>JANHMN010000004.1:90345326-90399301 GCA_030674055.1 Rhabdomys pumilio
CTGATCAAGCTATGTATACCATTCCTGAAGTTTGACTAAAATGGAAATATTGACTTCAGGCCATGGATAATTTTAATAGCATTATCTGGAGCATCAAAGCTCAATAGAGCAGCATTCTTTAAATTCATAATCTCACTATGCAAAGTTAACACACCCAGAGAGGTGTTAGGATTATGCCAAATACCCTACAGGTGTCTTTAAACTTTTTTCTAATTATAATGACAACCAATGTAGATTTTAGAAGTAACACTACTCCAATAATATTTGTCATGACACTTGGAATGGCTCCTAATTCTTGAACCCTGAACCTTCTTCAGATAATTTGAATGGGTTATAGAGCATCGTCCATTGTTCCAGATACCTATATAAATCCTTTTGTATACTCAATACATTAGTAACATTTTTTTTTGCTAGATGGTTAACAAGAATAGCTGTCTTAACTCCTGTGTCAATGCTATTGCAGAAGCAGTGGTGCTAGCAATTGATGAAATTAAAGCTGTTATACCAGCAATAATCAAGCCCACTACTCTCTTGCTTCTGCTTAAAGCCTTCGCCTCTTCCAGCACTTTCAACCTTTTTTTTTTCCAGAAAATCAAGGTTTTCTAATACTCAGGGCAGTAAGACAAAAGCTGATTGATAGACCCCCATAACAGACATACCAGGTTTCAACACACTAACACAATTGGAACTTAAACAGTGAATACAACTTACAATAAATACTATAGAAGAGACAAAACCAATTTTAGCTTGACAATGAAAAGAGCCTTAAAAAATGCACTAACTCTTGTTTGAAATCCAGATCCTGTCCCAACTTTATCTCTTGCTATCATAACATCATAGAGAACTGTAGCTAACTTCCAAATATGTCTCTGAAAATGCCCAGATCCAGCCTTCCAAGTGTAGACTGTTATTTTCCATATTTGATTGATTTCTAGACCAGTACATGATTGAGTCCTAATAGCTGGGCATCTTTAAGAAAAATGCAAGAAACATTATAATTTCTCTTTTTGATTCTCTGTCCCACAAGGTCTAAAAACATGAGGCAAGGCAGCTTGTCCCATCTGGGATATAGGAAAGCAAAGGTGGGTCAGGAACATATGTCCAATACAGCTACACAGTCACCCTGATCAGGACACTCAGCAAGCTCACAGGTCAGCATCATTCTTTGTCTCAGCAACAGCATGTTTCATGAATCTTTTAAAGTTCCATGGGCCTCTTCCACAATAGCTTGTCCTTGAGGATTATACAGAATCCTCATAACAAATTGTTGACAAAAAGTCTCGTCAGCTCGACTACAATTGCCAGCTCCATTATGTTTTTTTATTGGATATTTTATTTATTTGTCTTTCAATGTTATCCACCTTCCCTTTCCCCTCCCCCAACCCCTTATCCCATCCCCCTCCTCCCACTTCTATGAGGGACATACACACTTTCTTAAAGAAACAGGTTTTGCTATATTGTCCAGGCTAGCTTCATTTCATGAGCTGAGCAAATTCTTTTCTCCGTTTCTCAAGTAGCTGAATATTAACACCTGTCTCTGAAACTTAATTTTTTTTAAAACACAAATAACATTTCCTCCTTCTTTTTCCATTTTTTTCTATTCTTTCCAGAAGGAATTGGATATGGGCTCTCTGCTTCCTGTACTCACAGGTTTTTCTACTCATCAGAACAAACCTCAATGCCTTTGTTTTGCATTTCCTGAAAATAAAATAAAGGGCTTTAGAGAGGAAGTATTTTTTGCTACACTTTCTGTGCCGATGCTGCTGAATAATGATGCCTATGGTATCAAAGTCACAGACACGTTGTTTTGGACAAGCTGATTTGTCCTTTTCCTTATGAACTTTGTAACTCTTTCTGTGAGAATAGCTAGGATGATCACCTTCCAGACAACCCTTTCTCCTTTGGCTATCTAACTCTACTGGGAGCCTGAAGAACAAGAAATGGACCCACCATACCTCCTCAGAAGCAGCATCACTGGGAAGCATTGGGAGCAGTTGTCCTGCTTCTGCTCAGTAGAGGACAACAGAATTTTCCTTTGCTCATCGGATTACAGGACATGAATGTGTCTGTCCTTTGTGATCTATATCTTTCTAACTAGAGAACAGGAGATGTTTTGACTGATTGCCTGGCTTTATTATTCTTTTTTTACTTTAATTCTGAGAGCCAGGTATTTTACTAAGGAGCCACTAGAAATATAGGTTTTTAATTTCATTGTTTCTTAGGATGCCTTGAAAAATACTTAGTGGCATACTAAACATATTAGTGGGTCTATCTACTGAGAGTTCACATTCTAAGTTGTTATAACTACATTTTCTTAATTAATATGGAACAAATTTACTGAAAAAAAAAGCAATGCTCACTTTATTTTAGCCTTTTGTTTACCCCAGAACACTGTTCAAGCTCTAATCTTTTCCACCTTTATTTTGCTTACAGTGTTGATTCTTTGCCCAATCCTTCATTGAAAGCACCTAAGTTACTCTATTATAATATATCCTATATATTATAATATATTCTATACTCTTACCTCCCAAAGAACATTTTAGAAGCATATCATACAACTGAGTTACTTGAACTTTTCTTTTATACCCTTTTCCAATTGAATATTGGGTAATAATGGTATTAATCTATTATCTAAAACGATATCTGCCTTTTTAAAATCTTCTAAAATTTAGCAACAGATTTGTTTTTCTCTTCTTCATCTGTTTTTATGTGTGTATATGCCTGTGTGCATGCATGTACATATGTGTTTGTGTCCAAGAGACTGCATGTGTGTATACCAGAAGACAACTTTGGTTGTTATCTTCATGATAATCCATCGACAAGGTCTCTTAAAGGACTGAAGCCCACCATGAGACCTGACTGGCTGGCCAGTGAACATTTTCCTGTCTCTACCTCCGCAGTGTTGAGATTATGGGCATGAATTACCATGGCTGGCATTTTTACATGAGTTCTGGAGTAATTGATTTACCAACTGAGCTATCCCTGTGTATCTTTGTCTACTAAAAGCTCTGATTGTGGTATTTAACTTGTGCTTTAATTTTATTCAATACTTCTAACTTTTCTCTTTTGGGATGTAATCAGTTGTATCTTGATAACGTCCTAAAGAGACAATTCACATTTAGATGAGTACACACATAGATACAAGAGAAAAAGCAATGCAAGGTGATAGGTTTCAGGGGCTATTGTCTGGAATTGTCTATCTTAGAGAGATAACCTTTGTGTTTCAACACTCCACTGAATATTGAGTGTTGATAGTTACCTTTTAATTTTTCTCAAGTCCCTATTAACTACTTTAATTTGTGGATTCTGGCTTGCTAGAAATCACACATAATGATCAATGTTATCTTAAGTGTAAATTTCTACCTTTTACACTGAAGTAAGGGAAAGACTTAGATTACAGTGGTTGTGTTATTTCAGAGTTGTCCCAAGGGAATTATGTGGTTTTAGCATAAACAGACCCATGAGGTAAACAGAGAAGGGCTTACTGAAACCAACTGAGTATGCAGGTGAATGATGTCTCAGGTTTCCCAACCAACAAATATACAAAGGACCATATGACCAGTAATCCAATACTCATAACACCTGGGACATGAGCTAAACAAAGGCACCTTCACAAGTAGGTGTGCTATAGTGTCCATATGTTAAGGTGTGGTAGGGATTTAAGCCAAAGCTCTAGGGTTTTTCTTTCAGTTTGGCAGATCTAAGATATAATCAGACCCATTTATTCTTTGTTCCTTATGTAATAGTCCCTTAGAGATCCAATAGACACATAAAAATCTCCAGGCTTAAAACACACACACACACACACACACACACACACACACACACACACACACACCATATAAGTCTTTATACTTACACACTTCAGATTCTCAACTAATGATCTTTCAAATATATCACTAGGGTTTCTATAAGAGCTTTTAATGGGGTGGGGACAGGGAACCACATTAAACTGTCATGTGATGCTGGCATTCACAACGACAGTGTCTTAAATTGCCCTGTTAGTGATTTCTGTATAGGTCTCTCATCTCCATACAACAGTATGAAAAATTACAGTGTTCACTTGGTTGAGTCCATTCTTAGTTTTTCATGCAAGATAGATGTTCTTAGTTAGTGTTGAAATTAGCGAGCACTATATGCACAGAGGACATCAGGTGGAAAATGTTTGCCTTTCCCTCTCTATTCATCTCCAATAAATTCTTCTTAACTCTTTAGAGTGAGCTAAAGGACTGAGCCAACTGTATTTGTATAATTGAAAATCAGAGAGGAATTTGCATTTTTGAAATGAATTTGTATGCGCTGCCACTGAGCTGTATGCTGGCACATTTCTACTGTTATAGACACTGAAATTTTTAACCATGTAAAAAGCACATTGTGTTAAGAAATTGTTGCCTTGGGTGTGGATTTCTTTTGGCTGATATTTCTGATGCTTTTTAAACATCATATCTTGTGACATTTGTGTGTTTAAAAGTGACAGTAAGGTCATTTTGAAAATGAATTTAAAGTGGAAGAGAATTGTAGAAACCAGGGGCAGTTCTCCTTAGATTAGTGATAGGAATTTCCACCATCTTAGATATTTCTCACAATGTCACATTTTCAAATTCTGTCCCTACAAAGAAGTCACTTCTTGGCAGTGCAGGAGCTGTAATATAATGTGTCCTGTTTCATTTGTATAGTCTAACAAAAATTTCTAAAACTACAATTTTTCAAAGAAATCATGGTTTTACAAATTAGAATCTTAACATCTTAACTCAAGCCATGTGACCCTACACATTATTTTCCCCAAACAAGAGTAGAAATTTGAGGCCAGGGAGATGGTTTGGTGGGTAAAGACACCTACAAACAACACTGGTAATTTGAGTTTTCTCCTCAGGACCCGTATAGCAAAAGGAGAGAATCAAGTCCCTCGAGTTATTTCCTGGTCTCTGTACATGCATGTACTACAGCACACACACATGTGAACTTGTACTATGGCACATATATGTATATTGCACTGTGGCATGTACATATGCATATATGCACTATGGCATATTCATATATACATGCACACAAAAATCTTGTAATTTCAAGATCATTAAAGGAATAGAAATATGATAGATCATTCCTCCTTTCTGTTTCCTTTCTGTATGCTTTCTGATAGGTACTGTATTCTTTTCTTTCTCTTACTATTAATGTGCTTAGTTAAATATACTCCCTACTGGCGTTTCACAAGATATATAATGGGAAAAATTGAATTATAGTTCACAAACTTATACATGAACAAAATCTTATGCATGCCTTTTTACTTTCCTAGATTAAAATGATTTCCCCTTTTAGCTTTTGTTCCTCTAGATAGCAGAAATGTAACTACAGAATTGCAAGTACTTTGTGTGTGTGTGTGTGTGTGTATGTGTGTGTGTATGTGTGTTTGTGCATGCGTGTGTTTTCTTGGACCACAAAGAAGTTTCCTATGATTTCCTTAGTGCTTTGGAAGCCTTGTAAATATAGCATGATGCTTTTTTCCTAAGCTTGTTTTACAAAAAAACACTGAGTTGAGCTACCTTATAGGCAGGCATGCATGCAACATAAGTCTGTATAGGGTTGGAATACAGAGTTGTGGTGAACTAAAAGCTGCCTGTCTGGTCTAAAGGCATAAGAAAAACAAAACAAAACCTTGACCACCAACAAAAATCTACAACTGGTGCACACATGTCATTCCAGCAGCTCTGGAGACTGAAGAGAAGAATCACATTAATTTAAGAGTTACCCCTAACAGCTAAGGAGGCCCTATATCAAATAACATCATATCAACAAACAATATAGACCCCTATGTGACTGGGTAATGAATATTCTCCACAAGGTTTTCTGTTACTCAAAAGCTGGGAAAATGTTTTTGTTTTCCTATTTCTGATGTGTCATATTTGCCTGAGGCAACAAATATGGACTAGGCTTCCCTGGGTAAAGAAAGGGCAAGAAAGAAATTTGCAATTTCAAGGCCCCACACACTCTTACTTAATTGAGGAGGAAACACAGCCAAGAACTGGCCCAGCAAGAGGCAGCAGCAAACAAAGAATGAAAGAAAGCAAAACATCTCCCACTGCAGATACGGTTAGCAATCAGAAACCATAGTACTGTTCTCAGCAGCAGCTTCTCACGGTTTCTTCTTTAATTTGAGAACACCCCATCCTTCGCTCCAAGAGAATTACCACCCCAGCCCACTTCCCCAGCACTCGTGAACTATATTGCAAGAAAACTCCTCAAAAAGTCAACGAACCATCTCTCTATATGTTCGCATTTATTACACTCCGACTTTTGCCTTCAAGTTGCCTGTTTGGCCTTGTGAATGCTTTTATGGGTTTTATACTCATGTATGGCCTCTGGGTTCTCCCAGCATCGCTTAGTCCCTACCTATTACAGTGTATGACCGACACACTCTGCCTTCTGTCCTGAACTTTTCAGCCCAGGGAATGGGCTGCCTTTCCCCAAGAGGCTCTTCTCTACAGAACCCAGACATTCTGGTTACCTGCCCTTTTTGTACCTTTGGCTTCCTGACTGTACTTGGTTACCCCTTTTCTATTGTCCTCTTCCTCTCCACACATGGCTGTCCCTCACACAATTTTGGTCTGCTAATTACATGATCATATCCCTTCTATTGCCCACCACATAGGCATCTCCTGCAAAGCCCTTGGGGTGGGGGTGGGTTGATACCATTACACATCCACCATGTGGGCAATTTTACTTACTAAGACCTTTGTACCTCTCCAACTGTCTTCTCCTCTACCTTCTCTAACCACTTGTCTCTCCCCTTCTACTGCGGATCACTACAGAGCTCCCTGCTTTGGCTACCTTTGCTATGAAAGCCACACCAGTGTGACAAGAAGCTTCCTTTCACCCTACTAGGCCTATGTCACGTGGAAAGGAATGCCTCTTCTCTGTGATTTCGGATAGTTCTCTCTGACAAGTCTCTCAGTTGTTTGGGGATGCCCCAGATTAAAATTCTTGTTAGCATGATACTTACCCCTCTGCTTCCTCATGACTCCTCTCAGCTCCATCCTGGAACTTCCTCACCTCCCCCTAGGAACTGCCTACATACTCCAGGGTCTGCAGTCTTTCCTTGCTTCTTTCTCCTTGGAGCTACCTGAACTATCTCTCCTAGTGCCCTCCTGGACCCCTACATTGCAAGTTTTCTTGCCTCCCCCTCAGAAATACCTACAAGGTCTTGCAGCTTCTCTGTGCCCTTTTGGCTTCTATGATATTGGGACCCTCCCTCAAGTGGAGGCCATGCTTGTTCCTTCTTGGCACTTATGGCTGCACTGTTTTCTGTCTCTTCACTGTCTAAACCTCCCTATAGGGAGTTCTTTCACCACATTTCCTCCTTAGACTCCATTCCTTTCTTTGGTCTCAGATTTTTTTCTTAAAGCCTTGATATCTTATTCAGAGTAGCTTGGACTCAGTATAGCTCAATGTCCAAATTCTTGCAGATTGTAACAACGTCTGCCACCCCAAATGCAAATGTTCCTAAAGCATGTAGAAGAATGAAAATTGATCCTTGTACAAAGCTCAAGTTCAAGTGGATCAAGGACCTCCACATAAAACCAGATACACTGATACTAATTGAAGAGAAAATGGGGGAAAAGCCTGGAATACAAGGGCACAGAGAGAAAGTTCCTAAACAGAACACCAATGGCTTATGCTCTAAGATCAAGAATTGACAAATGGGACCTCATAAAATTGCAAAACTTTTGTAAAGCAAAATATACTGTTAATAGGACAAAACAGTAACCAACAGACCGGGAAAAGATCTTTACCAATCCTACATCTGACAGAGGACTAATATCCAAGGTATACAAAGAACTGAAGAAATTAGACTCTAGACAACCAATTAACTCTGTTAAAAATGGGGTACAGAGCTAAACAAAGAATTCTCAACTGAGGAAATTCGAATGGCTGAGATTCATATAAAGAAGTGTTCAACATCCTTAGTCATCAGGGAAATGCAAATCAAAACAACCCTGAAATTCCATCTCACACCAGTCAGAATGGCTAAGGTCAAAAACTCAGGTAATAGTAGATGCTGGCAAGGATTCAGAGAAAGAGGAACACTCTTCCATTGTTGGTGGGTTTGCAAGTTGGTACAATCACTCTGGAAAACACTCTGGCAGTTCCTCAGAAAATTGAACATATTACTACCTGAGGACCCAGCTATACCACTCCTGGGCCAAAAAATGCTCCAACATACAACAGTAGCACATGCTCCACTATGTTCATAGCAGCCTTATTTACAATAGCTAGAAGCTAGAAAGAACCCAGATATTCTTCAACAGAGGAATCGATACAGAAAATGCGGTACATTTACACAATAGAGTATTACACAGCTGTTTAAAAACAATGAGTTCATGAAATTCTTAGGCAAATGGATGGAACTGGAAAATATCATCCTGAGTGAGTTAACCCAATCACAAAAGAACACACATGGTATGCACTCACTGATAAGTGGGTATTAGTCCAAAAGCTCACAACACCTAAAATACAACACATAGACCACATGAAGCTCAAGAAGAAGAAGGAAGACCAAAGTGTGGATGCTTTGGTCCTTCTTAGAACGAGTAACAAAATACTCCACCAGAGCCCTCAGGGTCTAAACCTCCAGCCTGGGAACACAAAGGGAGGGACTCATGGCTTCACCTGTATAGGTAGTTGAGGATGGCCTTGTCAGGCATCAGTGAAAAAAGAGGCCTTGGTCCCTAAAATCTGAATGTCCTAGTGTTGGGGAATTTGAGAGCAGGGAGGTGAGAATGCATGGATGGGTGGAGGCATACCCTCATAGAAGTAAGAGGAGAAGGAATGGAATAAAGGGTTTGGGGGGAAATGGGAGAGGGTATAGCATATGAAAGGTAAATAAATAAAATATCCAATAAAATAAAAAGATAATGGATCTGGCAATTGTAGTCGAGCAGTTGAGTCCTTTTGTCAACAATTTACTATGGACATTCTTTATAATCCTCAAGGACAAGGTATTGTGGAAAGGGCCCATGGAAGTTTAAAACAATATCTTCATAAAATAAAAAAGGGGGAGGCATATACCTAAACACCACAATTTTATTTAAATCATACTCTTTAGTTTCAATTAAAAAATATTGGATGCCAAGGACCTTTTTGCTGAGTGTCTATGGCACCCTTCAACTAGGCATACTTATGCCTAGGTGAAAAGGAAGGATCCGCTTACCAGCATAAGGCATGATCCCGACAATGAACCCAACCGATCTAATGTGGAGAAGAGGGCATGTGTGTGTTTTTTCTGCAGGATGCTATAGGAACATGGTGGCTTCCAGAATGATTGGTGAGACATACTGTTGCTGAGACAAAGAATGATGCTGACCTGTGAGCTTGCTGAGTGTCCTGATCAGGGTGACTGTGTAGCTGTACTGGACATATGTTCCTGACCCACCTTTGCTTTCCTATATCCCAGATGGAATAAGCTGCCTTGCCTCATGTTTTTAGACCTTGTGGGACAGAGAATCAAAAAGCGAAATTACAATGTCTCCTGTATTTTTCTTAGAGATGCCCAGCTATTAGGACTCAATCATGTACTGGTCTAGAGATCAATTGAATATTGGAAATAACACTTTTCATTTGGAAGGCTGGGTCTGGACATTTTCAGAGACATATTTGGAAGTTAGCTACAGTTTTCTATGATGTTATGATAGCAAGAAATAAAGTTGGGACAAGATCTGGATTTCAAACAAGGGTTAGTGCATTTTTTAAGGCTCTTTTAATTGTCAAGCTAAAATTGGTTTTGTCTCTTCTACAGTATTTATTGTAAGTTGCATTGACTGTATAATTTCTAATTGTGTTAGTGTGTTGAAACCTGGCATGTCTGTTATGGGGGTCTATCAATCAGTTTTTGTCTTACTGCCCTGAGTATTAGATCCTTGATTTTCTAAAAAAAAAAAAAAAAAAAGCTTGAAAGTTCTAGAAGAAGTGAGTTAGGTTTTAAGCAGAAGCAAGAGAGTAGTGGGCTTGATTATTGCTAGCACCACTGCTTCTGCAATAGCATTGACACAAGGAGTTAAGACAGCTATTCTTATTAACCATCTAGCAAAAAAAAATGTTACAAATGTATTGAGTATACAAAAGGATTTATATAGGTATCTGGAACAATGGACGATGCTCTATAACCCATTCAAATTATCTGAAGAAAGTTCAGGGATCAAGAGATAGGAGCCATTCCAAGTGTCATGACAAATATTATTGGAGTAGTGTTACTTCTAAAATCTACAATGATTGTCATTATAATTAGAAAAAATGTTTAAAGACACCTGTAGGGTATTTGGCATAATCCTAACACCTCTCTGGGTGTGTTAACTTTGTATAGTGAGATTATGAATTTAAAGAATGCTGCTCTGTTGAGCTTTGATGCTCCAGATAATGCCATTAAAATTATCCATGGCCTGAAGTCAATATTTCCATTTTAGTCAAACTTCAGGAATGGCATATATAGCTTGATCAGGCTAGCACTTCTTGTCCTGGGAATACTTTTATTCCTGCTCATTGTGTTAAAGCTTGTCTCTAACTACATCAACAGGCTGGCAGCCAAAGTACATGACTTGAAACTGATAATGGACCCCTCAGACAGAGTTATTAAATTAACAGGCTGGCAAGCCAAGGATGGGTAAGATTATGCACAGAGCTTTACCAACCTAAGATAGCAGTGCATTGCTTATAATGCATATTCCACAATGGGTAAGAAAGACTTTCTTGTCAGAATGACCCAAGACAGGTTCAGTCTGGCTTATGCCATAAAAAGGGGGAGATGTGGAGAGCTTTTGGGGCTGCCTGGAAGGAATCTGACATAGGCCAAAAACAAGGAAATAGACTGCAAGGAATCTCACATTAGGCTGGAACAAAGAAGTAATTTCAGGCAGAAATCTAAATCCTAGGTAAGAAGCAAGAAGAAATTTCAGGCAGGAATCTAAATCTTAGGCTAGAACCAAGAAGTAATTATAGGCAGAAATCTAAATCTTAAGCTAGAACAAAGAAGTAGGCTTCAGGCATGAAAATGACTTTGGGCTAGGACAGGGAAGTAGGTTCAGATATTTTGATCATCCTAATAAGCCCTTAGAATTAGTGATCATAGGAGTGATCACGGGACTCTGTTTTTTATCCTGCATATTCTTTGACTATCTGTTTATTGTCTTGCTTGTTCCTTGACTATTTGTAACTATTGTATTGCTAGTTCTTCAACCTAGAACTGACCTTAATACTTGCATGTAATTTAAAAAGTATAAAGGTAAAAAAGGAGGAGGAGGAGGGATGGGATAGGAAATTAATGGAGGGGGTAGGGAAGGGGGATGGCATCTGAAATGTAAGTAAATTAAATATCGAATAAAAAAATGAGGAAAAAAAGAGAAACGGCAATGCTGGGTATTAATGAGGCTGTGAGGGGACATTCTCATGCTGTGAGTAGCACGACCCTGTTCCCTGGCACAGTGTGTTCTAAAACCTTTCCAATGTTCCTGCTCTGCTAGCCAGTTATACTATTTCTAGAATTTTTAATTCCCAAGAGTTAATCAGCAATGCACACACATCACACAGCTTGCATTAATTCCTCATTGTTTTCTGATTGATCTTTCTGCCTCTGAGAACAAAATAACATCACAGCTACAAGTGCCATTGGCATCTTACCACTTTCCCTGGGACAAGAATGAAAAACCAGCTAGTATGATGGTGGCTTGACAGTCAGCCACTGGCTTATGGAAGCACCTCTCACAAATACAAGTGCTCATGTTTTATAGAGGGTCACAAGTTAATCATCTGCAGTCCCATTTGAAAAAAAAATCCAGTAATTAATTGAGGTGCACTTTGGCCTGTCAGCTCAAATGGGAGGGTATTTACTGAGCATTTGTCAGGGTGTGCCACCATGGCCCAGTGAGCAGTTTCTATCTGCAAAGAAGCTACAAGATCTTGTTTTCTTTCTTACCACGCAGCCACAGTAGTTGTGTTTTACTGATGGAAACACTAAGGTTTAGTGAAAAACACCAACATGGAACACAAGTTGGTCTGCCTTGGGCCAATGACCTATGAAAATTTTGCCTGCAGCACACGGAAGGTTCTGAACAGCTCAGCACACCAACATGGCATTGGCTGTTTAATCAGATTCAATACAGCTGTTCTGCTTGCTCTTCATTAAACGGCTTTGATTGGAAGGTTGTATGATGCCCACACTTGGTAGCCTCAGATCTTTCTCCAGGTACATAATAATAATCCATCATTCAAACGAGAAGGGAAATAAAGAAAACCTGTTTCCACACAGGACAGAGTGGAACAGGCCGCTGTAAGGACCCTTGCTCAGGCCAACGTCCTTTAAGCAAGTTCTTGTTCAGGGAACCTGGACACGTGATGACTGGCTGAGGACAGACTGCCCTGTCCTAGAAGCTTACACATTCACCTTAAATGATCCCCCTTTGTGCATTACAAAAAATGAACACACAAGCCTCAGAGAGAGAGAGAGAGAGAGAGAGAGAGAGAGAGAGAGAGAGAGTGAGTGTAGTCTGATAGGTTTCCCCCCTTTTACTTCTTCTTAGGAAAAAAGATTAGAGTCCTTTTAAAAGATGTCTCATGGTTCCCCTTTCTCTCTTCCCCTCCTCATCTTCCTACATGGTTCAGGGTCAAGTCTACTCCGGGCTCTCCTAGATGTCCCTGCCTCTCACTATGCTCTCCCACATATCTACAATAAATTTTTCTTTCACCATACCTAGGAGCAGTCATGACCTTTCATTTCCTATGATTCTTTTTTCATTCAATGCAGCTGATATAAATCTGCAAACCACATCCTATAGTGATTTTTAGATCCTCAGAGAACCTGTTACCAGATGTAATTCGGTAATGTAATGTAATGTAATGTAATGTAATGTAATGTAATGTAAAAAGGCTTTTCTAAAATAGAGGTGTTGCTTACTGGGAAAGAGAAAACCAAGGAAACCAAAATACTGACCTCCCAGACACTCTCCATGAGTTCAGATGCACAATGTAGGACAGGATGGCTTTAAGGGACAACTGAGAAGCACTGCAGACTTACCTGAAGCTTGCAAAATTTTCTATCAAACAGAACACTGCAGCTTGTTGTTGAAAGTTACAAATGTTTCCTCAAAAACCAGCAACAGCTCCAGGATCCTGTTTGTTAAGTCCCCAGGGTCAGAGCAGGAGCAGGAGCCGCCACAGACTGAAACAGAAATTCTGTCCTAGGATGCCTTCCAACTGAGCTGTTCCAGAATGGACTTTAATAATCAAGCCTTTTTCCTTGACTTCTCCTCTCACCCCTGGCTCTGGTCTCTTGGCTTTTGTTACTGATTTCCTCCTCTACGGCAGTAATCTTATAAGCAGGTTATCCTCTTTCCATCTCTGCAGTGGTGTGGACTGAAGACAAAAGAGTCACATGAGGAGTGTGTTTTTGAAAATCTTACTAAAGGCCACACGTGAAAGTTGTGACTCTGTTGTCCTGAGAAAAGGCACTGGGACTTGAATGATATACTGTAGCAGAACATCAAAGATTTCTCAAAATGTACATCTTACAGCTTTAGGAAAGTAACACACATAGGTACCAACGCCTATTGCTCTAAAGAACAATGTGCTTTATAAGCGATTAAAGTTGTGCTCACTGAAGCAGCCCATATGATAAAATTGGAACAATACTGAAATTAGTCTGGCCCCTTCAGAAGGCTGACATATATATCCACGAAGTGCTCTATATTTTTTGAGAGTAGGTAAGAAGGTAAATCACAAGATAGAAGAAAAAAACTTGAAAATATTGTCTTCTAGAGATAACCCACATTTTAGTCCCTCTTCCTGTTGTTTTTCATTTCATATTATATCCACGGATGCATACAATGTGGTATATAGGAATTGGTCATAGTGCCTCGGGAAAGTACCTTGATAGTTGATGAAGGTGACACTGGATATTCAAAATATAGATGGGAAAATTATAATACCCATATATAATTATAATTGTAATAATTAAAACTTCATGGTAAACACAAAACATTCATGCACATAAATTGATTAGTTTTTACCAAATACTTCATTAAGGAAAAATCTTCAGCTATTGACATGAAACACAGCACGAGAGGAAGACAGCTAGAGACTTGTGGACCACCAGCCATGTTGTACTGGTGAGGAGAGACACCCAGAAATCTGCCTACTGCTCCATTGTTCCAGTGGGCCATACATACATAGAGGCCTGCCTGCCACCCCTACACACAACACTGAAAGAAGAGGTCACCCTGAGGACAATCAGCCATATGGCTTGCCTGAAGAGGAAACCACCAGAATATGAAAGTATGTAGTGGACTGTGGGGCCTGGGTATGGTGGAACTAGGAAGAGCCGGGCCAGAGCAGGAGTGGTATCGAGTTGTGTCCAATCCCAGAAATTTTATTTCAAGAGCAGTTGGAGTGAGGATCATGACATTCCTTGCCATGGGGCCTGCACTTCCTGGTGCATGTAAACCTGTGCCCAGGGCCCTTGTGGCTACTAGAGAAGGTTGCTTAGTCGCAGCCAGGTTAAACTTCCCCTTTCCTAATAAGGTCATATCCAGCAAGGTGCTGGAATTCCTCTTCATGTGAATAAGGCACTCCCAGCACCTCAAGCCTAGCAGATGATGAATGCTCACCCCACAAAACATCTACCCGCTCCCTAAAGGTTTAAATAGTCTTTGTTCCCCCAATTAAGGAAGCTTCTCAATGAACCCCACCTCCTGAGAATCTGTTCTCACACACACATACTCAACACTGGAGGTCTCCGTCACCTCCAGCCACTCCTGCCTCCCACTTCCTCCCTGAGGGATCTGCTGGCTACAGTTACCAGACTGACCATACTGGGAAGGGTGGGCTAAAGCAGAGCCCAAACAACTGTGGGCTGATATGAAAGAAAAGCAGATCTTAGCCATTCTGACTGGTGGGAGGTGGAATCTCAGGGTTGTTTTGATTTGCATTTCCCTGATGACTAAGGATGTTGAACATTTCTTTAGGTGCTTCTCAGCCATTCGAGTTTCTTCAGTTGAGAATTCTTTGTTTAGCTCTGTACCCCATTTTTAATAGGGTTATTTGATTGTCTGGAGTCTAATTTCTTGAGTTCTTTGTATATATTGGATATTAGCCCTCTATCAGATCTAGGATTGGTAAAGATCTTTTCCCAATCTATTGGTTGCCATTTTGTCCTATTGACAGTGTCCTTTGCCTTACAGAAGCTTTGCAATTTCATGAGGTCCCATTTGTCAACTCTTACTCTTAGAGCATAAGCCATTGATGTTCTGTCCAGGAACATTTCCTCTGTGCTCAAGTATTCCAGGGTCTACCCCATTTTCTCTTCTATTACTTTCAGTGTATCTGGATTTATGAGAAGGTCCTTTATCCACTTGGACTTGAGCTTTATACAAGGAGATAAGAATGGATTATTTGCATTCTTCTGCATGCTGACCTCCAGTTGAACCAGCACCATTTTTGAAAATGCTGCTGTCCTTTTTTCACTGGACAGTTTTAGTTTCTTTGTCAAAGGTCAAGTGAGCATAGGTATGTGGGTTCATTTCTGGGTCTTCAATTCTATTCCATTGATCTTCCTGCCTGTCTCTGTACCAATACCATGCAGTTTTTATCACTACTGCTCTGTAGTACAGCTTGAGGTCAGGGATGGTGATTCCTCCAGAAGTTCTTTTATTGTTGAGAATAGTTTTCACTATTCTTTCTTTTTTTTTTTTTTGCTATTCCAAATTTCCCTTTCTATTTCTATGAAGAATTATGTTGAAATGTTGATGGGGATTGCATCGAATGTATAGATTGCTTTCAGCAAGATGGCCATTTTTACTGTATTAATCCTTCCAAATCCATGAGCATGGGAGATCTTTCCATCTTCTGAGATCTTCAATTTCTTTCTTCAGAGACCTGAAGTTCTGATTGCAGATGCTGATGAGGATGTGGAGAAAGAGGAACACTCTTCCATTGTTGGTGGGATTGCAAGCTGGTACAACCACTGTGGAGAACAGTCTGGAGCTCCTCAGAAAATTGAACATAGTATTACCTGAGGACCCTATACCATTCCTGGGCCAAAAAAATGCTCCAACATACAACAGTAGCACATGCTCCACTATGTTCATAGCAGCCTTATTTACAATAGCTAGAAGCTGGAAAGAACCCAGATGTTCTTCAACAGAGGAATGGATACATAAAATGTGGTACATTTACACAATGGAGTATTACTCAGCTATTAAAAACAATGAATTCGAGAAATTCTTAGGCAAATGTATGGAACTGGAAAATATCATCCTGAGTGAGGTAACCCAATCACAAAAAAACACACATGGCATTTATTCACTGATAAGTGGATATTAGCCCAAAAGCTCACAATACCTAAGATACAACTCACAGACTGGATGAAGCTCAAGAAGAAGGAAGACCAAAGTGTGGTTGCTTTGGTCCTTCTTAGAAGGAGTAACAAAATACTCATGGGAACAAATATGGAGACAAAGTGTAGAACAGAAATTGAAGGAGGGACTGTCCGGAGACTGCCCACCTGGGTATCCATTCCATGTGCAGTCACCAAAGGCAGATGCTGTTGTGCATGCCAGAAAGTGCATGCTGACAGGAGCCTTATATAGCTGTCTCCTTAGAGGCTCTGCCAGAGCCTGACTTATACAGAGGCGAATGCTCAAAGCCAACCATTGAACTGATTATGGGGTTCCCAATGGAAGAAAGAGTTAGAAGACTGAAGGAGTTGAAGGCATCTGTGGCCCCATGGGGAGAGCAACAATACCAATCAACCAGAGCTCCCAGGGTCTAAACCACCAGCCTGTGAGCACATAGGGAGAGACCAGTGGCCCTGGCTGTATTTGTAGTAGAGAATGGCCTTGTTGGGCATAGGTGGGAGAGGAGGTCCTTGGTCACGTGAAGGCTGGATGCCCCAGTGTGGGGGAATTCGAGGGTGGAGAGGTAGGAGTGGGTGTGTGGGTGGGGGTAACCCTCACAGAAACAGAAGGAGGGGGGATGGAATAGGGGGTTTCTGAGGGAGGGGAAATGGGGAAAGGGGGTAACATCTGGAATGTAAATAAATAAAATATCCAATAAAATATAAAAGAATAGAGAAAGAGAAAATGAAGAGAGAGAGAGAGAGAGAGAGAGAGAGAGAGAGAGAGAGAGAGAGAGGCAGAACAGTTTGAGCATTATGGCATTATGAAGAGAGATGAAACTGGAGACCCAAGAGTGGAGAGAAATAACCTGTTGTGAGTAGCCAGCCCCTCTACCTGAGGCCATAGTAAACTCTCAGCCCAAGCTGCCTTTGAAGGCCACGTTTAGGTCAGCCAGAGAGACTATATGGAGGTCCAAGGGCTGTGTAGAACCAGCCCCACTACTACTGGACCTGGCACTCTGAAGAGTTGGCCCAATCTCTCATTTGTTGCAATACTCAGGAGAGTAGAGAGCAGGCACTGTGCCTCACCTGGACAGCATAGTGGAGCTGACCCTGGTGGCTCTGAGGTTTGAGTGTGAGAGAGATGACCCCATCATTTGTCTGCTGTGGGGTGGCACGAACACAGAGGCCCTAGTGGCAGGGGTATGAGTGTACCAGTCTAGAGGATGAAAGAAAGGGAGAGCTGGCCCAGCCACTCGTCTGCCATGAGGTGACATGGGTGCGGGTGTGATGTCTTCTCCCCATTCCCTTATTACCTGCAGCAGTCTGGAGAGCTGCCCCCAAGGACATGAGAGCACATGAACTGTCCCTGCCCCTCACCAGCAGCAGCACTTGGCAGTGTGTGTGCTGTGTGCACAATGGAGTTGGCTCTGGAGGTCTGGGTAAGCTTGACCCGAGGGCATAAAAGCTGGAGAAACTTTCCTAGCTTCTGCCCATGGTAGCATTAGGTGGCCTGGCCAGAGCAGTGTTGGAGAGTTTGAGGGAGAGCCAAGGGGCTGACCAGCTCAGCTATCACCCAGGCCCATATCCAGGGTTTTGAATTAGCCCACTAAAGTAGAAATTTCTGGAGATGACATGTGATATAGACTCATGTGGTGTTTTGCTGAGGCAAGACCCATGGGAGGACACATGATGTTTGGAGAGAGTATAATAAATAGCACTCAATAGACAGTGGTGGAGCGCTTACATAGCCAGCCTTGCAACACTTCCTTGGACTCAGTTCTTTGTGGATCTTAAATTTGTTGAGAGAGGCATAGCAGAGAATTTCTCCTGTCATCTGGGCTGATTCTCATGGATCCCACCGACTAGTGCCTGGCAGTTTGAGTTAGATTGTGTCACTGCTGCTAATTTGTGTTTGATATTGAAAGGCTTAAAGATTTTTTTTAAGACTCTAGCAGACCAACAGACAGAGTGGAACCAAGAAGTGCAGGTCAGCTTGTTTGTGAGCTCTGTGTTTCAGAAACTTGGCTGACCACAAGATAGATGGTTGAATATGAATAGGCTCTTGAGAATAGCCTATACAGAGTGTTCTCCATGACTGTTCCTTGAACCCTGTCACAAACTGAATAATGGGCTGGAACTTTCCACAGGTACTTTCCAATAATCCCCTTCATCACCCCTCCCCCAGCTGTGGCCTTTTCCTTGTGGTTTTTGCCTTTAAATACTCTCTACCTCCAAAGCTAAGGGTCAGACCCCACTGCCCCTGCGTGGGTTATGGGTCTTGACCTCAGCACTGAACTTGAAATATACCTCTTGCTGATTGTATCAAGATTGCTGTCTTGTGAGTTATTGGGTGGTTGTGAATTCCTGAGGCTTGGGTGAGGTCCTTCCTTCGTGGGGGTCTTACAGTATCCTGACACTACTAAATTGGATTGATGAAATCAACACAAAAAACTATTTCTAAATGGGTCCACGTCCCCTTATCCTATGCCTTTCCCCCCCTACTTTTGGACAGTGGGCTAGAATGTGGGGGGTCAAAGCATTTGGAAACTTGTATTAAAAGTAGGGTTTTTTTTTGCTTTTTTGTTTTTTGTTTTTGTTTTTTTGTTTTGTTTTGTTTTTTAATCTAAGCCTAGGGCTGGAGAGATGATTCAGTGGTTAAGAGCACTGACTTCTTCCTGAGGTTCTGAGTCCAATTCCCAGAAACCACGTGGTGGCTCACAATCATCAGTATGGATCAGATGGCATGTTGGAAGAGAGTGGCAGTGTACTCATATACATTAAATAAATAAATAAATATATATATATATATATATATATATATTTTTTTTTTAAATCTAAGCCTACAGCCCACTCTCAAAATCTACATCATCTGTAAACTATTGGAGCATGTGAAAGGGTCAGTCCTAATGATCCAAAGCTGCAGGATCTCCACGACACAGGGCAACAACAGGATAACTTGGAGGAGTCCCTGTGAGGATCCAATATTGATGGCATCACAAAATCCAGAAGCTTTAAACCAGACCAATGACTCATTGTAATGAACATTTTCAAGTGAAGCTGTGTTGACAAAAGAGTGTAATGTGTGGCACACTGTGACATGCTACGGCTTCCACGATGAGATGGTTTCTATGCTTTGTTTTGATTTGGTTTGTGTGTGTGTGTGTGTGTGTGTGTGTGTGTGTGTGTGTGTGTGTGTTTATTTGGTGGGGAAGGTTATGAGGGTGGAGGTTGGATATAAAGGAATGGGGAAATGAGTGGGATTGGGGTACATGACGTGAAACTCACAAAGAATCAATAAAAAGTTTTTTAAGTGATTAAAGTTTCTTCTATATTAAGATTGTATACTAGAAATGGTGTTTTTCACAAATATGTTAACTTTATTTTCATCTTAGGTTACATTACATTTCCTAGTCTGCCTGGCAACTACATGGAGCAATGTTACCAAGAACCTTATGTAAAAGACCTGGATCCTTTGGGGGTAACAGTTGTAAACAGAATACCTTAGAATAGGTGATTTGTGAGTAATAGAAAATTATTTCTCACCATTCTGGAATCTCAGAAATCCAAGATCAGGCAGAACACATGTGGTGTTTGATGATAATGGGCTCTCTGCTCTGTAAGCGGCACCTTATCACTGCATCTCATTAAGATGACTCTCAGCAGTCATAATTCTACCAATGTCTGGTCATAGGCAAAGGTCATGTCTTAAATCTGTCCCACAGTCCTCTTCTGTGACCCCCTCACTAGAATCACGTTTAATGCTTTTCTTATGACAGTGTTTCTCAAAACTCTTCCAGTCTTTACTCATTGTGCAGTTACAGCTACTTTTACTACTTTGGGTGTTAGTTCTTGTATCTCTACCTACTGAAGAGGTATCAGTTTCTGTGACTGTTTTTGCTGTTGGAATACAATACCCTAGAACAAGGTTTTCATGAACTATGTGAACATGTAGCTCACAGCTGTGGAGGCTAGAAAGTCTAAGATCATGGTGCTGGCAAAGTCAATGGCTGGTGATGGTTCCTCTCTGCTCCACAGATGGCATCTTGTCTGTCACTCTCACGAAGCAGCTCCTGTCAGCTCAATCTCTCTGCCCCTTCTCACCTTCCAACAGTTTAACAGAATAGTTCGTTAATTTTTTTTCACTCATTGGCCTGATTCCTGTTTTCTTAAACCATATGAAATCGATATTCCTGTTCTTTTATCACTGACATCATTTGGAACAATACAGTGAAAAGTTTGATTTTATTTAAATGTTTAAAATTATCACTAGAAGTCAGCAAGCATAAAAACCACTCATTAGTGTTATATCGTATAACTTTGTGTGCTTTTACTTGGTCAGTGTGATGCTTAAAGCTGAAAAAGTTCATATGCTGGAGGTTTTGCTGCCAGCCATAAAGTTAATGTTATCAACTTGATAGGAACTAAAATTATCTAGGAAACAAAGCTCGTGGCAAGTCTGTGATGGCATTTCTAGATTGGGTTGAAATAGACAGACCTATCCTAATGTGAGTGGCATCCTTATATAGACTGGACTTACGGACATCAGCATTAATCTCTCTCTGCTTCTTGACTGTAGTCGTGTGCCCAGCTGCTTCAATTTCTTGATACTGTGGCTTTTCATGTACTGCATCCTTAAACCGTGAGGCAAAATCAAGTCAAAATTAAGTTGGTTTGTCAAATATTCTGTCACAGTAACAAAAGGGTAACCAATACAGAAAACTGGTGTTGAGAAGAAAGGCCATCACTCTAATAAAAATAACTGTGGTGTGACCATGTGGTTTTTGGAACTTGTTGGCAGAAGGAATGTAGTAAAGTTTAGAACTGTGAAGTTTTAAAAGCCGTAGGACACTGTGAGCAGAGCTTAATGGGTTTTTTTGGTGGGAGTTTGGAAGACCAAATGTGACAAGAAATGCCCACTATGGAAGTCTGGCTCATGACATTCCAGAAGAACAAGGACTCTTTGGGGGAACATATATATATATGGATATGATGAGTTATATATTCTGGCAAAGAATCTGATTGCATTCTGCCCTCTTCCTGAGAACTTTTGTGAAGCTGAATTAAAAGGTAATGAATTAATTTGTTTTTGAAGGAGAAATCTCAAGAGAAGATTAGTATTTAGGCTGTGTTACAGTTTCTGCTAACTGCTCTTTTTTTCAGGTTTACCAGTGCAAGAAGTAGAACAGAAGGTTGGATGAACTGGTGGGGGAAGGCTGCTTGCTGAAGAAGGGAATTTAAAGTGGCAGACAGGGATGTGGTATTGAAAATCAGCCATGATAGTTAAATTGGTACTGTTGAATGGAAATCTTTAATGTGCTTACACAATAGCAAAGATATGGACCTCATGCACCAAAGGATTTTCTTTCTGAGAATGCAATTTATTTGAAGGAAAAAACTAAGTTGAGAATGTAACTGAAGGTGTTTTCTCCACAGAAACAACACCCCAGGAAAGTGTTTCTCCACGATCAACCTGCAGATGCAACTGTGTTTCAAGGAGACTAGACTACAGCTTGAGTTAGCAACAGAAAATGGCAATACTGTCCATTTGGTACTTGTTTCATAGGCATAAAATAAGCAAAAAGAAAAAAATGAAGAAGTGGAATTCCTGAATGCCTGTGTTAAGGTTTCAGATGAGGTTATAAGGACAGATTAGATTCCTGTGAGAGCACTAGGAGGGTATTTACTATATAACTCTGAATGTAAAGTCCAAGCTGCAGTAGAGACTACAAGATATCAGAAAACCAGGGTCTGAGGCCAGTCATCAAGTGAATGGAGTGTAGCCTACTCAAGAGAGATGCTATGTGTGCCACAAAAGGCTGCCAAGGTGGAGCAGAAAAGCTACTCAAGTTCTTTTGGAAAGTTGCAGACTGAGTGTGGAACCATCTCAAGAGAAAGAAGTGTGCTACAACCAGCAAGGTAAGAAGAGTTGGAGATCTGAAGAGCACTTTGACATCAGATATGGAGATGCAGAGTTTGGAGTTTTCCCTGTTGAGTTTTGGTCTTGCTTTGATAAAGTATTTCCTCACTATGCTCTCTTTCATCCATTTTGGAATGATGATATGTGTTCTGGACCATTATATGTTGCAAGTATGTGATCTGCTTCTTTATTTTAATTTTACCAGGGATTACAATTAAGCAATTTTCTTGAATCTGAGAAGAAACTTTGAACTTTGGACTTTTAAGCAGTCTTGAGTTCAACTAAATGAACAGAGAAGAATGCAGTGGTTTGAGTAAAAAATACCCCCCCCCCCCATAGGCTTACACCTTTGAATACTTAGTCATCAGGAAGAATTAGGAGGTATGGCATTGTTGGAAGAAGTATGTCACTGGGGAGTCAGCTTTAAGGTTTCAAAAGAACAAGCCAGGCTATTCTCTTCTTGCTGCCTATGGATCTGGAGGTAGAACTCAAAGCTACTTCTCCAGTTACATGCCTCTGAGCCACCATGAACCCTGCTGTGAATATAATTAACTAAACCTCTGAAACTGTAAGCATGCCCCACTTATGTGCTTTCTTTTCATAAGAGTTTCTGTGTCCCTCCTCCACTAGAGGCCACTCCAGCACCCAGAAACCCAGGTAAGCACCCCTCTCCACACTCATGGATTACCAACACTCTCACAGATCCTTTCCAGCCTACCCTCAACATCTCCTTCTCTCCTTACCATATCTTATGCCACACTTCCAACTGAAATATTCTCTTCCAGAGGCCACTCTCTTGATCCCAGATCCCTAGGTAAACAACTGCTCGATGCACTCATGGACCATCAGCACTACAACAGAGCTCACCCAACCTACCATCAACAGCCCCTCCTCTCTTCATCACTATATCTGGGTCATGTCTCTGGTGGAATGTCCCTGCTCCACCAGAGGCCATACAGACTCCAGAACTCCAGAGTATCCCCTGCTAGGCCTGTGGACACACCATCCTCCTAAACTCAGCCATCAACTTGGGTAAAGACCCTCTACTTAACCACAGAGCACTCTAGCCCAAAGACCAGAGAGGAAACAGAAACCAAGAAACAAAATACCCATTCAACAAAGACAAACTCAGCAATCAGCACCTAAACCTATAATTACCCCAAACCCAAATGCCTAGACACCAGTGTAAGAACACAACAACAGCCAGGGAAATATGGCACCACCAAAGTTCAGTCATTCCATTACAGCAAGCTCTGAACATTATAACACAGCTGACATGCAAGGAAATGACCTTAAACCCAACTTTATAAAGATAATAGAGGTCCTTAAAATGAAATTAATAACTCCCTTAACGAAAGCCAAGAAAAAACAAGCAAACAGTTGAAGGAAACAATAAAACTGTTTAAGAGCTGAAAATGGAAATAGTAGCAATAAAGAAAACACTAACTGAGGGAGTCCTGGAGATGGAAAATCTAGGGAAACAAACAGAAACTAGACACAAGCATCACCAACAGAATGCAAGAGATGGACAAGAGAACCTCAGGTATTGAAAATACAGTAGAAGAAATAGATACATTGGCTAAAGAAAATGTTAAATCTAAGAAAATTCCTGACACAAAACATCCAGGAAATCTAGGTCACTATTGTAGCTGCTCGTTCTCATGCTAATTATGTGACCCAAAAACCTGTTTGCAATGTCCTGCAGGAAGGACTAAAGGAAGCCTGTCCTATTAGTTTTTGACTGGTCAATAAAGTCACTGGTGGCCAATGACTGGGCAGGGAGACAGGCAGCACTTTTAAGATTCCCTGGAAGAAACTGAGGAAGGAGGAAGAGGGGATTGGGCTATGATGAGGGCATAGGAGACGGACCACTCCAGAAAGGTGCAGGAGGGACAGAGAGCCGAAATGTAGATACATGGGGAAAGGGGCCCCAGGAGGGCTGCCTAGTAGCATCCAGGGCAGCAAAGGTGAAATACAGATTTAGTAAGTATCAACTCAGGAATATTGGAGGGGAGTGTATGTTAGCCATGTGGAGTTATGGAGTGATCCAGCCATTGCACTGCTAAGGCATATTAAAAATAAGGCTGCATGAGTGTGTGTGTCTTTCATTTGTGAATCCAGAGCATTGTGAGAGCAAGAAGCACACTCACAATGTGCTGCTGCCAGGGAGTTTAGAGCAGAATAATAATTTACCACTTCACAGTATGAAAAGAGCAAACCTAAAAATAATAATAATAAAAGAAGAAGAATCCCAGCTCAAAGGCCAGAAAACGTTTTTTAAATTAAAATGTAATGTTTATTTTCACTTTCAAAAGAATCAATAAAGATAATACTAACTCTTTTCAAAAGCTCAGAGTCATGGGCACTCTCTTTTAATTGCTAGTAAAAAATGATAGTTGGTTGAGCCTTTCTGAAAACAAATTAGTAATGTATTTTATAGGTGGGGATTTCCAAATCTATGAATTTGTTATAAAGAATATATTAAAGTACAAGACCAATATTTGTAAATAAAATATTTAATACAGTGTTACTTAAAATGAGGTTATAAATTAAAGTTATTAAAATTATTACATTCTGATACATTTATATAATAGAAAATTGCAGAGTTAACTCAGTGGATTTAGTTCATTGACATTCTAAAAAAAAAAGTATGGATTGGCCACCAGAAAATATATTTAACAAAATCATAGAAAAAAATCCTAAAGAAAGACATTCCTATAAAGGTATAAGAAGCTTACAAAACATCAAGTATTTTAGACCAGAAAGGGAAGTTCCCTCACTCTATAATAATCAAAACAATAAACATACAGAACAAAGAATATTAAAAGCTGCAAGAGAAAAAGACCAAGTTCGATATAAAGGCAGATCTATTAGATTTACACCCGACCTCTCTTTTTTTTTAATTTTAATTTTTATTTTTTAATTGGATATTTTATTTACATTTCAGATGCCAATCCCTTTCCCCATTTCCCCTCCCTAGAAAACCCCTATCCCGTGCCCCCCCTTTTCCATTTGGCTTGTATACAATTATTTTAAATGTTAATCAAGGGCTTTATAAGTATGGTAATGCTCAATCAGAAGTATAACCTAATACCCAACCTAGCTATGTAAACTATCTTTGACTAGTGGAGACACATGAACTTCTGCCTCCATGCCCCCTCTCTTTCTCTCTCTTTTTCTCTCTCATTACCTAGCTTCTCATCTACTTCATCTTTTCCTCTCCTTACTTCATCTTTTCCTCTCGGTGCTTCTTCCCCCTTAGCTCCTCCTACATATTACTCTTCCTGTTAAAATAAAGCTTTTCTCTCAGAATACAATTAGAGCATAATTATTCCTATTTGTACCAGTGAGGTACAAGATAGTCTTAATACCCAGTCCATCCTTTTGTTGACTAACCAGAACCTCTGTTGTCTCTCTTGACTAGAACACCTAGTTTTGAACCTGGCTTTTTCTTGGTTTTAGAATGAATGTCAGCTGAAAACCATCCACTCAGATCTTTTCTCTCAAGGTAAATAGCCTGGATTGGCTATGAGACTATAGGTCTTCAATGCTGTCAGAAATCCAGAATGACTAGATTAACTGAAGTTATGGGAAGCACTAAGCATAGCTTCTAAAACTTAGCCAATTTATAGAGACCGCTGAACACCTGGACAGCCCCTATACTACCGAACGTTGGAGCATCAAATCTTCAGCCTTCTGGCCCAAACTCATCTGACAGACTTTAGTGCTGCAGAATTATTAAGGGCAGATTACTCTGTCTAGGCAGATATAATCAGTCAACTATTCTGCAAGTGTGCCCTTTTCTGGATAGTCATTTGTCTGTAGATGGAGAGAGGCAATTCTTGCCTAGTGGCTATCTCACCACAACTGGAGTAACTCCAAGGATGCTCAATTTCTTCTTAGAATCCAAGACTTACACCCGACCTCTCAATGGCCACTCTAAAAGCCAGAAGGTCCTGAACAAATGTTCTAAAGAGTCTTAGAGACCACAGATGTCCTCCCAGATTACTATACTGAGCAAAATTTTAAATCCACCATAAATGGAGAATACAAGATATTCCATAATAAAGTCAAAAGTAAACAATATCTATCCACAAATCCAGCAGTACAGAAGATACTAGAAGAAAAATTCTAGCCAAAGGAGATTAACTACATCCTCAAAAAAACCAAACCAAAACAAAAAAACCAGAACAAAACAACAACAACAACAACAAAAACCAGGCAACAAATAATCTCACACCAGTAAAATCTAAAGAAGAGAAACACACACAGATACACACAGAGGCATGCATACTACCACCACCAGAAACAACAACAGAGTAACCAGAATTAACAATCAATATCAATCGACTCAATTCCTCAATAAAAACTCACAGACTAACAGAATGGATATGAAAACAGGATCCATCCTTAGGCTGCATACAGGAAACAGACCTTAACATCACAGATAAATATTACCCCAGAGAAAAGGATTGGAAAAAGACTTTTTATTTTTTTTCGAATTTTTTATTGGATATTTTATTTACATTTCAGATGTTATCCCCTACCCCATTCCCCCCAGCCCCCGCTCAGGAACCCACTACCTCATCTCCCCTCCTCCTGCTTCTATGAGGATGTGCCCCCACAAACCCCTAGAGGAATAAAACTCAGTAAGCTAGACAGTCTAAAATAAACATTTTCTACATTATAATGTAGATGATAAAACATACAGTGAAAGAAGTTACGCATTGGTATTTGCTATTCATAGAAAGATCAGTTCAGATATTTTCTGTCTATGAAAGCAGGCTGCCATATAATAAAAGTATTTGCTTTGGAGGAAACATTCTTCAGATTCTTTACATTGGAGTTATAGGGTTGATAATAAGAATAAATTCTGTTTCATACATGTTTTCTAATTGTGACTGAAGTTGCAACTCTAGACATGTACAGAAAGATCAGCATAACCTGCACCACTTGAATAATCATTAATCTGTCTATTCAGTGAAACTTGTCAAAATAAAGAAGGACCTGGTAGATAGTAAGTCAGAGCCACAGAAGCACCCTGATTGCTAGACAGTCAGTAAAGTGAAGTCCTATGGGCACTAGCAGACCTTGGGAGCACTGCTCATTTTATTTTGAATTAAATTTTGACCACAGCATGTTAAAATGATTTCCTATGGTCAGCTTTCTCCCATATTCACTTAAATGAGCCCATATAAATGTGTGACTCACAATTTAAGAAGCTAGAATATAAGGTAACAATTTGGATGAGATAATATGTGCACTGTCATGTGAACATGTGTGTATGCATGCATACATGCATGTGTGAGTGTGTATGGACGTGCACCACTGTGTGTCTATAAACCCTTCATTGTGCTGCCTTTGCTTTGACCATCATACTTAGCTCTCTTTTGATCTCATTTTCTTGTTTCTTTTTTTCTACCAGGGAAAGGTCCTTTCCCAGAAATTATTGATTTGTTTGGGTTCATTGGGGGTCTAGTTGAATTTCGCGCCAGTCTTTTGGCTTCCCATGGCTTTGCAGTACTGGCATTAGCGTATTTTGCCTATGAAGACCTACCTGAGTTACTGCTAGAGGAGGACTTGGACTATTTTGAGGAAGCTGCCGACTTCCTACTAGCTCACCCCAAGGTATTGAAAACACTTTTTGTTTCTTCTTGTGAAATCCTAGCAAAGACAAAGCACAGATGTCTGGTCTAATCTGTGCAGTCTTGGGCAGAGCACAGTTAACATTTTAAGAATGACAAAATTGTTGAGTTGGTTACTGATTACTGTTTACCAGCACACAGAAGACAATAAATGTTTAGTGTGGACATTGTGACTCTCTTCACTGGGAAAAGCCAAGACATGTTGCATTTGAAGCTCTTGCAATATGTTAATGTGACCCTCCAATGTTCTATCTGCAACTGATCCTAAATCCCGAACTTGGTATGTTTTCATACATCAGTGATGATCTCTACGTGACTCTTTCTCCCAAAGTATTGATATTTGTCCTAGTGATCAAATTTGTGCTAGTGCCTCCTCAGTGCATGGGAGTACATCTGTGCACCACCACCCTTGCCTGCCTTTTAAACATAGATCCAAGGAACTGACTGTGAGTCCTCATGTTTGCCCAGCAAGCACTCTACCACTGAGCTATCTTCCCAGCCCCAAATACCTTCCCCTAGTGAAGTCAAGAATGGGATTCTGCGTTCTACAACTACCTCTGTTCTTGTTTTGTTCATTCAATGTTACTGGGTTCTAATTATATTTTTTAAACTTTACATGAAAATGTTTATTTATCTATTTAAAGACAGGGTCTCCCTATGTAGCCTAGGCTGGACTGGAACTCAAAATCTCTGGCCTCAGTTTCCCTGGTGTTGTGATTATAGGACCTTGCCACCACACCTATCTCTATAACTCTGCTTTTCATGAGGTTATAGTCTGATTGTTTAAAGGTGGGTGATACAGTTGTTCCCTCAAGATGGTAAAGCTCAGAGAAGGTATTATTATATCGGTAGTAGTCTCTAGATCTCGAAAGCTGGGAGACCTGAGTGCCAGAGTTTGACTGTTTTGACTGCCTGACCTCCCCTAGGAGAGCTTCTTCCCAGAGGCGGTATGTAAACTGTTTTCCCTTTGCTTTGTATTTAAGATCCAACAGCCAGGAATTGGTGTGATCTCCACGAGCAAAGGAGCAGAGATTGGACTGGCTATGGCCTGTTATCTGAAGCAGGTGACCGCCACAGTCTGCATAAATGGGTCCAGCACCATCTTAGACTTTCCACTAAGATACCGGGATCTGGTGGTGACACCCATCCAACAGGCTCTGGAACAGACCCAAGTCCATGTTTCAGGGGCTTTATGTTTCTGTTACTGTACAGATGATCTCCAGAATAAGCTGAACCCACAGAATATACTTCCAGTGGAAAAGGCCCAAGGGAAGATCCTCTTCATCGTGGGAGAGAATGATGAATGCTTGGATGGCAAGTCGCATGCACAGAGGGCCATGAACCAGCTCCAGAGCCACGGGAGAAGCAGTGGAAGGATGCTGGCATACCCTGGGGCAGGCCACCTCATAGAGCCTCCTTACTCTCCCTTTTGCATAGCCTCCTGGCATTCTATCTTGGGTAGGCCCTTGCTTTGGGGAGGAGATCCTGTTGCTCATGCAGCAGCCCAGGAACACTCCTGGAGAGAAATCCAAAAGTTCTTTAGGCAACACCTCCTGCAGTCCAGAAGCAAACTCTAAATAGTGTGACCATGCTGGAGTAAAGGGCTGAGCGAGTACGTTAGAGAAAAGGTTGGAATTGGTGTGGGGGATGAAAAAATGGTTAGGGAATGTTGGTAAAGGGTGGGAATGAGGGACAGAATTCCCCTGGCTTCCTTACACTCACATTCATCCCAATTCAATTGGAAGGAAATGAGACAAATTAAAAGACCAGGACACACGTGCATCTGGGCTGTTTCTGATGAATTTGTATGTAGTTTGAAATTTTCTTCTTTTTTTAAAAGATCAGCAGAAGTTTTGATTTGTTTTGTTTTTTAATCTTTTTTTACAGTCTAGAGTTTATCACCCTCTCGGTCCACCCTCCGACTGTTTCACATCCCATACCTCCTCCCCTGTCTCCACAAGGATGTTCCCACTCCTCACTCCCCCCAACCCCTGTTCTCCCCAATCTCCCACCCCACCATACCTTCCAAATCCCTGGGGCCTCAAGTCTCTTGAGGGTTAGGTGCATCTTCTCTGACTGAACCCAGACCGGGCAATCCTCTGCTGTGTTTGTGCTGGGGGCCTCATATCAGCTGCTGTATGCTGCCTGGTTGGTGGCTCAGTGTCTGAATCTGAGTGATCTCGGGAGTCTAGGTTAGTTAAGACTGCTGGTCCTCCTACAGGGTTGTCCTCCTCCTCAGCTTCTTCCAGATTTTCCTTAATTCAACCACAGGGGTCAGCAGCTTCTGTCTATTGGTTGGGTGTAAATATCTTCATCTGACTCTTTCAGAAGCTTGCTGAGTCTTTTGGAGGCCACCATGATAGGCCCCTGTTTATAAGTACACCATAGCATCAGTAGTAGTATTGGGCCTTGGGGCCTCCCCCTGAGCTGGATCGAAATTTGGGTCTGTTGCTGGACCTCCTTTTCCTCAGGCTCTCCTCCATTTTTGTCCCTGCAGTTCTTTCAGACAGGAACAATTATGGGTCAGAGTTTTTGACTGTGGGAGGCAACCCTATTCCTCACTTGATGCCCCTGTCTTTCTACTGGAGGAGAACTCTACAAGTTCCCTCTCCCCATTGTAGGACATTTCATTTAAGGTCTCTCTCCCTTCCAGTCCTGAGAGTCTCTCACCTCCCAGGTCTCTGGTACATTTTAGAGGGTCCCCCACCTCGTACTTCCCAAGGATGCCTGTTTCCATCTTTCTACTGGCCCTCAGGGCTTCAGTCCTGTTCCCCCCTGCAATACCTGACCAAGTTCCCTTCTTCCCCTTCCTGTCCCTTTTCCCACCCAGGTGCCTCCCTCACCCCCTTTAATTGCTTTCTTCTTCTTCCTTCCAAGTGGGATCCAGGCATCCTCACTTGAGCCCTTCTGCTTGTTAAACTTTTTGATATCTGTGGATTGTATCCTGTACTTATTTTTTCTCATATCCACTTATTAGTGAGTACATACCATGCACGTCCTTTTGGGTCTGAGTTACCTTACTCAGGATGACATTTTCTAGTTCCATCCATTTGCCTGCAAAACTCAGGATGTCCTCATTCTTAATAGCTGAGTAGTATTCCATTGTGTAAATGAAACACATTTTCTGTATCTATTCTTCTGTTGTGGGACATCTGGGTTGTTTCTAGCTTCTGGCTATCACAAACAAAGCTACTATGAATATAGTGGAACATGTGCCCATGTGGCATGGTAGGGCATCTTTTGGGTATATGCCCAAGAATGGTATAGCTGGATCTTCAGATAGATCCATTTCTAATTTTCTGAGGAATCTCCAGATTGATTTTTAGAGTGGTTGTACCAGTTTGCAATCCCACCAGCAATGGTGTTCCTTTTTCTCTACATCCTCGCCAACATGTGCTGTCACCTGAGGTTTTGATCTTAGCTAGTTTGATTGGAATAAGGTAGAATCTCAGGGTCATTTTGATTTGCATTTCCCTGATCAGTAAGGACTTTGAACATTTCTTAAAGTGCTTTTCAGCCACTCAAGATTCCTCTGTTGTGAATTTTGTTTAGTTCTATACCCCATTTTTTGATGGGGTTGCTTGCTTTTTTGGTGGTTAGCTTCTTGAGTTCATTATATATTTTAGATATTAGCCCTCTATTGGATGTGGGGTTAGTGGAGATTTTTTACCAATCTGTACATTTTGGATTTATCCTATTGACTATGTCCTTTGCCTTACAGAAGCTTTCTAGTTTCATGAGGTCCCATTTATTAATTTTTTTTCTTCTTATGCAATTTTCTGTAATTCTTTGGTCATTTCTATTTTATTTTTTCTTTTATTGGATATTTTCTTTATTTACATTTCAAATGTTATCCCCTTCCCAGGTATCCCTTCCAGAACCTTCTATCCTATTCCCCCTCCCCCTGCCTCTCCACCACCCACCCACCCTTTCCTGTCTTGGCATTCTCGTGGTGGATTTTTCCTTTGATGAATATGAAGTGTCCTTTCTCATCTCGCTGGATAACATTTGGTTGAAAGTCTGTTTTATTGAATACTAGGATGGATGGTAACTCCAGCTTGTTTCTTGGAACCATTTGCTTGGAAGACCTTTTCCCAGCCTTTTACTCTGAGGTAGTGACTTTCTTTGTTATTGAGATGTGTTTCTTGTATGCAGCAAAATGCTGGATCCTGTTTCCATATTCAGTCTGTTTGTTTATGTCTTTTTATAGGTGAGTTGCATCTGTTAATATTGAGAGATAGTAAAGACAGATGATTGTTAGTTCCTGTTATGTTTGTTTTTGTAGGTGGAATTATGTGCATGTAGTTCTCTCCTTTTGGCTTTGTTGTGAAATGACTAATCTTGTTTTTTCTTTGGTGTAGTTGTGTTGGAGTTTTCCTTCTAGAATCCCCTGTAGGGCTGGATTGGTAGATAGATATTGTTTGAATTTGGTATATTTTGATTTCCCCATCTATGTTGATTGAGAATTTTGCTGGTTATAGTAGTCTGGGCTGGGATTTGTGTTCTCTTAGAGTCTTCATGACCTCTGTCCAGGCTTTTCTGGCTTTTAGTGTCTCTGTTGAGAAGTCTGGTGTAATTCTGATAGGTCTGCCTTTGTACGTGACTTGGTCATTTTCTCTAGCATCTTATAATATTCTTTCTTTGTTTTGTGCATTTAGTGTTTTGATTATTATGCAATGAGAGTACTGTCTTTTCTGGTCCCATTTATTTGGTGTACTATAGGCTTCTTGCATATTTTCGGCTATCTCTTTCTTTCTTTCTTTTTTTTATTGGCTATTATATTTACATTTCAGATTTTATCCTCTTACCCCATTCCCCCCACCCAGGAACCACCTATCCCATCCCCCCTCCTCCTGCTTCCATGAGGATGTGCCCCCACCCACCCCAATCCCACCTCCCCACTGACGAATTTTCTCACACTTGTTGTCCAGCCCTCCTGGGACCAAGGGTCTCCTCTCCCACCTATGCCTGACAAGGCCATTCTCACCTACGTATACAGTTGAAACCATGGGTCCCTCCCTATTTGCTCCCAGGGTGGTGGTTTAGACCCTGGGAGCTCTGGTTGGTTGGTAATGTTGCTCTCCTCATGGGGCCACAGACCTTTTCAGCTCCTTCAGCTCCTTCTCTCTAACTCCTCCATTGGGAATCCCTTGATCAGTTCAATGGTTAGCTGTGAGCATCTGCCTCTGAATATGTCAGACTCTGGCAGACCTCTAAGACAGCTATATCAGGCTCCTGTCAGCATGCACTTCCTGATATCCACATCAAGGTCTACCTTTGGTGACTGCACATGGGATGGATACCCAGGTGGAATGGTCTCCAGACGGCCCCTCCTTCAGTTTCTGTCCCATATTTGTCTCCATATTTGCTCCCTTGAGTATTTTGTTACTCCTTCTAAGTAGGACTGAAGCACCCACACTTGGTCTTCATTCTTCATGAGGTTCATGTGGTCTATGAGTTGAATCTTGGTTATTTCAAGCTTCTGGGCTAATTTCCAATTATCAGTGAATTAATACCATGTGTGTTCTTTTGGAATTGGGTTACCTCATTAAGGATGATATTTTCTAATTTCATTCATTTACCTAAGAATTTCTCAAACTCATTGTTTTTAATAGCTAAGTAATACTCAATTGTGTAAGTGTACCACATTTTTTTTTTATCCATTCCTCTGTTGAAGGACATCTGTTTTTTTCCAGCTTCTGGCTATTATAAATAAGGCTGCTATGAATACAGTGGAGTGCCAGGAGCAGCCTTGCTTACACACTGAAGGCCTATATCAGCCATAAGCTTAAGTCATACATATATGCCTGCTAACACAAAGTCTTGGTCTCTGTGGTAAAAACACTAACTCTAGAACAGATAGCTATAGATCTTGTAAACAGGCAGCCTTGGTGGAAAACCATCAGCCTGGATAAGAACAAATAGTCATAGACCTTGGTGGAAAGTACCAGCTTAGATATGAACAAGTGAATCATAGACAGAGTCATAGTGACCTGTTCCCTGCTTCTTCACCCAGCCAATACCCTGTTCTGGAATATATCTGTACTCCCCCTGAGAACACCTATGCTCCTGTGTCATCCCCTTCCCCATATCCTGCCTCTATGTGTATATAACCCCTGTGTGAAAAAATTAAAATCTCAGTTTAATCAGACTATAGACAAGCTGCTGTTCTTTGTGTCCCCTGTCCTCCAGGTCTTCTGATCCCAGTTCATTGTCCCGTGGGACTGAGGCAGTGGAGCATATGTCCTCCTATATGTTGGAGCATCTTCTGTGTATATGCCCAGGAGTAGTATAGCTGGGTCCTCAGATAATGCTGTGTTCAATTTTCTGAGGAACTACCAGACTGATTTCCAGAGTGGTTGTACCATTTTGAATCCCACCAACAATGGAGGAGTGTTTCTCTTTCTCCACATCCTCGACAGCATCTACTATCACCTGAGTTTTTGATCTTAGCCATTCTAACTGGTGTGAGGTGGAATCTCAGGGTTGTTTTGATTTGCATTTTCCAGATGACTAAGGATGCTGAACATTTGTTTAGGTGCTTCTCAGCCATTCGAGTTTCCTCAGTTGAGAATTCTTTGTTTAGCTCTGTACCTCATTTTTAATAGGGTTATTTGGTTGTCTGGAGTATAATTTCTTGAGTTCTTTGTATATATTGGATATTTGCCCAATATTTTGGTTGTGGGATTGGTATAGATCTTTTCCCAATCTGTTTGTCACAGTTTTGTCCTATTGACAATGTCCTTTGCCTTACAGAAGCTTTGTAATTTCATGAGGTCCCATTTGTCAATTCTTGATCTTAGAGCATAAGCCATTGGTGTTCTTTTCAGGAACTTTTCCCTTGTGCCCAAATATTCAAGGTTCTTCCCCACCTTCTCTTCTATTTAGTTTAGTTTATCTGGTTTTATGTGAAGGACCTATATCCACTTGGACTTGGGCTTTGTACAAGGAGATAAGAATGGATCAATTTGCATTCTTCTACATGTTGTCCTCCAGTTGAACCAGCACCATTTGTTGAAAATGCTGTCCTTTTTTCACTGGACAGTTTTAACTTCTTTGTCAAAGATCAAGTGACCATAGGCGTGTAGGTTCATTTCTGGGTCTTTAATTCTATTCCACTGATTTTCCTGCCTGTCTCTGTACCAATATTATGCAGTTTTGTTTTGTTTTTTTTTTATCACTATTGCTGTGGTACTGCTTGAGGTCCGGGATGGTGATTCCTCCAGAAGTTCTTTTATTCTTGAGAATAGTTTTTGCTATCCTGGGTTTTTCGTTATTCCAAATGAATTTGAGAATTTTTCTTTCTAACTCTGTAAAGAATGAAGGTGGGATTTTAATGGGGATTGCATTGAATCTATAGATTGCTCTTGGCAAGATGGCCATTTTTACTATATTAATTCTACCAACCCATGAGCATGGGAGATCTTTCCATCTTCTGAGATCTGGTTTGATTTCTTTCTTCAGGGACTAGAAGTTCTTGTCATACAGACCTTTTACTTGCTTGGTTAGATTCACACCAAGGTATTTGATATTATTTGTGACTATTGTGAAGGGTGTCATTTCCCTAATTTCTTTCTCAGACTTTTTATCCTTTGAGTAGAGGTAGGCTACTGATTTGATTAAATTTTATATCCAGCCACTTTGCTAAAGTTGTTTTTCAAATTTAGAAATTGTGTTCTGATGGTGCCAGATAACTTTGGTTTCTGTTGCTTATATTCTTGCACTTGCCTTTTGCCATCTGGTTAACTCTATGCTATGTGCACTCACTGTCTCTGACTGGAGACTGTCTTTCCAGTTATCTTGCTTGTTACAGAACTCGTCAGAGTCCAGACATCTCTGTGATCCTGTGATCCTGAGCTCCTGGGTGGTAGAGCTCCTGGGACTCAGGCTTCATCTTGTGATCTGAAATCCTGCTGCTCTGAGCGTAGTGGTTCTTCAGCTGCTCCAAGTGCAGTGGTTTCACCACTGCTCTAAGATGGTTCAGGATATGGTGTCTTCACAGGAGCAGACCTGCTAGGTGTCTGCCCCAACCAAAAGGACCAAGCAGGGGGTGTAAGGGGATTGGTATTCCAGAGGGGCAGGGTTTGGGTGGGTGATGGGTCCAGAGTGCCCCAGTCTCCCAGTTACAGTTTTGGGGTGTAGAATTGTGGGGTAGGGTTCTTACCTGCTGTTCTAGGAATGTTCAGGATATGGTATCTTCATGGGAGCAGACCTGCTGGGTGTCTGCCCCAGCCAAAAGAGCCAAGTGAGGGGCAGAAGGGGCATGGTTTCCTGGGGGGAGTTGGGTGGGTGATGGCTCCAGAGTGTTTCAGGCTCCCAGTTGCAGTTCTGGGGCATAGGGTTGTGGGGGGAGGGATTTTACCAGCTGCTCTAGGAAGATTCAGGATAAGGTGTCTTCACGAGCAGATCAGCCAGGTTGGGGTTTTACTTTAAAAGCCAGGAATACTGTAACAAGTAAGATTACTACAAAAGACTTTGGATGTTGTCTTAAGTTCTGTTATAATATTCTCTTTATTTTTATGTATGCCTGAAAAATTTCCAAAATTTCAAAGAGTTGAATATTATATCAATGCATTTGTTTTTCTACTTCCAAAGCAACATTATCTTCTCTAAGCACCCCTGAATTTACAGATTATTACTTTATTTGAAAGTAAATTATTATTTAATTATAGTAATGACTTAGTCACTTATTGGCTTTTCCTTACAGCCTATTCATAAAACAAACCTATTTGTATCTTTGCACATTTGAAAATGTTTATATTTTCATCTCTTTAATAGTAACTTTTATAAGTCTAGAATTTGAGGTTAATAATTATTTCTCCTCAGTTATTTTAGTCTGTTTTAGTATGTTGTTTTCCTTGGAGAAGAAATGTGCTTCCCCTCCCTCTTTCCACCACTCTCTCACAATTTTAATTAGCTTCCTGGGAAGACTGTAGATGGAGCACACTACAGGTGTCAACATAGAAGACAAAGTCGAGCTGAGCATGTAGGAGCAGTCTGGAGAGGGCAAGCTCATTCTCCTGATAGTTTCTTCACTGCAAGGAGCACATGTAGGGTTTTCTGGGCTTCCAGAGGAAGCAGAACTGCTTGGAGGAAATGTCCTGGGAGGACATTCAAATCGAACTTGCTTTTTAAAAAAATTTTAAATTATCTTTTATTCTCTTTCTTTCTCTCTCTCTTTCTTTCTTATTGGTTATTTTATTTATTTACATTTTAAATGTTATCCCCCTCCCTGGTTTCCCCTCCACAAACCCTCTATCCCACTCCCCCTGCTTTTATGAGGGTGCTCCCCCACCTACCCACCCACCCACTCCCTCCTCACCACCCTAGCATTCCCCTACATTGGGGGCATTAAGCCTTAACAGTACCAAGGGCCTCTCCTCCCATTGATGCCCAACAAGACCATTCTCTGCTACATATGCAGCTGGAGCCGTGGGTCCCTGCACATGTATTCTTTGGTTGGTGGTTTAGTCTCTGGACACTTTGGGGGGTCTGGTTGGTTGATATTGTTTTCTTCCTATGGGGCTGCAATCCCCTTCAGCTCCTTCAGTCCTTCCCCTGACTCTCCCATTGGGGTCTCTGTTCTCAGTTCAATAGTTGCCTGAAAGCACTGTATCAGTAAGGTTCTGGCAGAGCCTCTCAGGAAACATCCATATCAGGCTCCTGTCAACAAGCACTTCTTGGCATCTGCAATAGTGTCTGGGTTTGGTGTGTGTATATATTGGATACAACCCTAAGTGGGGCAGTCTGTGGATGGCCTTTCCTTCAGTCTCTGCTCCACTCTTTGTCCCTGTATTTCCTCTAGACAGGAGCACTTCCAAGTTAAAATATGAAAAGGGTGGGTGGCCCTATCCCTCAATTGGGGGCCATGCCTAATCTCTGGATATGGTCTCTACAGGTTTTCTCTTCTCTTTGTTGGGTATTTCAACTAATGTCACCCCTGTTGGGTCCTCGGAGACTCTTGCTTTTCTGGTGTCTGGGCTACCCCCAGTTCCCCATCCCCTATTGCTATATACCTCTATTGAATTTCCTGACTCTCTGTAATCTCCCCTGTCTCCTCCCACACCTGGTCCTGCCCCCTTTTTTCCCTCTCCCCCTTCTCTCTTTCTTCCGTGTCCCTCCTACCCTCTATGTCCCACTGACTTGCTTTTCTTTGCAGCTTTTTACTCATCACCAGGCTTCTGTGAATCAGAGGAGTTAGATTTGGAAAAGTGTTCTCCAGGGAGATGTCAATGATAACTGTCATCCACCATAGCCAATGAGCCTCATGCTCTACTGACTCCATCTCCTAACAGTTTTTCATATCGTTCAAAGCTGCTTTTTCTTCATGGTTATAGACACCCTACTTCAAGTCACGACATTTTACTGAAGAGAGTAGCATCTTGTGGCTGGAGAGAAGTGAAGAGCATGCATTGCTCTTGCAGAAGGTCAATTTCTGTTCTTAACATACAGAACATGTCAGGTATGTCAAAAACCACAGGCATGTGCACTTACAGGCACACACTCCCAACCCCTACAGACACGCACATATACATGTAAATATAATCAAAAACCAAAAAATAAATATCAAAAAGAAAGTCACATCTAACTTGCTCATCCTTTTGACTCCTTTCAGCCATTCTAAACCCTGAGGCAAAAGAACTTTTTATAAACAGAAGTCTGAAAAGAGTTTAGAAAACACAAATCTGATGATGACATTATTTTGTTGAAGGCTTCTTGTTACTTCAGGATAAATTTCAACGTTGGTAACACTAAGAAAGCCCCCTAGATCTCCAATACGCTCTCTGGTATAACACATGTCGTTAACACTCGTTTAATAAACTCCATCTCCATTAACTTTCTTTTAATTCTTAGTGTGTTTAAAATTGTTTCATGCCTCAGAGCCTCTATATATGTACTCTCTTGGTTTCATATTTTTTTGTAGATTAATTTACGCTCTTTTAAAATTATGTATCTCTCTGTCTGTTGGTATATGTATATGAATACAGATGCTCTATGAGGAGGGAGACATCAGACCCCTCTGGAGCTGGAGTTACACGTGGCTGTGAACTATCTTTCCTACCCCCTAATATTATTTTCTATATGCTTTCTATCTCACCATTTTATTTGACCTCTCTCTCTCTGTCACTACTTTATAGCAACTTCTATATTAGTGCTCCCTTTTCCCATCCAAACTAGGAATCTCTTCCTGAGATGATAGATGCTTGTTCCTAGAATGCCTTTCAAAAAGAAACAAAAAGAAAGCACATGGTTAGGTATCTAAACAGGACCAATAGAGAAACGAGAAGGACCCAAGGGTCTTATAAAATATTCAAGCCAGCATTCTTTTATTGGACTCCCAGCTATAGGTCATTTCCAATCCTGAAGGAACACAGTGGTCACTTTTGATTTTCTCACACGGCTTGGTCTTGTATTTCTAGAAGTTCAGTTCTTTGTCCAAGGAAATGACCTTGTAAATTCCCTAGACAACTGCCAGCATCCAATCTTTTTTTCCTCTCATTGACTTTAGTCCCATGAAGGAAAGCAGCTGGTCTACGTATTTTGTTGAATGTCCCTAGGTATTAGAACAATTCTGACTGCATAACAAATGTTCATTAAGCATGCATGAAGGCACTGATCAAAGCTGGCACAACCTAGATCAAGAAGTAGGATCTGAGTAAAGTTTTGGAGTTCACTACAAAATTGTTACGGAGTATAGGTAGTGACAGTAAGTGACAGACTAGATTTGGTGCACATCTTGAATTCACTAGGACAAGAATAGTATTGTCAGGATGGTGACTGTTGGGCTGGCCCAGATCTTTGGCACAAGATGGAGTCACCTAAGACACTAAGATGTGGGAACCTAGTATTTTCAGAGAAATGGAAACTGATTATTCTACACTTGTCAGAAGTCTGCTGACCCTTAGACTCAGCAGCACAGCTTGACCACAGCTTCTTGCTGTTTAACTGGCAGAGTGACCCCTGACTCCATAAAATGCTGCTTACCAGAAGTCTCTTTTGCTTGTTAAAGTTTATTTTCCTTCTTAATGCTCTTCCACTACACTCCCTCCAACTACAGCACCCTATAAGAACCCATGCTCCCCTTTGTCAGGGCTGCTTTCCTTTCCCTTGTAGAAAGCTTGACAGGCTGTCTCCTGAATACATTTTTGCTTTTTTGGAATTCATGGTGTGGTTCTCTCAGTAAGTCACATAGTGTCAAGACCACTGGAAGGACACTGAGGACTTCCAACTTTCTTTATCTTTTCAAAACTCCACTCTAGTAAAGCTAGATACTTATTGTTGACATAAGAAGGAATTTCAGGGTGAGCCAGGATGAAGCAAAATTGAAGTTTATATGAAAAACTTTAAAAATTGCATGACATTCTGTGTGTGTGTGTGTGTGTGTGTGTGTGTGTGTCCCCATGTGTGGAGGACAGAGGACACCTTTTTGGAGTCAGTTCTCTCCTTTTGTTGTGTGGGTTCCAAGAATGGCAGTCAATTCATCTGGCTTGACAGCAAGCATCTTTGCCCACTGATCCATCTCATTAGCCCTTAAAAGATACTTTAAACCAAATTTAAAACAGGTTACTATAAAGAGAGGTAACTCTTTTACCTTGGAAAAAAAAAGTCAGACATACCTAAGATCATGTGACTTCTCAAAGAGATTAAGTGTGTACATTAGCTGTATATGCTAGCATTGGTGGCTTCTGACTTTATCTCAAGTGGTTATTAAGAAATGTTTATCACTGAATAAGTTCAGGGGGTGGTTCCCTATATACACCAAGTAGGATTGCAACTAATGAAGTAAGATCTCTTGGACTGCAGAGGAGGTTAAGATGCATTTACTGTTAACAAAGATTTAATTTTGTTTGCTATAGTCTCAAGAAGTATCTGGGAAATGAGTAAAGGCAAACTTGGTAATATAACTTCAGTGTTTCTTGTCTTTATGTACTTCTTCATTATTGTAGCAATTGTGAAATTCAATCCTTGAAATAAACTTGGAAAATTGAGTACTTGATGTGTCTGCCTTCAAGATATTATATGTTGCAGTTGCTAACTAGCTGCTAATCTATATTAGGGGATGAAGCCAAATTTTCAAAGCATAAATACCAGTTATAGTTTTTACTAATTCATTCCAATGGCATCTACACTTCCTCCTTCCAAGAGCAGATTAAAGATATTTGCATTCTCCAATACTGAAGTTACTAAAGCCTTCCCACCCATCACAGCCTCAAGAGATCTTTAGAGCTTATCACTGGGACACACTGAGTCATTACTGCTCAGGGTAGACTCTTTGCCATTATTAACCCTGTATCTAAATGTGTCATTTTCTAGCACTTTTAGACCCCATTAAAAGTAATTTTATTTCCAAATCAGTCATGGTCAATCTTCAGCCAAGTAGGGATAAAATTTGGCATCTATCTGTTGGGTAAATTTTAACAAAGTTTTCTGTGTCAAGTCCTGTAATGGGCATGTCATCAAAGCATGGAAGTCCACGAGATAACAGTCTCACTCACATCAAAACACTTTATTAGTCTTGTTTCTTTTCAATCCCTTCCCACAGCAAGCCAGACTTTCTCAGGAATTTCTGCCATCCATTAAAAAAACAAAGGGAAAACATTCACTCCAGAATTTATTTCTCTCTTAGGGTATAGTCACTATTTGCCCTTGTTTGGACAGAGTTTTGTCCTTGTCAGAAAACCCAAGTAGGGACATCCAAACCTGAGAAATGAATTTTACATGCTAGATTGGAGGGTTTACTCTCAATTGAGGCCACTGAAGTATCTTAAGTGTAGGTAGAGGCTCTATTAAAGTCATTATAGTATAATGTTGAGGGGTCAGACTAACTCAGAGACCCGGGGAAGAGAATAGAAAGAAACCCCTTAGTTGTAACTGATATATAGTAGTATGCCATAAAACATAGCTTGAATACCCTACACACCCTAGGCTATGGAACCAGAGTCTGTGACTACAGATTTTGAAATAACAAGTGATCTTCCCAGAATCAAACTTAGAAAAAAGAGTTCAAAAGTAAAAAGCCATTTTGTTGATTTTGATTTTCTTCAAAATACAATTTGGTGACCAGATAGAGCTTTAAGTGTGACACAAAGTAGGTAATAAACATCAATTCTGTCTACCATCATTTTTGAAGTTTCAGGAAAAATGAACAGAGCTCTTTATCTATTTTTCTTTAAAAATACCATGTGTTTAGGTAAATAAAATGAGTCACCCTGATACTTCACACTTAGCATACAGGAGAGAAGAGATAGCTCAGAGTCTGCAAATCATTCTTTCTGGGAACTTCCTTTCCTCTGTAGCATCCATGAACCATCTAAGTAGATACATCACACCAAGAAGGGCTAAACTTGGTTCAGAGGCATCATGTAACAGAAAGAATAGAAATAAGAATGAGGCAGAGCTGGACCACGATGTTGAAACTGGTGTGTGTCACAGTGTTTTAGAGTTTATATCCCTTCTCTGGGTTTATTGCCCTGAAAACAAGAGATGTATTATATATGTGAGGGCAGATAGTTAACACTTGGGATGAACAGAGCCTTAACTCTAGCTCTTTTCTCTGACTTTAGTCAGATACGACTTAGAACATGTGTATGAAAGTATATAAAAAGAGTTTGGCTAAACAATTCAGGAAACAGGTCCCAGGAAAATTTTATTAGAGGTGACTTTTGTTCCTGAAAAAAACACTAATTGTTTATTGAAAACCTGGAAATTTCAGGGCACTTTGAAGACTAAGGTATCACCCTAGGAATCCAGAAAATACATTTGATTTGAATATCTTAATAAATGAAGGAATTCTTTCATCTTATTTTAACACATATGTATGCATACTTATGTATAGTGATTCCTTCACTCCCTGCTCCCATGTGCTTACTCTCCGAATGACCTTTCAGTCATGCCCCTATTTAATGGTTCATTTAATCACTCCTCACATGACCTGAGAAGCACAAACACTCCATGGTTCTTCAAACACCGCTGAGTGGAATGAAAAACAAAGCACATGAGCCAGGATACATTTTGTGATAACTTTTCTTCTCTTTAGAAAAAAAAATATGTACAAAAAATGCTAAGAAGAGCTGACATGGGTGAGAAACATTTTGATAGATACAGAGAGAGAACTCCTCCTCCATATGGAGGGACACATTATCACCATGCTAGAAAAAATGGGATGCAGTTAAAATCTAAGAACAGTTAAAAGCCCCATAGTGAAGCCGTTGCTCTGGGCCTCTACATGGAGATGCTTTGATAGCCTTTCTGTAAAATAATACTGTGCAAACTGTAAAATATTCTTTTTCATAAAAAGTCCATACAATATGATATACAAAACTGTTGAGTTGACAGGAAAGGCTGGTGCTAGCTGCTCTCTTGGATAGAAGGCTACAGTATCACCTGCCCAAGGTCAGAATTCCAGACCGACCTTGTGCTCTGTAGGATGGCCAGGCCATCTAAGAAAGCATCACATAACCAAATCCCACTCTCCCCCAAAATAGGCTTCTATGCCAATAGTTAGGCAACAAGGACTCTTCACCAGTATGCCTCTGTCACTTTAACTCGAAATTCAGTCAACTATTAACAGAACAGAACACAATGTTCTCTTCCAATATTTTTCTTCCACAATTGATTTTGATATTTATAATTAACCACCATGGTCCTTCCTGTAACTCAAAAGTTTAACTTTCATTAAAATTCAAAACTTCTTGAGGAGGCAGCAACTGTGGTAATAAAATGTGGTTTAAAGTGGGCCATTCACTTTATTTGTGTCTATAAAACCGAGAAAAATTTGTGTACAAATATCACAAAACAACATCAACCATTGAATAAATGTGATTCTTCAATGCACACTTGAACAAGAGGAAAATTTTGTTGGTTTTTAAAAATCTGGCATAAATATATTAAAGCTGACAAAAAAAAAAGATCAGGGCAAGCTACATCACTTCTTCATACAAAAAATGTACAAAACATTAGCCTCTAACTAGATAAATGTAATACTTGTCTTCACAGTTTGACTTGAGTAACTGTGTGTTTTGAAGTATTGAACTGGAAGGTTGCTGAAAAAAACAAAAACAAAACCAAACAAACCCCAAACAGCTACATGTCTTCATTCATCTCAGGTGACTTCGGTCATGGAGGCTGAGTGATTCTGTAGAGCAAGGAATACATACAGTCTCAGAGCTGGGATGAGAGACATCGACATACTATCATACATTCCTAAAATGTCTTCCAGATCAAAGCTAACTGATCTCTCTCTCTCTCTCTCTCTCTTTCTCTCTTTCCCCTTCTCTCTCTTAATATTTTAAACTTTTTATATAGTGTATTTTGATTGAATTTTCCCTTTTCCCCTTCCCTCCTGTTTATCAGGACTGAAGAAGGCGTGGGGTTCCTTGGAAGTGCAGTTTTTAAGAATATGCAGCAAGTACTCAGCCACTGCACTGTATTCCCAGCTCATAAGTCCATAATCAGCCTAGGATATTGTGAGCTGTTTGATTTGGGTTCTGGGAACAGAACTCTGGTCCTCTACAAGAACAGCAAGTGTTCCTGCTGAGGTGCCTCTCTAAATTCTCAGCTACATATTTTAAAAGCTGAGGATTTGATGTTTTTCAAGTTGTGCTAATTGAGTTTGATAGATTATTTCCCCAAGATGAAAAGATTCTTTTGTAAAATTTCATGTTAATTAATTAATCAATTACTTTTACTCAGAGTTGAACCTAGGACCTCATGTTTGCCACACAAGTGCCCTGTTACTGAACCAATCCTAGAATTTTCTTAAAATTTTTATTTTGATTTTTTTTATGTGCCTGGGTGTTTTGCCTGCATGTATGCGTGGTACACAAAATGTATGTAGTGCCTAGAGAGATGAGGAGAATGTGTTGGACCCCATGGAACTAGAGTTGCAAGTGATTATCCGTAGTTTCTGCAGCCATGCATTTGTGCAATCATAGATAGAAAGTGTTTAGGGGACTAAACACAGCTGCCCTTCCGTTATTCATGGGTTCTGTAGTCATGCATTTATAAATCACAGCTGAGAAGTATCTAGGATACTGGATGTGGACAACATTGATTCCTTTTTAGATTCCCTCCACAATACTGTTTATCAACTATTTTCTTAGTGTTTGCCTTGTCTTAGGCATTGCAGGTAAAATGGCAATAAAGGTATATTTGAATTTCTGTGTAAACTCCACGCAAACATTATGTTGTACTACATTAGGAACTTGGGAACTTTGGGCTTTTGTATCCTCTGGAAGTTTGGATCCCCACTTTCTGCCTCCAACACCACCAAGGGAAATGGAACAGCACAAGAAACAACTTGGTTGTTAGACAACCCCATATGTTGTTAGGCTTTCCATAGGAATAGTTCAAATTTCCTGAGTATTGATTGTACATTAGAGAACAGAGTACCCTAAAGCTGCTTGGGTTTAATTTGAACAACACTTAGCACTTCCTCAGGATTAAATAAGCAGCCAGCAAAGGTCTTGAGTTTGCCTGCTAAAGTGACTTTACTATACCTGTGCACTTAAGGTTTCCAGCGGGCTCTCTATCCTTGGGAAAGCCATCAAAGGTACTCCACGGGGATCCTCAGGCTTGGGTTTGGAAGGGGCGCCTTGAGTTCCTTTAAAGTTATGGACCACACACATTCCCTGCAAGATAAGGAGGAAGAGAGATTGGGTCAAACTCTAGCAGGCAGCCTCTGGTCATCTTTGAGAGTGACAGACTGCTGTCCTTGAATATCATCATCAAGGTGACATATTTCCTTGGAATTATAGGAAATCAAGACCAATGGAGGTTTGAACTGCTGAGCTTACTGCAGGTATTGTGAGGGAAATTCATCCGGTGGCTCAGGACACCCACGGGGCTCATCTCTTCAGCTGTCAAATGGAAGTGGGAAAATTTACCTTATAGATTTATGACAATGTGACAAATGTAAGTCCCCTTGTCATCACATGAAACAAGATCTGAAGGCTGCTGTGTGTCTGGCAGTGTCCTGTAGTTCTGGCTCATTTTGTTTAATCTAGCCAACAATTTCCAATGGTAAAAAGTGAGAGGCTATTAGTCTCTTCAGCTTGGACAGGAGAACTTTAAATTCCTCAAAATCTCAACACCATACTATTGTTTTTTTTTCGGTTAAGTGCCAAACACAACAAGTACTCATATTGGCTGATGTTTAGTGTCTTCCTAAAATGATCACAGTCAAATATGTCTTTACTGTTTACTTGGCTTAAAGAACTCACTATAAATATTTGTCTACTTTCTTTTTCTTATTTTCTACTGGAGTTACAGGTTTTAGCATCTTCTCTGCCCATTACGCATTTCTCTGACTCTTTCCATAATTTCTGTTGTTATTCTGCATCTTTGTTTCTATGTCTAGTGTTAAGACTTTCCACTAATTTTTCTGTATGTATGTATGTAAACCATACAGAAAATTTACATTTTTTTAACCAGGCTCATCTCCACTTTACAATATAGCTCTGATTAAATATTGGCTACTTATTGAAATGGTAGAAGGAGAGGTATTTGAGCCTTGGAGTTGAGGTTCATAGTTGTTACATATTTTGAGGCTCAATTTACTGGATAGTAAAATGAAGGTTAAAATATTGCTAGAGGTGCCCTAGGAACTCAAAATTGGAGATATTTGTATTGTGAGGCATACAGTCATTGATCAATCCACATTTCCATTCCTCTTTCCCTGTGCTCTTTCTCATGGGAAACACAGATGTGCACAGCAGTGTTGGAGGGGAACAGAAACTATGCTGGTCTTCTTGGCTTTTGGTCCTCTCACTGTCTCCTCTCCACATCCAGTTACTTTCTCTCTGTCTGTCTCTGTCTCTGTCTCTGTCTCTGTCTCTGTCTCTGTCTCTGTCTCTCTCTCTCTCTCTGGCCCCCCTCTCTCTCTTTCTCCCTCTTCCTCTCTGCCCCCTCCCTCTGACTTCTTTTTCCTTTGTGTTCCCAGCTTGATGTGTATCTCTGAACTATGGATATGTGTGTGGAAGTGAGTGGAGAGCAATTCAATGGCAGATCTAGATTTTTAAAGTACAACCCAAATTGGATGAAAGCAAAACTGACCATAACTGTCAAACCACTAGAGGCAACAACAGAGCAAACAATAACTAAGGGATAGGAAAGAAGACAGAAAAATTACTAAGGGAAAGGTCTAATCTTAAAGAAGAATTCTTATACAGCACCCTAGCAACCCACAGGCTTTCACAGATAACCCCTCAAAGACCCATGCAACCATGTGGACATCTCCGCTGCCATTTTTTCTTAGCAGGTGATTATGTGCTCTAGTAATGTATGTCAAGAATGACTCGTCTTCTAGCACATCTTTGTTCATGTACCAGGGATTTCCCTGAGATACTGCTCTATTCTCTTAATGTCATCTACAATTCTTGTTTTCTTTTAAAACTGTTTCCCAGGGAGTCTTTCTAATGAGATGCCGGCAGCATGGAATCATTTCAGCACTTGCTCTGTGTCTTCACCCAGAGAATTTAGACCTCAGCCTTTCATCTTCCATTAGGAAAAGAGAGCTGGGGTCTAATGGAAGGAACGTTGAGTGACGATAGTTTCACAAAGAGTGTGCTGTAGAAATGTGTGAGCATTTTCAGAAAAAGCAGCTGGCCAACTGAACTGGAGACTTGGACAGTCATTTGTGTATATTTTATATTGAGAGCAGAAAGGAAAATGGAGTTAAGTAACAGTAATGTATGAATGTAACATGAGTGTATGCATGATGCTAGTCTTAAAGGGTTTGGACTACAAAGGACAGAATAGGATGGGTGGCAGGTCCTTTGAGATTTTAGTGACCTCTTCTCCTTATGGAGGATCTTATAGTTGATAGTGGCTTCATTTTATGCAGGGTATGTGAGCTTATGGGCCTAGTGTCCTACTGTCAAACTAAATAAGCAAAGAATGAAGCTGCACCTCTCTGGTGTGTTCAGACAATAGAATATTGCAGAGTAATAAAAAGAAGTAAATTATTGGGCTGGAGAGATGGCTCAGTGGTTAAGAGCACTGACTACTCTTTCAGAGGTCCTGAGTTCAATTCCCAGCGATCACATGGTGGCTCACAACCACCTGTAATGGGATATGATGTCCTCTTCTGGTGTCTGAAGAGGGCAACAGTGTATTCATGGACATAAAATAAATAAAATAAATAAATCTTTAAAAAAAGAATTAAATTATTGTTGCACCTTAAAGCATAAATGAGTCTCCAAATATAAATTATAATAGAAGTAAAATGTCAGATGCTACATATTATGTGATTTTATGTACATGAAATCCAAATGTAGAAAAAAAAAAAACAAACTAAACTTTAATAGTTGCTTGAAGTATAGGGAGAAGAAAATTTAAGAGAGACAAGTTGGACAGTGTGTACCATCATATCCTTACTGTTCTTCAATGGAACTGAAAAAAAAAGAGTGCGGATCCTTCTTTTTCAGTTCAAGTCAGATTTTGGGATTTTCCACATGAGCACATAGATGAGTCTCTGTCCATTTTGAAGAACTAAGCCATCATCAGAGCTGTGAAGACCTGGAGGTAGCTGTGCTTGCTAAAAGACTTCAGGGAGGTCAACTGTAGAAGCCACTTAGTTAAAATCAGATGCCAAGAGGCATTTTCAGACAAAGAGGCCTCTAAAAGGTGAATGATTAGCTGTGGGGGTTCCCTATGTCCGAGAGGGTAGGCACACGTGCACTAAGACAGTTCCTGGGTCCCAGACCCCCTCTTTTGCAGGAGGGAGTCTGACTCACTAGTGACCTCCATCCTCTGTGCTCTACCTAGAAACCCATAGTTCCTGCCGCCCAAACACTGAGTGTAAATACTCAAACACTCACATGAGGCTTACGCCATGTCATTAGTCTTCATGACCCAGCTGAGAGCTTGAGGACAGAGCATAGTCATCTTTCTTGGGGACAGAATTCTCCTTGATTCTTTCAAGAAGCATGGCCAGTCATAATTCTCAAAGTAAAGGTACTCCAATTCTCTTCTTGTAGAGAAGCATACACATTCTTTGGAGAATTGCTGCTTATAAGGCGAGGACATGGGGATCAACGACTCAGACTGGAATCTGGGGAATTCAGTGAGCTGTGACTTTACACAGAGGACATAAATTGGAAGAAGTGGAAGGAAAAAGGCTGACCTACCAAAAACAGGGCCACCGCGGTGCCCAGGATGAAGCCGGCAATCACGTCTGAACAGTGGTTCCGGTACTCCGAGACTCGGTTGAGGCCCGTCAGGAAGGCTGTACAGAGGGTACCCAAGCACAGCACTGGCTTGGCCAGCCGACTGCTCTTTGTCTTGATCGTGCTTGTGATGTACATCTGCAGTGGGAGAGAGACCTGTGAGTCCCCATCAGTCCTTGTACTGGAGCATCCACAAGATTGCACACATATCCCAGGTCAGAAACAGGGACTTTGAGAAAGGGAACCTTAGCAAGTACAGCTCGTTGGACAACTTCATGAAACTAGTTAGACAGGAAACGGTGCAGTGATGACAATGAACACGGGGCCGTTAGTGACTTTCGCATCGTCATGAGTTTGTGAACAGAAACTATATTGTCAGAAGGAAGAACTGAAGAATAACGGCTGGATTCAGAACACGTAGTTTTTAAGTAAATAAGCAGAGAATTGTGTGGTGATATTACAAGACTCATAAAATTCTTAGATACCAGGTAAACTTTCTATTTGAATGGGTTTGTGGCAGAAGATACCAGGTAGGGCAGAGATTTCACATTTTCCTTTTTTTTTACTGTGTCCGCACTCTTCGAGGTCATGATATAAAATTATTCACCAACTGGCTGACCAACCTAATCTGAATGGTCCAATCACAACTAAGGGCCACTACTCTGCTGGAAGTTGATTTTCATGTCTGGGATGACTGTGGTCTGCTACATTTGTCTGCTAACCATTTGTCTACTTCAAAGTGTTTTTAAAACACTAAAACTCTCTGTGTAGCACAATATGTAAAAGGGTGAAGGACCTGAACAAAATAAAAGCTGTTGCAGTCTCTGACACTAGAAACGTGGGGTGTTGCTATCAAATGTATCCACAATTCGCGCAGTTGAGAAAATGTGCTTCTAGCCAGTTGCAACACTTTAGTAATTACTGTAAAACACCACTAGAGGGCAGTAGTGACCCACCATTCCCCTTATTCTTTTTGGATGGATTTCTTTGTAGCCCAGTCTGGCCTCAAACTTATTTCAATCTTTCTGTTTCAACCTCTTATGTGGGTCTGAGACTTATCTCATTATTTCTAATCAAATATGGTGAGTTCAGTAACACGAACCCACTCAAAGGCTGATAGATTGATTATAACCTATAGAATATTTGATGTCCTGAATATGAATGCATTCATATGGATGCATCTGGCAATATTTCATTGGGAAATTAACTTTTAGGAAGGTGCTTCAACTCTAGCATGAATCCTAGTGGGATACAGGCACCTCTTTATCCTGTGCAACAGGTGCTGCAGAAACTCTGGTAGATCAAAGTCACATAGATTGTAGAATACTGGGATCCTCTGAAAGTGTGGGAATTGTTACTTAAAATGCTGAATGCAAATACGTATGTTCAGTATGATGGTTTGTGCTTCTATATTGTTTCCTAGGTATGCTTTTTTATGAATCGTTATGAAACATTAACCATTAAGAAGACAGACCGTTAGTTGATATTCTTCACAATGTTAAATAGTACCTAGGAAGTAACTGCTGAATACTGTTTTCATTAGAGTTTTCTGTATTTGGCACATAATAATTGCAGATATTTAAGAGTGATGTATAGTGTTTCAGCACCTCTATGCATCATGCAATGAAACGCTGGAAATTAGCATATCAATCAGTCTCGAGTAATTCTGCAAGCATAATTTAGCACATAACAGAAAATGTTTATTCAGTTGAATGCTGTATCTGGGTTTATCTAACTGAGTGTGAGGCCTGCTTTGAACAGGACGATGTCTGAGTCCTTGGATGATGCCTGCGTGTCGAGCAGTGTGCCCCTACTACACACAATTCTTTCTGCTGCTGTCGATATTCAGGTTTCATCTGATGATGACACACTGGTTTAAGTTACCAATTTATACAATTTATATAATGGCATTATCAAAATTAATTTCACACAGTAATGACTTGAATCTGATAAAAATACAAAACGGGAGAGAGGCAAAAGCACGTGGCTTTATACAAATTATGCTCTAGAAAATTTAGGAACAAATGAATATTCTGAAAACCAAAAAACACACTAAACGCCCCTGAGGATTCTTGGCCTATGGTCCCTCTTTGTTTTGTAAAGAAAAAAATGAAGTCTAAGCAGGAGACAGAATGTGTCCCCCACAACAGTGCTTGCGTGGAGGAGAAGGGGAAGCTGCCTCCTGCAGATGGAGCTGGAGAGTAAGGTGAGGATACCCAAAATATCTGGGTAGTTTGAAAGGAGCCTTAGCTCTGTCTTCCTTAGGGGTCCTTCTGACCAATGGCTACTCGCACCAGTGAAATGCACATGGCAAATGCACCACTGGGTGACCTTGTGGCGTTGGCTTGCGTGTGTTCAAGCTCATAGTTGTGCTTCTGAGTTCTGGGTTCAAAAGAAGCATAGATCAGAGACAGACTAAATAAGCCATTTCCAACATGGATGCTTCTTAAAATGTAGGAAAACAAGAAGACACTATTGCTCTTCCTTGGATGAGAGCAAAACAAACAAACAGACAAGCAAACAAACAAACAAGGCATTATGACCTAGCAGAGCAATCAAAGGCAATGTGATCTAGGGAGAAATGAAGTTTGGGGTCTTAGATTCTTCTGGAAACATCCAACTTTTAACAAAGCAATAACGCATGTTGCAAGAATCAGAAGAGACAGGTTTAATCTTGACCTGCACACTGTGAGGTTAACTATGCATCTAAGTCCATACTTGAAACCCTACAGGTAGGTACGAGCAAGGTATGCTGTTCTGAAACCAACAAAAAGTGTGGCAGAATGGTCTGAGAGTCCCAGCGTGCCAGGAGCTCACCTGCAGCTCTTATTGCACATTCTTAGGTATTCATGAGGCCTTAGTTCCCCCACCTGTAAACCTGGAGGGTATAAATGGACAGCTGTCAAATGTCTTCTCGAACTAAGTCCCCTGAAAGGTTAGGATTAGGAATGGATCAGGGTGGGGCTCATTTTATCAACAGTGCGATATGAGGTGAGAGAGACATGTTTAATCTCACTTCCCTTACCATGTGACAGGGATGAGAGAATGGTGGTGAAAAAGATGAGAGACACAGCCCAGCAAAACCTTAGCTTGAGGAGACAGCAAGACTCACACACTCACCGTGGCATATAAGGCGGAGTAAATGCTCAGAGCAGCGTGTTTGGAGGGAAAGGACCTCCGAGCTTTTTCTATCACTTCCAGGTCCCCAGTGCAGATGTTACCATTGTTGATGAACTGGTGGTGTGCCCGGCAGTCTGTACTGGTATAGTTTGGCTGGCACACTGTCAGGAAGTATGGTGTTAGGTGACCAGTGACCACTTGCCCGGCGTTTACAAAAATGTCAGTAGCAAAAAGTCCAAATGCAAATACCCCTATAAGGAGATTTGAAAGAAGTCAGAGTGGTGACATGCAATTGCCAGTTGGTTTTGCCTCAAAGAAGAATAGATTGGGGGGAGTCCATGATGAAACCCTCAAAAGGATTTTAAGAGTATAACTGCCCCTTTACCTTTCTCCTTCTAGAGAATGAAGCCTGCCTCCTGAATGACCATCTCTGCCCTATCTTGGCAGGCCGTCTACTGTGAGCATTTTATTGCTTTGTTTGAGTACATTAGCAGCAATAGTCTCAATGGAAGAAGCTGAAAGTTTGGAGTCCCACTGACTTGGGCTTCAGCCTTGGTGGCCAGCTCACAGAATGAGAAGCATAACTTCTTTGAACCTAGTGCCCTTGGTTGGAATTAGAGGTGGACTAGTCTGGGAAGATGGCATGAGATATGTTCAAAATACACAGCATGAGTATGGGTTTGTTTTGCTTTTGAAACAGGATCTCATGTAGCCCAGGGTGGTCTCAAACTCTGGATGTAGCCCAGGATGATTTTACAACTTCTGACTTTCCTGCCATCACCTCCTAAGTACTGGCATTCCTGGGGTAAGTCATTGTAGCTGTTTTATGCAGTGGTAGGAATGGAACCTGGGCTTTGGGGCATGCTAGGCAAGCACTCTACAAACCGAGTGACATCCCTAGCCTAGTTGTATCTTAAGTGATTCCTCTTTCCATAGAAAATGTATTCATCCTGTTTTTATTTAGAAATGCAAATAAGCTGTTATCTATAACACCACTGTAAGTGAGAATGAATAAGGATTTTACAGAGTTCCTCCCCAAAGAGAGAAAAAAAGATTATTCCAAAAATGTCACTGCATTGTTTTATTCGATAAAGGGAATAGTAAAGGAGGAACTAGAAAAGAGATTCAAGTCAACTGTTATCCATGGTATCAGTCTCTTTGCTGTAAACACAATGGCTTGAAACAATGCAAATCGGTGTCCTCACCAAGTGATGGAAGTTGGAAGAACAAAGTAGGTTTTAACTAGGCAAAGCTCCAAGTGTTACTGGGCCATCTTCCTGTGAACTCTGGAAAGTTCCAGGGTAGAACGTGTTCCTTCTCCTTTCCAGCACTCACCTTATTTCACTGCTTCATTGGCCCTGACTTTCTCATTTGTCTCATAAAATCGCTTGTGATTGCAGTCAATCCACTTGGACAAACCAGGATAATCCCTGATCTTGAGATCATTAGTGTAAGCATTACTTCAGAATTCTCTTTCACACAAAGTAGCAAGTCCATTGTTTCCAGGGTCATCTTTTGGGGTTCACGTGCAAGCATGTGTTTTTTTGTGTGTGAGTGTATGTGCATCTGTATGTGTGTGTACATTTTTGTGAGTGCGTATATGCATGTATGCACATGTGTGTAAATGTGTGTGCACACGTATATGTGCGTTGCATGTATGCATGTGTGTATGTGAGCGCATGCACGAGTATGCATACATGTGTATGCACGTATATATGTGTGCACGTATATATGTGTGCACGTATATATGT
>JANHMN010000004.1:90399311-90418180 GCA_030674055.1 Rhabdomys pumilio
TGCACGTATATATGTGTGCACGTATATATGTGTGCACGTATATATGTGTGCATGTGTGTGTACTGACTGTTATTTAAGTGGGAAGCCTGTGTATTCCATCTCTAGATTTTTATTCTGCTCTCTGGTACATTCCACAGCTTTAGGATCAACAAGCTTGTCCATGGATAAATAGGATTTGGTTTTTAAGTTGAAAACAGTTTTTAGCTGGCATATGAAAACATAAAAAATATACATACTTGTGGGGTACCATGTTTTGACACATGCAGTATATGTTGTAGAATATTTAAACCATTTGTATCATGACTGAAGTTATCAAAGCATTGTTTATATGTATTTCCTCAAACACTGGCGAAAATAATCAAACTCCATTTCCCTAGAATTCTAAAAGCTATAGTACATTGTCAATATTGATAGTTATTGGATGGAGAGAGGGCACCATGGTTTAGAGCACTTGTGGCTCTTGCAGAGGGTTGGGTTCAATTTTCAGCATCTACATAACTATCTGGAACTCTAGTTTCAGGGGATCTGATGCCTTCTTCTGGTCCCCAGAGTACTGCATACATGTGATACGCTAACTTACATACAGGCAAAACACACTAAAAAACTGAGTAAATCCTTAAAGCATTGATACTTATCCTGTCACCATAGCTACCTTTATCTTTAGTGCTCATTAGACAACCTCTCTCCATCCCTTCCTCTATGTCCATTCAGCTTTGCTGAAGTCCATGTTTTTGTATTTTATACATGAGTGAGATTATATAGTTCTTAGTCTTTCTATGACTCTTTCTGGTTTCATTCTGATATATATTGATTGCTATAATTTTCCTTTCCATGGCTTTGCAAGAACATACTTTATCACAATGAGAACTGGCATCTTTATTAGCTGCAGGCGACTCACACTTAGGGGCTGTGACCCCGGAGAGCAGGTATTCATTGATCATGCCTGGCAGGACTTACCCTCAGGCTCTAGAAGTCTGAGTGGTTGGAAATTTTTTTTTTTTTATGTCTTCAAGTAAGGTTCTTAAAGACCAGTCTGTGGCTTGTTCAAGGGGTAATAAGTCTGTCTAGACAACCTGTTCCAGGAAATGAGAGTTATTTATGACGTGAAAATAGAAAAGAGACAGCATTTTCCTCTGGCATTTTCTTCATCAGGCATGTCGTCAATGAGAACAATGGTAGGTTTTGGGAGAAGGAGGGTTCCTAGGCATGCAGCATCAGTGTGGGAAGAGCTGGCTCCATGCCCACAGTGATTCTGGGATGGCGGGCTCTGCAGACGCTGTCCTGCTATTGTGTTTTGCTGTGCTTTTCCATCTTTTCTCTGCTTACATCTGCTTTTCCTGCTGGCTTAACAGGATCAACCCTCCTCGCATATCATTCTGGTGTGTTTGAGCCAGATCTGAAGGACACTGCCCACCGGAGGGACCCCACCCTTCTCTGGCACATTCCATGCCAACAAAGGGTTGTACACCCTCTAGAGTAGTGACTTATAGTTGATGTTAGAGCACACCGTGTTTTTATATAAAAGACCCTAGCTACGCCTTTGTTCATCAACCCTGATCTCCTTGAGAATATTTTTTATAATTCTCAGAAACTAAAATGAATAGTTTTATTCTTAGAGTTTGGGGAAATACACCGAATAGCCTCTTCTATCAAAAGGTATGATATTAAGGAGATGTTTCAAGAACACCTATGCAGTTTAACTTGATGCCTGAAATTGTTTGAGGAAGATCATAACTTTGGAAATTTAGGTACATTTTCTTAAACTTTCTGTTAGCACATATACACTTTATATAATGATGGGCTCAGTACAACAGTTTCCTAATGTAGATAATGTATTTTGATTGAATTCACCCTGACTGCCCTCGTGATGCCCTCCTCCTCCCATTTATGCCCTTTCTATCATCCACTCATCTCTCTTCTACTTTTATGACTTCTTTGTGTGTGATCCCTTGACTTTATCATTAAAGCTGTTTACAAAGCATAGACGATTTCTTCACAGGAGAATAGACACCTACTAGTAACTACATACCACTGAAGAAGATGTCTTTCCGTTTCCCACCAACCAATCAACCATTATCTGCTTACAAATCTTCAGTGGAGGTGGGTGTTGTGTCTTATAAAACGGTAAGAGGGGAAGAGAGATGTTTAATGTAGGTGAGGTATGGTGTGGGGGAAGGGAATGTCTGCCTCTTCAGCCAGTACTGAGGTATCCCTTCCTCCCTGAGGTACCAGTCACACAGACAGTATAGTATAAAATAGAGTTTATTCAGGGCATGGGGAGGGGAGTTGAGAGGGTAGTAGAGACAGAGAAAGTAAGAGAGAGAGAGAGAGAGAGAGAGAGAGAGAAGAAGAGGAGGAGGAAGAGGAAGAGGAGGAGGAGGAGGAGGAGGCTGGCTATGAGCACATGTAGAGAGAGTGGGGAGGGGAATGGGGAGAGAGCAAGAGCAAGTGGGCAGGGGGGGCAAACAGCCCCTTTTATAGTGAGTCAGGCACATCTGGCTGTTGGCAGGCAACTATGGGGCGGAGCCTAGACAAAATGCCAACAGTGGGGGCTCATGAGCCCACTTCTTCTTCATAAAGGATATTGATAGACCCCATATTGTGTAGGCTAGCACACCAACCATAAATTCAAGAGTGCAGTAGCCATTCCAGGCCCATAAGCCAGCATTCTTTCCCACTCTCCCTACCCCAGTTTCCCTCCAGTTCTTACATTCTTTCTGTCCTTTCTGTGACATTTTCAGAGCCTTGGAGAGATGGTATAGATGTTCCATTTCTGGCTGAGCATTCAACAATTTTTTTTCAGGAATGTGCAAATGTCTTTATTCAAAAATACAAAATAAATTATCTGTAGGCATGGACAATGACAGCAGTAAACCATTATGTATTGTCAAAGGAAACCAGTAACTGATGGTTACGGTGAACAGCCAGCCTTCTCTTCAGTCATTTTCATCAGGTGACTTCTCTGAAGTTATTGGTGAGGAACCTGCCTTGAGCTTCCTGTCACAGTTCATTGATAGGGAAAAGCTATTCTAGGTTAGAACATGCCACCTCCCATACCCCCTCCCATTCCACCCATTGTACTCATTCCAGGGTCCTTCTCTTCTTTAGGAATTTCTGTCACTACAGCTTGCTAACTCATGCATCTTTGCAATTACCACTGACTACTAGAGAAAAAATATTCTCTGACCAAAGACAACAGCATCACCAATATAAATAATAAACACAGTGATTTAGAAGATAATTTGGCTGACACATCATGTTCACTTAGCAAAAATCAATAGCAGTAGTTTTCCCATGGTGGCCTATGACCTCCTCGGCCATGGTATTATTCTGAATTTCTTCTATGCAGCAGGCCTCAATCCAATCAGAAAGTGGTTGATTATCCCGGAACGGGTATGTCACTATTGCATCTTGCCTAGCCAGATGGCGGCGTTCCAAGTCTACAGTTGACTTAGATTACTGACTGATGATACTCTTTTCTGTAAAATTACATTTAAAATTATTCTGTGCACAACAAGTGGGGATGGGATTCAGCATGATGTGTCCGTACATGCACATAGTGTGCACTGTACACACTGAAGGAAACTTTACCACCCCTAATACCTCTCCCAAATTCTAAATAAACATGGATCCATTTCTAAGTCACCATTCTTTAGTGTTTATAAGGGGGGGGGGGAAGAAGGGAGGGGGAAGAAGAAGGAAGGAAGGGAGTGGGAGAGAGTAAGAGAGAGGGAAGAGAGGGAGAATTTGTTTAGTTTTACTTAACATGGTGATCTCTTGATCTATTTTCTCAAAAAAAAAAAAAAGACAATATTTCTACCTTCTTTGTGGCCACATAAGACTGCACTGCCCAGCCCTCCCTCTCCCCACCTCCACACCTGTTTGACATAGCCCTTTCATTCTCCTTGGCTATATACCTACAACTGGAATGTCTGGGTCGGACAGGAAAATGGATTTGGGTTTTTTGGGTTACTTCTATGTTCTTCACAGTGGCTGCAGTAATTAACATTCTCACCAACAGAGAGTTCTTTTTTTTTCTTCACATCCAAAACAGAAATTTCTTTTATTATTTTGTTTTAAGTGAAGTGAGATGACCTATCAATTTTTTTTTTGATTTGAATGTCTTTGATGTTAGTGATTCAGAGCACGTGTTTACATTTGTTTTCCCTGTTACATTTCCTCTTTTGAGAAGTATCTATTCAGGTCATTTGCCTGTCATTTTGTTCGCTTGTTTTGATCCATGTGGTTAGGTGAGGCTGGCCTAGATTCCTGCTGTTCCTGCCCCTACCTCCTAATGCTGGGATTATAAGAGTGCACCACCACATCTAGCTTATTTGTTCCTTAAAAATATATTATTTTAAAATGATCTTTATCTCTTTATATATTCTGGATATCAACTATTGTATATATGGTTGCTAACTATTTTCTCCCATTATGTAGGCAGTCTGCTCACTCTGGGGATTGTTTCCTTTGGTGTGAAGATGTTAACATTTAAAACATTAAAACATTTTAAGCTTTTCATACAGGTTTGCATTGCACGTTGAGGATTCCATCTCTTCACTTCCCTCTGGACATTTTCTTTCTTCTTGCTTGTCCACACTTCTGTTTAGACAGTTTCACTTCTTTTCTTCTGCAAAAGCCTTTCTTTTTTTAATTGGATATTGTATTTATTTATATTTCTGGTGTCATCCCCTTTCCCCATTTCCTCCCCCCAACCCCCCCATCCCATTCCCCCCCCTTTTTTTTTGCTTTTATACCATTTTAATTACATGTAAGTATCAAGGTCAGTTCTAGGTTGAGGAGCTAGCAACGAAATAGATGCAAAAGCCTTTAAGCTTGATGTAACTCCCCCTTGCAAGTTTTGCTTCTGTTATCTGTGCTGCCAGAGTCGTAGATTCCTGCCATGCTTCTCCCCCAACCCGGGGTTTCCAGTCTTGTATTTAGGTACTTTGTTCATTTGGATTGATCTTTCTGCAAGCTGAGAGATACACACAGTCTTCTCATGTGGATACATCATTTCTTCGGTGCTGTCTAAAGAAGAGGCTGTCCATTTTCCCACGTGTCTTGGTGCCTTTGTCAAGAGTTGGATTTAGTTTACTGCACCTCTTCAATGAGTCTTAAAACTAGAACACCTCCAGCTTTGCTCATTTTACTTATGGTTGCTTGGCTGTTTGCAGTCTTGTGTGCTTTCATATAAAATTTTGGATTTTCTCTTACTTCTATGAAGTACATCATTAGTATTTTAATGGGGATTAATTACATCAGATCTCTGTATCTCTTAACAGTAACTATTTAATTCACAAACATGGGGAGTCTCTCTCTTTTCTGTAAGTCTTCTACAGCTTATTTCATTAGTGATTTAAAATTTTTACCAACAGGTATTTTTTGTTTCTTGTTAAACTAATCAACTGGGCAAGGAAAAAGAAAGAAAAAAGGGCACCTGACAAACCAGGGAATCGTCATCATCCCAGTTTGCAAATGATCTGATGAGAAAATGCTCATGTCTCCAGCAAAACACAATTAGAACAGAAAGGTGAGTTACAGCTTTGAGGTACAACAAGGTCAGCATACAAAAACTAAGCCATTTTCTACACACCAATAACAAGTTTTAACAATTTTGACAAGAAAGCATGACAGCAATCCCATCACAAGAATTATTTAAAATACATGGGAATAAGTAGAAACAGTAGCAGTAAGAATCATGGTAATTACTCTGTGGCACACTTAGGTTCTGATAACTGTGTGTGCTCAGGCAAAAGTGTGTGTGTGTGTGTGTGTGTGTGTGTGTGTGTGTGTGTGTGTGTAGAAAGTGTGTGAGTATGACGACAGCAAAGCTGCCATGTTTTGTCTGTGTGTGACATTAGCTAGAGTGGACAAGGCTTTGGGGGGAAGATAGGAATTTAAGCCATTGATGTTTCTACCACCTCACTACTGGGAGGAGCAGGGGCAGAGGTGTGCAGTTCCTCCCTGCTGTCAACTTCAGGCATCTGAATGTGATAGGGACTATGGGAACTGCATGGGTGGCTGCCTTCAGTCCTGATACCAGAGTCACACAGAGCTGGCTCCACCACTGCTTTCAGAGGGCAAGCATCATGATTCTGAGTCCTCAAGGTAGTGGCCTTATATGATGATACCTGTCATTCACAATGTGGCCACCCAGCAAGCTTAGGTTACAGTCACCTTGCTGGGCCAAGCTGCATTGGTAAAGCTTTTCCTAACCCAGCATATGAAATATCTATGGAATTGCAGAGATAGGAACATGTTGGGCAATCTCAGACAGCAGCTTACTCTTCAAGATGGTTCCTACCTACAGCATCCTGTGGGGTCGCTAGGAGATGGTATGAATTCTTTTCTCAAAACTAGGCTTCCTCTTAGATTTCAGTTTGTTTATTTAAGTGACCCCAAAGCCTGTGTGGATTATGAAACTTTTTAGTCACTAGGATTACTCCAGTTATCTCAGCAAAATGGCGTTAGCTTTTCCTAGCTGTGGAATTGGGTGACAGAAAGTGGGATAGTTTCTCTCTCTTCTTAAGCTGTCTCTGAATCCTATACAATTCTAGTTTCTCGTACTGACTTCCAGTGTTTCAGGATCTCTCACCTCACAATGTAGCTATCTATCCATCACTATGTGCATTCTTTTGGAATATGCTTTAAATAGCCTGCATAGCACACAGCTGTCATTCAAATCATAAAAATACTTCAGAAATTATTAGTTCTAAATTGATATTGATATTGTAAATGAAAGTAGAGATAAGTTTTAAACTTCTTTCTAAAAGCAGATGAGAAATGAAATCTGTAATTCTGCAAAGCTAAGACAAATATTCAGCACCAAGTGTTATTTATCTTCTGTTTCAAGAAAAACAATTTCTACAGCATAATGAGTTGGTCTGTTTTAAAAATAATCCCCGTGTTTGTCATTGTTGTAAGTTCTAATCACAGAAAGTGATGACAAAGGATAGTTACCTAAAAATATGACAGTTTATCAGCTAAAACACAAACACTGAATATTTTCATAAATAAAAGGCCAAAATGAACAAATATACCTCTCCCTCCTCCCAAAGTATAATAGCACGAACTGGGAATAGATTGTTTTATTTCAGTGAGAATACCTTCTTTGCTCATTCTTTATAGGAAAAACCCTGGGTGCTCTCTCTCTCTCTCTCTCTCTCTCTCCCTCTTTCTGTCTCTCTCTCTCTCTCTGGTGTCATCCACCTCTTTTACCCTGCTGTTTCCTCCCTCTTGCCCTGCTAGCCCCTTCTGTTTCACCCTCTGTTGCCCCCCTTCACCTCATTAGTTTTTAAGTATCTGCTTCTTAGTCCTGCTAGGCAGTGTGGACCTACATGCTAATTAGTAAAGGGGAAAAAAAGCCAAATGTTAGCCAGAGGCAGTGATAATTTTAAATAAAGTAGATGGAGAATGTGGCTACAGACAAACTCAGGAAGTATGCCCAGAGACAAATGATGCAGAGAGAAATGTTTCTACGATGAGCTGGAAACAGAGATGTTAAAACCTAAGGGCTCAGAGGACTCCCAGAGTTCCTTAAATCTTCTTCTGATTCTGTTTATAGGATTTTGAATCTGTAGTTGATGATCTATTCCCCTTTCCACCTTCAGCTCAGCATCACGTAGGCTGGACAGTCACCAGTCCTATGGTGATTAAGAGACACAGGACCGATGTTCCTGTCCTGGCATGATGCATTTCCCAAGCATTTTATTGTGTACTATGATCATAACTTAAGTAGTTCCCCAAACACACTTGTTGTCATTCTTATATAAAGCTTTGAGCCTACTCTCTATTAACTGCTGCAAATAACTACAGATATTCAGACAGTACTTTTGTGACCGTGACAAATTTTGTTATGAGATATCTTACATAGCAAAAATAGCCATCCCATTTTGACAGTTGTTAAAACATCTTTGTTTTCTTAAAGAATACAGAAGCAGTTAGCAACTAAGCATGATCCTTCCTCCCAAGGGATACTCTGTTTTGGAAGGGATTCTTGAAGGACACTAGTACAAGAGGGGATGGTATGGCAGGTATCTGGCTAGGGTGAGGCCGAGGATGCTGTGAAATATCCTACGGTAAGTAGACAATTTTGCTCTACTCCTGTACAAATAGGAACATCTGACTGTGACAGTGAATTTTAATTGTCATCTTGATACAACTTGCAGTGACTTGGGAAGAGAATCTCAATGAAGGGTTGTCTCCATCAGGTTAGATTATGGACACCTTTGAGGGGGATTGACTTTATTGTCTTCATCAACAGAGGAAGACACAGCGTGAAAGTGAGTGATAACCACTCCTGGTTTGGTGCCCTAGCCTATAGAAGAGTAGAGAACTCTAGCTGAGCTCTAAGCATGTGTGCGCTCACTTCTCTCTTGTTGACTGTGGATGTGACACACATAGCTGCTTCAAGTCTTTGCTGCATTGACTTTCTCACAATAACAATCAAGAACCTAGGATTGGGAGCATTGCTAAGGTGCTTTTAGCCAAGGTATTTTATAACAGTAACAGAAACAAAACCATATCATGCTAGTTGTGCTACTAGAGCATTAACTTAACATGCCAGCCCTGCCGAGGATAAGAAACAGCTTTATACCAGTTGAGCTCATGCAAGTGATGTGATTTCTGCACTGGCTGACCTGCAAAGTACCAGGGAAAGATGTTCTCTGCTCAGTTGGCCTTATTCAACACTCCTGTTGGGTAGAGCCCTCAGAAAAGGAGTCTCATATGACTTTATATCCTTTCTTCTAAAAACTGAGACGCCTATAGAATTCTGGGTTAGGAATCTAGTTGGGTTATTGAGGACACTATTTCAAGGAGAATATTCATCTCTTGCACAGAGAAGAGCAACCAAAATTTACACCCACCCCCATGACTTCCTGAGTGTTGAACAGAGATTGCACCCTAGCAGAGCTGACCATGGCTCCCAGTTTTGACACCAGTCTTGCCCCTGCAGTCTTGAGCAACATTCATGGTCCAGAAGCTGTACACATCTCTAGTAGGGAGTTCCAAACATTTTAGCCTCAGGAGATCAAGAATCAATTAGATTATTTTTATTTGTTTCATTTCTTTTAAAACCTCTAATATCCACCTTGATCCTGTCTTCCTGCTCTCTTCAAGTTTCCTATCTCTGAGTTGCAGAATCATCCCTATCTGTTTATAAGCATTGATACTGACATTTTTTCTTTTATGGTGTAGACTCATGGCTCAGAAACAAAGCTGGATGCCATGACACTGGGACCTAGTTTTAGGGTTCTTGGGCAAGTTAGTTTTCTGCAGCCAGCACATGAAACTAGCTTTGTTTCCTGGTCACCCTGCTCACTGGGATTGTCCCTGTATTGGTGGTTCTGTCTTTCTATCAACTTTCTATTAACTCCAGACAATTCTTACTGACTGACAACAGCCTTCTTCCATTGTGATTTACATGTAGGTTGGCACAAACACCCTATTTCATTTTCTCCATTAATTTTTGTCTGTAGTATATGTCTTCTAAAAACATAATTTAGTTATTGATGTTGTTTAATGCCTGTCTTTCGAAATTAGACTAGAAAATCAAATAAAGAAAAATCTATTCAATTTTGTTGACAAAAAGTGTCCCCCTCAGCTCTATCAGAACCTAACATAAAGTAGATTCTCAATAAATTACTACCTGAAGGTTCTCAGTAAACTATTAGCTGAAGGTCGAGTGAACATGATTGATTCCCCTTATGTTTAAATGATAAATAATTAAGTAGAAATAAAATGATTAAATGAAATCTCTTTCTAGAATAAGTACATTTAAATGACTTTTAAAATTGAGACCAATTTTCTAGTTCTCAAAAGGCTGAAATTAAGCTTGTCTCTGAATATCAATCCTCACAACCATAAAACATGATGACCTTTGAAAGTGCATTTAAAATATTCATGCTTCACTCAGATCACAGTTAACGTATTAATTAATGTTACATTCATTAACTGTTTACCATGGCACTTTTCGTTCTGTCCAGTGTTCTTAATCCTTGGACTTGACCTAAATTGCAAAAATCTTGCATAGCATTTAATTAGATTTTGATTAGAAATAATAATAGAATAGCTCTGAGGTCACCAATGAAAAGCCCATAATAAATGGGTTCTGAATGGTAGGCTGTTTTAGGTGCTAAGAGAGTCTACTGTTGGCATGTGTGTAGTATTTTTCCAGTAACTCCACAGAAAAGCTATTCAGGAAGAGAAAGTTAATTTAGTCTTCTTTCTATAAGGGAGCCCCAAGCCTGGCTAATTCTACTTTCTACTAATTCTCAGTGCTGAGCCAAAAAGTAATCATTTAAGAACTGATTTTTACAATAGTTTTTTTCCCCAGAAGTATATTTATCTTCTTATATTTTGGGGGGAATGTATGGCTTCGTTACGTAAGTCTTCACTGCTGAAAAGGATGCCAGGATTTAATTTTTCTTGAGAACCTAAGGCTGTAGATTACTTTTCTGTAACATGATGCAGTGAGAAGAAAAAGGCATGGAAAAGGGAAAAGGAGAGACATCACACATCTTTGTAATAAATAGTTTTAAATCTTTAGTTTTTTTCTGCTTTTAAAATTAAACAATTCACAATTAAATGACTCAAGATTACAGAGTAGTAGATATCAAAACAATTCACTAATATCTTACATTCTGAAGTAACAATGGTTAACCTTCATTTTAATCCATTATTTTTTAGTTTATTTTTGTGATTATAATTATATAATTTCTCTCTTCTTTTTCTACCCCCAGAGCCTCCCATGTAGCTTCCTTGCTGTCTTTCAAATGCATGGTCTTTTTTTCATTGTCATTTGTTCTCATTTTCAGGGCATATAAGCATAACATAGACTTGTATACTGTATCTTTTTAAATTTGAGACAGGGTTTTGCTATGTAGCCCAGGCTGGATTAAACTCTCAACATTGCCACGTCATTCTCACCCACACTCCTCCCTCAGTGCTAGAATCCCCAGTGCTAGAATCCTACCATGCACAGATTCATTTCTACATTTAGAAATAGAAAATATTTTAATATGCACTTATATTCTTTTAATATTCATTATATCATGGATAGTCTCCCTTCATTAATTATGTTTAATAGGATTTTGAGGTTATTGTGGGAGCTATAGCACTATTGTATTTTTTTAAAAAGATTTATTTTTTGATCATGTGTATGTGTGTGGGTGTGTGGATACAAGCACAGATGCTTGTGAAAGCTGGAGGTGTTGAATCCCCGGAGCTGGAGTGAGAGGCTGCCGTGAACCACGCACTGACTGCTGGAAACCATCCTTGGGTCCTCTGAAAGATCAGTACCTCCTCTAGCTGCAGAGCCATTTTCCCAGCCCCACTGTTATCACTTCGGTATTTTAATTTATATTATGGAAATTCATTTAATTCATACAATTAATCAACGTCTCTTCTTTCTTAGGATACATGATTTGACATAGAACATGGAATTTGAAAGGTTGTCTGTTTCTAAGGCTTGCAGAAAGAATGTCTCCACATATTCCTGCCAGACAGAACGCTGCTGTTCCTGATACTCCTGCTAGGAAACATATTTCTGTAAAATAATTTGTTAATCCATTGACTTTTTTTTTTTTTTTTTTTTGCTAACACAAAGCTGATGGTAGTTGCTAGGAAATACTATTTAAAATGGCTTCAAAACCAGTTACATAAACTGCAAGGGGAAATTATGCCATTTAGGCTTAATTAGAATAGTCATTTAAAACAGTTGTCATTTCCCAGTGCCAATTGCAGACTATGTATTTTGGTGACTGCTGGCTTAGAAAAAAAAAAGACTATTAAGCTCTTCATAGTAACGTCTCTAATAGAGTTTAGTAACTGCCTTATTTTACTTTAATTTTTGTCGAAGGAAATATTTCCATTTAAATGGTTTTTATTTCAACAAATACATTCCTCCCTTTTATAAATAAAATAATCTAGACACCCAGAAATTAACCTTGTCTGGATGAATAGACCTCTTTACACTCCTCTTTGTGGTACTGCTGTGTAAGAAGTCAGAGTGAACTTTCACATCTCTCTTTTCCAACTCGCCTTATTTGTGTGCTTTAAAGTCCTAGAACCAAGCTGGATTGGTAGTCAGGGTCATGAAAAGGAGGACGCAAGTGAAGGCATAAGAATCAGCCTCTGTGAAACTAGTTTTAGGAAAATGTATTAATTAACAAAATTTATCTTTGCTCTTCATTTATCAAAATCAAAAACAAAACCAAAAAAAAAAAAAAAAACCAACCCCCTCCCCAAAGCAGCAACAACAATGAGAACAAAAACAGACAAACAAAAAACAAAATTAAAAAAGACTTCCCAAGCCCTACATTTACCCAAAGTCTATGTTTGAGGGGTGTTGCTTGCAATATGCTGTTCACATAAAGTCTCCACTCTGCAAGGATCAGAAATTACTAGGAGCAAAAGACTTAAGCTACAATGCCAGTATGTTAAGTACCCATAAAAGATTAAAGGACAGGTTTAATGAGGGTCTGGAAGACCTGTCTGGATAGGTTTAAATAGGTAATGAACAGGAACTGAGATGGAAATCCTATAATCTTTCTGAGGGCCACTAAAGCAATTCATCATGGGACATGAGACATGGGACAAGAGGTCTCAGATCACTAAGGGCTCTATAGACCATGCAAAGAACATGAGAAAATGGTTCAGAGTGATGGCTCAGTGTATAGGCGTGCTTGGAATGTACCATGTGCATGAGCACTTGAGTTTGACTCCCCAGAACCCATGTAAGAAACTGGGTGTGGCCCTGTGTGCCTGTAACCTCAGAGCTGTAGCAGGTGGAAACAAGAGGATCACTGGGACTTTCAGGCTGTCAGCCTGGCTCCAGGTTCAGAACAACCCAGTCACAATGGAGTATGGTGGAGAGTCATAGAGCACCCCATCCTACATCCTTCTTCAAGCACCATACATGTACAGTTATATGGATACACACATGAATGTGTATATATAGCACACACACACACACACACACACACACACACCAACACACCAATGGCAGCAAGATGGTATTTTTGTAGAGTTGAGGCTGAATATAACTGAGTTTCTGAGTTTTGAGGTAACATGTGGAGAAATCTCTCATAAGGATAAAAAATTTTAATTGCCTAAGTGAGTGGTTTTCACATTTCACTTTGATCATCAGGCTAAATCCTCAGAGTAAGTGTGGGGTGGGTTCCACAGATCTGCATTGCTAACAAGTTCCCAGATGGTGAGAGTCTCCCAGATTTTCTGGTTGAGCAACTAGGCAGACCCTTGTGTCATACAAGGGATACATGAAGCAAGTCCTCTTGTGATACTATGATCATTGGTTTTTATTGCTGCTTCTAATTTCTCAAGCTTTACATATTACCTACTGACTACAGTATCATGTTGATTTATTTGAATATCTTTCTCTGCCTTATGCTTTTAGCATTCAGACTTCTACTATCTTAGGATAAACTTGTCAGTTCCAAAGGAAACTCCAGTTCCCCAGACTCCAAAAGGCAGTTCAAATACCCAGAAAGAAGCCTCAAGCTGCACTCTAAGAGGATTTCTGGCCAGCATTCCTCAGGGACTTGTGAGACTGCTTCCTATTTGCCAAAAGGAGTCAATTCTCTTACTTCTGGCTGAAGGGACAAATGAGTCTTCATTGTCATACACGCGTGGTTTCATAGCAAAGCTCCCTCCAGTGCTGGCCTCCAAGTTCCCTCACTATCACAAGTACTTGGTATTCATTCCAAAGTCCCCGGTGTCAGTTCTCTGATCCTTCCTTCACCTGAGCTACTCACTCTCTTGGTAACCCCACTGTTCTCTCTTTGTGTTCTTTATTCTCTATCTCCTGCTGTCTTCCCGTCTCTCAGAGATAGCCCTGCCACATCCAGTCTGCTGGCCTTGTTAAGTCTACTTTCTTTCTGTGCTCTTGCACTCTTCCAGATGCCTCCAGCTGTTCTCTGTCTAATGTCTACAATAATCCCTTCCCCATAACCATACCATGGCATGGTAATATTGGTAGTCTCTTCACCATATTCTTCCTTGCATACAAAGGCCAAATGGAAAAAAATGTGTCATCACTTAATGGTGGGAACTTGATCCTCCATTGATCTTGAATCCATGCCTTGAGCAATATTCTGTCTCAAGTGATGATTTCATGAGCCACAGCATGCTACGTAGAGGGTTCACCTTGGGAGATTGGGAGCCTTTGTCATCTCTCCTAAGCACTTATATAAGCCACAGGGTCCTACATAAGGGACATACAACAGTTAAAATTTCTGTTCTTTGGACGATGTCCCATGTAGGGTGAGTTTCATATAGATATGATGTCTCTCTGCAAAGAAACTGTAACAGTGACTTTTAAAGATGTTTATAGTTAATTTTAGTGGGTGGGGTGGGGGAGTACCCTCTCAGAGGCAAAGGGGATGGAGTGAAGAACTCTGGAAGGGGAACTGGGAGGGGGCAACATTTGGGATGTAAATAAATAAAATAATTAATTAAAACGGTTTTCATTGAATAAGTTGTTTAATTGCATGTGTAGGGAGCAGATCAAAGGGAAGGACCATACAATATTGAATAAAATTATAAATAAATTGTAGTATATTATATAAATTATCACATAAATTATAGATTTGAGTCAAATCTCGATTTGTATTTTAGTAGGGTCTTTATACATGTCCAAAAATAAAACATTTCATGTAATGTTGGGAGGATCAAATAGAGTAATGTAATGAACTATCTAGTTCAGGATTGAGTGGGATAAATACTCTCTTCTCTCCTCCTTTCTCATGATTTGGTAGCTAGTTATGTTGGTGGAAACTGATCTAACTTTGGACGTGTTTGAGAGGAACCATTGTTTGGAACTGTTGACTTAGACAGTAGTAACATCATACTGATCAAGCTATATCCAAGTGAGTCAAATGTGGTCCTCTGAAGTTTAGAAAAAAATTAATTTGCCGACTTTCATACATTTCTTAGAGTATTAAGTGTTAAGTTTTAATTTGCTATGTTTACATAACCTTTTCTTAGGCTTCCTGCTCTAGTACCTTCTTCATTCCTAATCCAGAGATATTATTCTGTATTAAACTTTGATAAGGTCATTTGTTTATAATTTGAACCATTTACTATAATAGGAAGAAAAATATTAATTATTTGTCAAAATGTATGAGAGCATGATATACTAGTTCCCTGTCTTCTAAATAGTACCATAGCTTTTAAAATAACTGCTATGTTCATAGATTAGAAATTTTACTGGGGCTCCTATAACGGTCTTGTCAGCACATTTACAAGGTTTTCCTACACTAATGACCTAATGATCATTTATTGACCATTTATTCATAAAGAGGGAATTAGACAATATTTAAATTTCTACCTGCATTAATATACAAATTCCCATTCTATAATTATTATCCATAGTAATATAGACATTTTTTAGGAAGGACACCAAACATGCCTTTATTATTCTTTATTATGAACAATAAACTAAACATTCCTCTTCCAAGTTTAAAAAGGCATTGCTTTCAAGAATCTGATGGATTTGACATCTCATATTTTGTTAAATTTTCTGAATAACAAGTCTACAAGTCAGGAGAACTTTGCCAGAAAATTTGATTATTTCATTTTATCGATATTCCCATTTGACCGCCAACCCTTTCCTGACCCTTACCCTTTAGTATATGTCAACATCCAATCAGTGTTAAAACATATGTCCAGGAATGATCTTAGAGAAATGTCGAACAGGGAAAAACTGGTTGGAATCACTTTGCATAACAATTTAGTAAATACTACCTTACCTCAAGGATCAAACATTTGACTGTGTACAACAATTTAATAAATCACATCTTACTTCAAGGCTCAAATATTTGACTTGGCATGAGGATTAGGTTTTACCTTTACCCTTAGTGAAAAATCCCCAAACAGCCATTGCTTTTAATGCTGGCCCTGCTATATCCTGGCTTATTTTCTCAAGTATACCCACCAAGTTTAGTAAGCTTTGCTTATCCTTAAGAGCACAACTCTTTGTTGAACTTACCAATGAACCTGATGATCCTTCGGAGTAAGGGGCTCAGGTAGCAGCAGTCTCCCGTCAGGATCATTTTCTCCTCAGCAATCAGGGACTCTCTTGTTGACTTTATGAAATACATGGATATTTCACCAATGAAAATCTGGAAGGAATGTTGAAGACATGTCAAGCGGGAGAACTGTTTGATTAAAGATAGCAGGGCTACACAAAATAACTTCTAAGGAATTACAGTCCTTTAGAAGATAACATATTGGTTGGGGAGATAGTGAGTGAGTATCTTGTATTTAATTCTTCAAAAGAATCGGAGAAAACAATGTTTGATCATTTACGATATAACTGGGCAAAATATTAAACTCTAAGGTCATATAAAATATAAATTGAAATAATAGTGTCTTGCAGAGTTTATGATAGCTTGTGGTAGCATTCATCTTCTAACTCACATTGGAAGTCACAACGATGAAGAATGACTCTGATAGGCAATGGTTCAAGAAGGCACACCTTTACATCTCACAACATGGTATTATTTGCATGTCCATACTTATTTGATTATTTTTGCATATATAAAGTAATAAAAATTATTTATTTGAGGTGTGTTTCTCCTACATTGAATTGGATTGGGTGTGACTTCTTCAGTATATACCCATCTCTACCTTTTTGAACTAATACACTTTACATCATTATGCCCTTTCATGGATTGTAAACTCTTTGAGATCAACATCTACACTGACATTTAAAAACTATGCCGATTTCACCAAGCATAATAGACTAATGTTTCATATACAGGATCAGCATGGATATGTGTTAATAATCCCTGGCACTGCTACACCTGAAGATGGAAGTTATCAACAGGGAGTAAAAGTTAACCATACCGTCATCTTTTAAATACTAAGTGTATGGCGATTCAGCATGTCGACATGTGCAGAAGATCTGTAGCCTAGGTATAAATACACTTCCCTTCCTGGAGAGTCAAGAAGATTCTCTAAAGCATACAAGTAGCACATGGGGATACTGAATCCAGGTCAACAAGACTCAAAGCCTACACTTCCCAAATTACAATACATAGATGTGATTTTCTTAATTCTATTTCCAATTAATTATCAGAAGATCATGATTTAAAAATGCTTTTCTCTGCCTTCATATAACCTGTGATTTTGGAAAAATTTTATCAATGTTTTAAGAATCTCCATGTTTTAGATTCTTTAATTTTTTGATGTATTTATTTGTATGAATGTTTTGTCTGGATATGCATGTGTATCATAAACTTGCCTAGTATTTGTGGAGGCCATCACATTCCCTGTTACTGAGTTTGAGATGGCTGTGAGTCAATATGTATATGATGATAATAAAATCCAGGTCCTCTGAAATAGCAACAAGTGCTCTAAACCACTGAGCCATCTCTCCAGCCTCCCGCTACTTTGTACATTTGTAATCACAAAGTATCTGCAGAAAAATAGTATCAAAGAACATACGTGGGTTTAGAAATTAAAATCTAAAATTTCAAAACCATCGATGTGCTTTTCCTCTTTAGTGGTGGGGTCACTGACTGTCTCAGAGACTTGGCTACATACAGCCAATTTGTGTCTGAAGCAGCTCTAGAATGTGGCATGTGAGTCTATTTTCACTACTTTCCAAAATGTCACACTGTAACATCACAAGAATTCTTCAGTAGCTAAAGAATCATATACTTAGCCCATTTGTCTATTGGTGTTTTTAGTACTAGTAAAACATTCAAATGTTTACTATTCTGTACAAGTGCAGTGGTTAAGAGGTGAAACTCTGAAGCCAGCTGGCCTTGGTAACCTTGGATACACTATTTGACCTCTAAATTTTTCTCTTTTATTTTTATTTTTTACATATAAATATAATTATATTATAATATAATTATAATTAACTTCCTCAAATTCTCCTTTTCTTTTCTCCATCCAAACACTGATTCTCATGTTGGGGAATGCTTTTGTGCACTGTGTATTCAGATGCTGATTACTGTGCACAGAGATCTGAGTACAGTCTAGAGTTTTTAAATAGTCATTATTATGAAGCGTTTTCTGATTCAGAATTTTGTAAAACATTGTTCCCCATCATCTCTGATTGGTTAATGAAGAGCTCATTCAGCAAATAGCTAGGGAGGTGAGAGGAGGCTGGACAGCCAGGCACAATGAGGGGGTCTCTGGTAGAGGCCAAAGAGAGGAGATTTGCCATGAGAGATCTACCACAAGGCATTCATCACGAGCAGGGGAGTTGCTGAGAGGACACAGAAGAAGAAGGAAGAAGGTGAGACCAAGGTGGCAGTAACAGGACAAGTGGTTGGAAAGTAGGTTGGGAAGGAGGACAGGCCAGCAGAGTCAGGTTAGAATAGCTTAGAACCTGTTCAATTTAGTACAAGAAGCACTAAACTTGTAATAAATATGCCAGGTCTCTGTGTCATTCATTTGAGAGATAAAAGGGATAATAGAATAGTCCCCTGAATTATCTTACATTCTTCTATCTATCTATCTATCTATCTATCTATCTATCTATCTATCTATCTATCATCTTTATGATCCTTTATGCCTCAAATATTTTATTTCTATAAACAGGATTATATTCAATGAGTGGACTTATTGGCTTAACTATGTACGTATATATTTTTGGCTTAACTATATATCCATACATATATACATATATGCATCTACTGTATGTATATATGTATGTATGTACTGTATGTATATATAAACTGTATGTATATATATGTTTATATATACATTATATATATATAAATACATAAGCATATATATTTAGTTTTATATATAGTTAAGCCAACAATGTATATATGCTATGCTCTGTATATGCATACATGTGTATGAGTGTATATTCATATATAAATTAT
>JANHMN010000004.1:90432220-90460010 GCA_030674055.1 Rhabdomys pumilio
TGTGTGTGTGTGTGTGTGTGTGTGTGTGTGTGTGTGTGTGTGTGTGTCTAAGCACTCGCATACAAGCTGTGAGCAATTTCAATTCTCTTGGGCAGGGAGTCAAATGTTCTGCTTCTTCAATGCTAAATACTCCCCAGTCACTTCATTGTAAGGCCAAGAGAAAGGTTTAATAGCTATCTTCTCATGCCTTGTGCCACTGGGACTGAGATAAAATAAGGGTAAATCAGATTCTCTACCCAGTAAATCCTCTTATTCAAGCAGGCTCTCTGGCTCCCTTCCTTTGCCTCAGAGTCCGAGTTTATTCCAAAAGCCCAAGGCAGTACTTAGTTATCCAAGCTGTTCAGGTAGTCAGAGCACACCTTGCAGGTTTCTTTGAAGTATGGGTTACCACTGTGGGATAAACAGTTCTGGACACAATAAATTCTCCAAGCTTTAACTTTTCCTAAAGATCTGATACAGTGGTGGCACTGGCCCTGTGCATTTTATCCTGAGTGGCCTTGCCTCAACATGAGGTTGATAGGTTTTGACAGGAACGTATAAAAGGGAAAACAGGAAGCTGACAGGTCAAATGACACAGTCTTTACCTTCATTCCTCCCTCGAGTATATTCAGCTGTGAATAGGGTCATTAATGCCCATATGTGGAGTCATAGAAATATGACACTCGGTTCAGCCACTGTCAGTATTTGCAGATGCACAGAAAGCCAAGGACAACCCAGGTAGAGTTAATACTTTTTTTTTTAAAATTCACTGCTAGTTACTGTGCATATCACTCAAAGAGGGTCCTTTCCTCATCTTCCAGGGAGCACAGAAAATTCTCTGAAGGAGAAGTCCTGCGACACACGCAAAGCCCAGAAATACAGAAGTGGATCCAGAACAGAAGCTCTGACTTGCTGAGAATCGAACGTGAAAACTTTCGTCAACATCTTTCCTTTTGTGTTCTCATGAAATCTGAGAACTAGAGGAGTCCTGAAGGTTACTGAGCCTGGTCCCCCTTAAAGTGTAGAGATGAGAAAACTGAACCTGTAAGAATCTAAGCAACTAGAAGTCACACAGCTATTGGGGCCCCAGCCTGAGGGAGATGACTGCTTACTGAAGACAGTAAGGCTGGAGCTTTAGTGTGTGTGCTGAAGGATGCACTAGCATTTGGAGGTCCTGATACCCCTACACTGGATGCTGTTGAGCAGGTCATATCTCACTGATGGCAGAAGTGAACACAGCTCCTTCCCCAAGCTCAGAGAAGCTCTGGCTTGTGGATGCTCACTGATTTTGAGATCCTGAGGGAGGACCACTGATGACTAGTAGCATTGAGGATTTTACTGCTCTCTGCTTATTATCCCATCAGCTGTGCCCATCCCTGGTTCTTAGCAATGCCCCTAACTTGAGAGGGAAAACAAAAATGGGGCCCAATGGGAAGATCACTGTCCATCAGTTTATAGAAAAATGGAATCTTTAGGGCATCATTTAGCTCAGTGTCCTCAACCCAAAGGGTTGAACCTGTAGGCCTAGTTTTCTGTGTTCTCTGGAATATCCTTGTTCCAGCTCCCTGGGTTGCTATGTGGATCATTCAGACAACACCTGCAGAGTAGACATCGATAGCAAAATGGTTTCTTCCTTTTTAGGTATACAAAACAATGGTTTTCATTATGAAAACTTCAGATGTTTATGTTATCATTCCTTGGTTACATTGATCCTCCCTTGCTCTCCATGCTCTGGGCCAAATCAGTCCTCCCTCCAAATAGTTTCCCGTATTTCCTCTTCTGCTTTTATGTGTACTTAACACTTTGAAGAATTTGTTTTTGATTATATTTAATAATCATATTATTTTCTGATGTTAATTTTTTGCTCACATTTATTAATGCTTCGTTGACCTTAGGTTTCTTTTTTAGATGGGAAAATCTTTATAAATAGTTATAGGAAGATATAGAGAATGATAATATTGCCTGAAACTAGGAAGAAAGGAAGAAAATATATTAGTAACTCAATGGGTCAATCAAGAATTCATGTCTGAAAACAAATGGAAATGATATGTGCATAAAACAAGAGGGAGCACAACCCAGTTCCAGACTAAACCACTGCTTCATGGCAGAGTCATCACCAGTCTAATCTAGACAGAGTTTTACCTTCTTCCTTATTTTATCTGGGGTCTTCTGACTTTTGAGGCACATGCCTTCTATCTGTGCTTTCTCCTCTTTCTAGGGATGATAAGCAAGGATAAGGGAAAGGAGATAGAGAACTTATGTCCAGTTCCCTCCAGAAGAGTTCATACAGGGATTCTTAATGGAATGGCATAATTCTCAGATGAGGACGTTGATGCCAAAGTTGGTGGAGGGTAGTTTCTACCAGATTCTGTACTCCCCGACACCAAAGGTATGCTAGGACATTTAGGAAGTCATTTCTAAATCCAGTGACCACCTTGTCTTGTATAGAAATCAGTGTGATGAAGCAGATGTGCTGTTCTACAGGCCTGAGGTTTGCAGCCACCCGACATGTCATGTTGCATCACATCAATGCTGTTCTCCCTTCTCCTGAAGTCTCGGTGGGTAAGGGCTCCTCCAAGGCTGATGAGGTTGATGATTTGGATAAACTTAAAGTATGACAACTCATTATTGCTATATCCTTACAATTACAATCCCCTTTCCATCCTAAGGCATTAGAAGCATTTCCACTCAATAGCATTTATATTAAATGCCTGGGTAATCACTCTGCTCTTCGGTATGCATGTTGGTATTTTTATTTAGGCCCTGAACAAAGAAGAGCAGAAGGCATGTCAGAGGCGAGGTGGATGAGCTTGAGAGCAACTATTAAAAAAGAAAGGACAGAATGGGAATTGAAATTATACCCGGATTAATCTGCCCTGGTAACAGCAATGGGTTCAGTCATGGAAATGTTTATTTTAACATTCTCATAAAATAGTAATGTCTAAGTGTTAAATCACTCGACTGGCTCACATGAATCTGCAAGCTTTATGTCCTTGAAGCAGTCTCCCTCCAGAGCTGTCTGTCCTATTTTTGACCTCAATAGAGAGAAAAATGAAATAAATGAAGGTAAGGTTGCAACTGAGCTAGCTCAATGTGACGTGACTTCTACAGGGGCAGAGACATCAAATTTTTGGGTCAAGTAATTTTGTTCATCTCTGGCCTTTGCAGTTCAGCTGTAGCAGCAGGAGGTACCAGCTGGAGGGTTCTGTTCCTCTCTGATCTGAGTCTATGGCAGTGCCCTCACTAACAGTTGGGCTCCTTTCTGAATACACACAACTCACAGCATATTTTTTTTCCTGAGAGTATAGTAGCTATTCTTAACATGGCAATCTAACCATATCTGTTGATTTGTGACATTTCCACATGCTTAAAAAAAAACACAGCTTCAAAACTCTAGCTACTATCAAGCAAAAAGTATCCATCTATCTACAAAAGGCAAGATCCATTTTATATTATTATTTATTTCTTTTGCAGACTTCCACTCAGTCTGTCTCACCTGAAACAGAAAACCTGTCGATAAGGCTGATGAGAGCCCAGGAGGACAAGAAAGAGGGAAAAAAAAGGCAGACAGGAAATACTTTCATGTGTCTGACCACAAAGAACTGGTTCTGTACTTACAATAGCAGTTGGGGTGGCAGCCAGAACACAATAGAGCACCAGAGGGCTGATGAAACTTTCCTCTTCCGTCCCCGGGTAAGGCTTCATTAAATCTCCATCCTGACAGAAGAATCCTTGGATATGCACCTGAAAGGTGTCAGTGCATTCAAAGTAGTAGGCAAGCAGCACTGTACCAGCCATGATGACAAGCTGAAAATAAAACATGACCACATACAGACATTAGCAGGGCATGGGAGCAGAGCTTGCCCCTCAGAGCACATTCCCTCCATCACCCACTTCTGGGCTTTGTATTGCCAAGTGTGAGTGTGCCCGGCTCAGCATGCTTTGGGCTTTAGGCTTTGTGTGTGCTAGCTTGTCTGCCTGCTAACATCTGCTGTAGAAACATTCCAGCAAATAATATACAGATCCCATCTGAAGGGCAGATCTCAACCTGGCTTATAGAGAGACTTAGCTTCTACAGCTAGGCTCTCAAGTGTCTGTGGAAACCAAGATGGCAATGTGCATTCGGGTCAGGGATTAAAAGTCAAAGGGCAGAGGCTTAAAAATTGGAAGGGTGTTGGTGTGAGAAATTTTATAAATTATTAAAAAGAAACTTCTCATACAAAATGTTAGGCAGGAGTAAATGACTGAGTAGGCAAAAGGAAGGAAGGAAAGAAGGAAGGAAGGAAAGAAGGAAGGAAGGAAGGAAGGAAGGAAGGAAGAGAGAAAAGGAAGAGAAACAAAAGGAAGACAAAATCTTAGCAGAGCTTGGAAGCTTTTGCAGAACCACGCCCTATATTATTTGCAACTATTCTATATTAGGACTGTTTTCTAAATTTTTTCCCCAAAATGCTTTTTTTTTTTCTTTTAGAAAAGCAAGCACGTTGCTGCTGATCCTATTTCGTAGACATACAACCTTCGAAAGATTTAGACATGATGAGACACCATTTCGTTCTTGACTCATGATTTTTTGAGATGCTCATGAGTGTGGGCAGTTGTAAGAAATATGAGGGATTGATTGGATATGGAAGTTCAAGTGTTATTTTTCACATTTTATTCAGAAGACATCAAAATGTCAAGATAAGATAGCAATGAAAAAGTGAGGATAGGAAGGCTTTTTGGTCAGGAGACTGTGGAAGCTGAAGACGGATGAGATGGTAGACTCCATGGTTCTCATGTTCTCTCTGAGGTAAAAAAGCTGAGGTCCAGAGAGCAGACCTGACTATGGCTGGATTACCTATGAGTAACTGATCATGTGCTCAGTGTGCTGTCAAAATGGGGAAACTAAGGTGAGAAAAATGCTATTAAATGTTTATTTGTTTAAAGGTATCAAGCTAAGCAACATGGGAAAACAATATAGTCAGATGTCTTTATACAACTTCAATTTAAAATTACTTTTGTTCACAAGCACATGTGAGGCAATTCAAGGAAAGCCATAATGTTTTAAGGCTTTAGAAACAGTGGACTTTTGTTGAGACATAGTCTCATGAAGGCTGGCTTTGATGTCACCATGCAGGCAAGGATGATCTTGAACTACCATTCCTCCTGCTTTTGTTTGTTGAGTGCTGGGATTATAGATATAACCTGCCATGATCCATTTATTCAGTGTTGAGTACTGAAGCCAAGAACCCAAGGCTTTGTGCATACTAAACAAGTATTTTACAAAGTTGCATGCTCTACCCTTTAATTCCAGATAAACAATAGCAATACCCCTTTCCCTAAACAAACACAACCCCAAACAAATAACCCCTGCAAAATAACAAAACAAACCTTCAAACCAAAAATTATCTGTAATGCAGCATTAAAATTACATCCTATACAGAACGATAAGAAAACAAGGAAGAGAAAATAGGTCAGTCCTGGTAGAGAGAGGCGCTATTTGTCATATCTTTTTCTTATCCTTTATCCTCAATGTGGAAACAGCCTCACACCTGCCCTTCTAAGCTTCTGGAACCATCAGAGCTTCTCCTTTTGGAGAAATCCCTCTGTGGCTCTACCTCATCATAGCAGAAAGGGTCATTTTTCATAGGCGTCCTTTAGTTAAGAATATTTCAGTCTGTCAATTTCACTTCTATGTCTTTCTGTACTGACCCAGAAGCCTTTCTTTTGTATCTCTGCAAGCAGCTGTCATGTGGTGCAAGTACAGACTTCCCATCATCTGATAGGAATGACCACTTTCTTTTGGCCACTTTAGTCACCACTTTCCTCTTAGGTTGGAAGGCCACATAACATTCCATTTACTGTCCCCTGTATATGACTAGTTTTTTACTCTAGTGATTTTAGTCTTTTAATATCTGATACTTTCTATCCATTGGCACTTTCATCACCACTCCTGAGCATCCAGTCAATAGTCTCTAGACTGTCTTCTGTGACTCTCCATGCATGAAGTTGATTATTGGTAGTTTGTAAATAACCCACCTTTCTTCCAGGTTTTTTCTGGAGATATGAATATTTGGTTTATTTATCTTACAGCAACAGGGGAAATCTTGAGTAGGCATGCTTTCTATAAGGTGGAGAGACAGGCAATCGAAAGCAGACCCTGCTGGATAGAGTTCTTGCCTATAGCTAGCCTCTAAGTTTCAACTATGCACTGGGCTTATGTTTGCATGTTTCTTCTGCATTGTTAGAAGCACATTTCTCTATTTCTTAGCTTTATCAGCTCTTAGACAATACCCAATCAGAGAATAGATAGGATCTGTGTGAGGCATCTCAGAGTCAAAAGAAAAACTGGCATCTAAATCCATCTACTGAGAAAGAACATGTTTTTTAAGGAGATGTGTTTGTGCACCTAATTCCTTTTGAGGAAACTGAAAGTAAAGTACACCACACACACACACAGACACACACACACACACACACACACACACACACACACACACCTGCACATGTGAGTGGAGTCAATACAAAGGCACAGAATAAAAACAATACAGAAATGTCTTAATGTTAATGTCAAAATTAACTAACAGCAACATTAAGAAAACACTCCAACATCATGTACCTAAATTTGAATCTATAAGATAAATTTTAAACAGTTGCCTGATTGACGTAATACTGGAGGTAGTGTTTAGAGAGAAATGAATGAATGAATGAATGAATCAATCAATCAATCAATCAATTAATCATTTACAAGACACAAAGAACAGAAAATGGTTAAGGCTTGCGGGGTGGATGTCAGCAAGAACTCTAGTAGCTGATACATTGACCCACCAGAATGATGTTACTTGCCTTAGCTCTTTTTCCACTGAAACAGCTAGAAACCTATTCCTGCCAGTGTCAAGCAATTCTCGAACTCACTAGAATATTCTCCTACTATCCTTTAGAGAAGGGAAAAGTAGAACAACTCAGAACTCAGCTTGTACTCTTCTTTCACTGAGCAGTCTTTTGTGAAAACATAAAAAGAAGCCATTCCTGTTGTTACAGGAACAGAAACAACACCGGGTAAGCGGTGTCCATGAGCAGAGAGGCCTGCCCACTGCACCGATGGTGATCCACAATTAGCCATCAGTTGTTCTTCCTGTCCTGGGTCATAATTCATCACTGTCTAGGTCTGTGTAACCAGTGCCAGCTAGCAACTCGTGCCATCTTTTATTCCTTCCCGTGCCTATTTAGGGATGCATGGAGGGAGCCCATAATGTTGTTGTCACACAAACAGATGGTGTGACTGAGCCAGACTGAGCACTGGTGGAAGAGGTGAAGCTGTCACAGTGACAGAGGCAATTATGGATGAGGGATGATAATAAAGCGTAGGACGAGCACAGACCAGGGACTTTTTCCAGGCCTTCTTCCCTCAGTATAGCAGTCTAATACAAGAACGTGCATAGCATGATAATAGTACCACAAGGATTTGAGAGGCAGATACCAGCAGAACTAGAAACCCAGCCTCCAGTGGTTGATAGTGCAGTGTTTCTACCTAGATGTCCACTGATTAAAAAAAGTCAAAGCCAAACAAATAAACATAAAAGCTTAGAGTAATTGTAAATCATTGATTTCTAGATGTGATACAAGCTGGGGCATCAGGGTTCCAGGTAGTAGTGGTGGTGGTGGTGGTGGTGTGTGTGTGTGTGTGTGTGTGTGTGTGTGTGTGTGAGCCAGAAGTAAAGCTAGAATGAGAGCACTAGTATCTGGCATTATGTATAAAGGAATACAGATCACATCAGGAAGTTTTCATCCACTGTAGCCACCTTCCCAATTTTGGAGAGCAGCTGGGGATCCTGAAGCACAGAATTCCATCACAAGCCTACTTGAGATAATAAATATTTCCATTTCTAACAAGGTTTTTGGTTCTAAGTTGGTAATGGAATACTAATAACAAACTGACAGCTCTTAAAGGAAACTGCCTCTAAGCTCTGTTTTAGACATGTTCCCCAAGATTTTCCAACCCTGGGAACAGATCATGTGATCTGTCACAGAGTGTCACCTGATCCCAAGTAGGATTCATGTAGGTGACCAATGAAGTGGTAGCAAAGTGGGTGACAGAAGACCAGGGAAGGGACTGTTGGCTGGGAGAAAGGTAGGTGCAATGAGGATGGGGAACACAGCACACTGTGTGTAGGAGACTAATTGTGGTCCAGCACCATGAATATATACTGCATTTGTAGAGGGAAGAGATGAAGGAGACTTGGGACAGAATAAACACTGCCACAGTGAGCAAGAACTCACATGGTTCTGTGGCAAAAGCAAGGCCTTAGTGAGAACTCCAGGAAATTGTACAGCTCAAAAAATTGCATGTTTTTTAACATGGAAGAAGAGCACCCAAGCTCTAGTGTCCCTGGCTGAGTATGAGGAACCAACAAACAGCATCAATGGAAATGAAAACAAATGTAGTCGGCAGGAAGAGGAACTTATGAAACAACTGAAAGCAAGCTTTGGGGAGACCTTCTTGAGGACCTTAGGGTATGTGTGGCCCCGGAGGATAGAACACAGAGGCAAGAGCTGAGGAGTAGAGAAAGAGCAAAAGAAAGGGAGCAGGAGATAGTGATGGTGTAGTGTACATGAATCCTGGGAACTGTTCCAAGAACTTGACGTAAAGTAAATTTTGTTTTTAGACACAGCCTCAGTTTTACTTGCATGGTCCTCAAGCATATAGACTCTAGTGATCCTCCTGCCTCTGCCAGCTAAGAGACCATAAGCATAAACTATCACAAGAGCACATGCATGAACTTTAAGTTTTGTCAGTCTTTATGTAATGCACATTATAATTTTCATTTTAAGGATGAGAAAGCAGATACAGAGTCATTACATGAAACTATATAGTCACAAAACTTATATGGTTAATCTGGGATGGTTGTTTGATGACCTTTACACACAAATGTATGTAGCCTGGGGAAAATCAGACTCTAAACATACTGTATATATGCTAAGCTATGTGGAAAATAGGTGGTTACTTTGTGTAAATGCCTCAGGGGCCATTTTCCTTATGTGTATGAAAGTTAGTAACTATTTTATTGATGTGCAGTACGGCATGTTTACCTAACACTGTTTTGTTTCACAAAGGAAGAGTCTTAACTTTCATAAAATAAAGTATAAGAAGTTGGAACAGAAGAAGAAAGGAAAGTATTGCAGTGATAGTAGAATACTGATAGGAATTACACCTCTGAATGCGGATTGTCCAACAGTCAATGTCATGAGAAAATCCCGGTTTCATAAGATGAGACAAAAACAAAGCATTTGTTACTGTCAAGTAGAAATCCAGACAGTTCTTCCTTTGCATTCCTATGTAAGGGTTCATGTAATAAATAACAACTATTTGATGCTATTCTTCAAGTGAGGCATTATATCAAATCACTATATTTTTAATATGGACAGAACATATATCTCAGTAGTAGAAAGAATGTTAAATATCCAGAAGACCCAGAGTTGAAGCCACTGCACACCACATGCACAAAAATATATGTTAAAGTTTATACAAGCAAAACTCATAAAAGTGATAGTGTGATATAATAAAATGAAGGAGTTGGGCCTTCCAGTTCTGTGCAGTTTGACCCTGACAGCAATGATGCAAAGAAAGGTTAAGTGTGCAGGCACATTGCTGTTATTAGAACCTATGTTCTTATGCCTCAGTTTCTTCATTTGTAGAATGACTTATTAATGTGGTGGTCCCTGTTTCTTTATCACAAGGATTAAATGAGAAGTGTGCATCATGTCCTGAGAAAAGACTGCTTTCTAGAATCATGACTGGGATACATGGGTTTTGGTGCTTCTCTATGACTATAGTTTCTCTCAGTTTAGCTTTTCAGAAACATTGGGTGGCACTGACTTGGAGGGTATCTTTAAGCAAACCTATGGCTATTTAAATGCAGCCCTGCATCTTTGGAGTAGCATAGAATTAAGCTGCACTTGAGAAAGACATCTTGTTGTGATGTCTGAGGAACCTGAAGAGGGAAATTTTGCATATTTGAATTCACTGCCCTTTCTTTAAGAATTACCAAGGGATATCTATAGGTAAGAACATGGTGGGAAGAAACTGCTACCATTCAAGTAATAGTAATAGTAATAGTAATAGTAATAGTAATAGTAATAGTAATAGTAATAGTAATAGTAATAGTAATAGCAATAGCAATAGCAATAGCAATAGCAATAGCAATAGCAATAGCAATAGCAATAACAGTAAGTAATAGTAACCTTTCAACCACATGCAGACATTGAGACTATTCAAGTATTAACAAAACTGATAGAGCTAGTTGGGCCTGTGGTGGCTTTCTGTGGATACAGAGCTTATAACAGTAAGTCAAAAGAAAGACAATGATATGCAACCATCAACCAGGTAACATGATGGTATAACTTTAAATGCACTATCTTTACGATGCACTCACCCTGTAAGTCATTGTTACATAGAAAAGGAGGGACTTTCCCAAGCTCTCAGAAGCAGTGAATGGTAGAGCCTGCAAGAGCTTCACCTCCAGTGCCATGTAACTACCTTTTGTACTTAGTAGTTAGCAAAATGAGATGACACATGTAAAATGCTTAGCACGACTCCCTGAACTTGGTAAAGGTTGATTTCCTTCTCTTGCCTTTAAATATCTATTTTTTTCCTGCACACAATTTTAGAGTAAGAGTCAAGGTTAATTCTATTCTCCTTTCTTAGCTTTGAAAATACTGAATTCCCCCTCCTGGAACTGCTTTCAATGGCTTTCTTTTCTTCTTTTCACTCAACCTGATTCCTAAATAATGGTGCCCTCCAAAGCTTGGTCCTTCACCCCTTCCTAATCCTTTCCCTTCTTTCTCATTGGGAGGTTTCACTTCTTCCTGCTACTTCCACTTTCACACCAACTCCATTTACCCTGCGGTCTGTGTTAGTGCCTGTTTGGTTCAGCCTTCCCAGCAGCATAGTGTTCATAGATGCTGCAGATGCTGAAGCTGGAAGCAGCATGTTTCTTCCCTCTTCTACTCTCTCTACTACTACAATCAATCACCACTGTCTTAATCACATAGTAATCTCAGTATTACCCTAGGATCCTCCTTCATTCAGTTACACCATATCCAGCCAGTAGCCAACATTTACGATTCCAGGGCCCACTTGTATTTATCTCATTTTCTCTCATCACTTGCAGCTGCCTTACTCATGACTCATGTGATCTTATCTACATCACTGAAATTTGTTCTGTCTGCTTTTACAATCTTTGGGATTTCAGGACCTCGATACCTTCATTGACTCTGCTGTTACATAGTCAACGTCCTATCTTGCCTAACCATCAGGACTAACTATGAGAGGCAGAGACAAGGATTTTACCATGAGTTCAAGGCCAGCTTGGCCTACATAGTGAGTCTGTGTTACTGCTTGGCTACAGAGGAGGCCTTGTCTTAGTAAATACACTTGAATATAATTACGCTGCATAGGTGGACAATGTTATTCTCTGAAGACATTGGTTATTAAAGGAAAACTGAAGTGTGAGACATGGGCTATCTCCCTGTGAGTTAGGGTCAGGGAGGCACCACAGGTATGCAAACAACATGGGATATTGCCATTGCTCTTGGTTAGTCAGTGTAACTATGTATTAAGACTCTACTATAGAAGATATCTCATACTTTGGCCCTGGGACACAGAGGAATCAATCTCAAACTGATTTGGCAGTTTTATCCCTGCCAATGGAGGAAAGACATCAGTGTAGACCTAGTAGCAGTTGGTAGCTGCTGGGAGAGGAAGAATAGTTCTTTTTGGAGGATGTAGCCACTGGGAGGATTCTAATGTTCCAGTGAATCGGCATATTTATAAAAGAGATACAGATTCATTCTCTCTCTGACCCACCATCTATGTAAACATATAAGCAGTGACCACTTACAAACCACCATGAGACAATAGACTTTTATATTAGACTTTCCAGCCTTCAGAATTAAATGAAGAAATGGTTGTTGTTAAAGTCACCTTTTATATAGTAATGTGTTATACAATATGAGATAATACATGGTTGTTTAGATAAAATAAGCAATTTTATCTGCAGAAAACACACTGGGTTTTGTCCTTCACATGTGTTTGGTGAATGAGAATCTCCCCAAAATGGAAGTATAGTCTTAACCATCCTTCATTTTGTGAAATATACATATTGTATCTCTCAATCCAGAATACTTCACTTTCCCACATGGATATCGCTTAAATAACAAATGCAGGACTGGGAATACAGTTCAGTGTTTAAAAATACTCTTCCAGAGGACCTGAGGTCAGCTCCCAACATCTACATCAGGTGATACATGATAACTGGTTACTTGAACTCCAAGGGTCAGGTGCCCTTTCTTGCTTGTCAGGGAACACGCGCAGACGTGTGAGCATACATCCACTCAGACACATGGACACATGAATAAAAATAATTGTTTTAAATAGACCAAATGCAAAGACCACCTATGTATCTTTAGTCAGCTAGATATTTCTTCTTTAGTTTATCATACTGCTCATTTACTGTGGATTACATAAAGAAACACGGGGTTTTAATAGGCAGATTTACACTTATATCAGGGGAGAGAGATTAAATATGGGGAAGAAATAAAAATTAAGTGGGCCACAAATTTTTCTCTTGATATCCTGCTACTAGTATTTTGTTTTGTTTTCCTAATTGAATCAAATGTACAGATTCATAGAAGGGATGCTGAATGCATAGTGCTACAAACCCGGCAGGCATAGCGTTCATCTGAGAAAGCAGACCAGGAATTAAAAAGAGCGCTGACATTTGGGAATACTCATCATAGATTAAAGTAAGGTCCAATAGCAAGGATGTGGCAGTGAATAATTCAGGGCTTGGGCAGACTGTGGTCTGAGATGCTCAGGGACCATGCCTGCCCTACGGGCAGCCTCAGAACTGAGAAAGGGCAGAACTCAGCATGTATTACATGCATGAGGAAGTGTGAGCAATGAGAGTTGGCAGAAAGAGTAGTCTGCAAAAAGACAATTCCAGATGATGAGTGCTCATTTTACCTATTTTTGGGTAAAGGTGAGTGTACTGGTTTGAATGGGAATGGTCTCCATAGACTTATATATTTTAATGCTCAGTCATCAGTTGGTAGACCATCTGGGAAAGATTAGGAGGTGTGACCTTGGAGGAAGTGTGTCCCAGAGTGGTCTTTGAGGTTTTGAAACCCATACCAGGCCCAGTGTCTCTGTGTCTCTCTGTTTCTGTCTCTCTGTCTTCCTCTGCCTGTGTGTCTCTCTCTGTCTCTCTGTCTCTGTCTTTCCTTGTCTCTCTAACTCTCTCTATCTCTCTGTCTCTGTCTCTCTGTCTCCCTCTGCCCGTGTCTCTGTCTCTCTGTCTCTGTCTTTCCTTGTCTCTCTAACTCTCCCTGTCTCTCTGTCTCTGTCTCTCTGTCTCCCTCTGCCTGTGTCTCTGTCTCTCTGTCTCTTTGTCTCTGGCTTTCCTTGTCTCTCTAACTCTCCCTGTCTCTCTGTCTCTCTGTCTCTCTGTCTCTGTCTCTCTGTCTCCCTCTGTCTGCCTGTCTCTCTTTCTGTCTCTGCCGCTATTGCTGCTGCTGCTGCTGCTGCTGCTGCTGCTGCTGCTGCTGCTGCTGTTATAAGGGAGAAACTCCAGTGGTATCACTGAACATGTCAGCCTAGCTGAGCTCCTCTGATGGGCTGAAAAATGCTAGATTTTATTGCTTCATTGACTCTTTCATTTTGCAGGACTTGCGTTTGCCTCTCCTCTGCAGAAGTTGCCTGGCAGAGGCCTCTGCTTATTACAATATCTATTGCTTCCTTAACAAGCAGTATCAATTTATTTGGAAATAATTACTTTTATTTATACTCTTGATTAATGACTTTAAAGTTAATTATAACTACATAGAGTCTCACTGATGTAAGGTAAGCAGAGTAATAATACTAACTAATGATGCTTTTTATTCTAAATGAAAGAAATTTGACTTGAGACCCAGGAGATAGCACAATTAGTAACAAACTTGCCATGAAACATGAAGACCTGAATTCAAACTTAAGAACCCATGTAAAAATGCTGAGCATGGGGCTGGAGAGATAGCTCAACCTTTAAGAAATCTTACAGCTCTTGTAATCTAGCTTACACATAGTAGCTTATAACCATTTGTAACTCTGACTCCAGCAGATGCCCTCTTCTGGAATTTACAGGCACTTCCCGTATGTAGTGCACACACACACATGTAAGCAGAATACTCATACATATAAAATTAGAGATAAATAAATAAATACCTGGCATACTGACATAGGTTTGTAACCCCAGTCTGAGGAGACTCAGGTAGATCCCTAAGTCTTGTAGGTAAAACAGCTTATTGAGCAAGCTTTATTTCTTACAGGTCTGCTGTGAATGAATGTACATCTCACTTTGCAAGCTCTGTGAAGGTTAAGAGGAGTCCCACAGGCCTAGTGGTTAACCTCATTTGAGATTTTCATCCAGATTATGATCTTACATATTTGAGAATTGTATATTGAAACCCACAGTCCCATGTTCTCATGCAAAACTGACTCCCTGGCCTAGAGTTGACTTAATTCATGGTCAGTTCCTGAAACAAGCTAGGTTCATAAAGTGCTTTCAAAATTTTGAAGCAAAATTCACTGAGCATATATCTAATGGACCACCTGGATTCAGGACATAAAAAGTCCAGGACTATAGTGCTTCGCTGTATGGCTAACTGAATCTGGCAACACGATGAAAGCGAATAAATTGCACACACACACACACACCCACACACACACACACACACACACACACACAGAGAGAGAGAGAGAGAGAGAGAGAGAGAGAGAGAGAGAGAGAGAGAGAATACATGCATGCAAAGTGAAAACAGCTCAGGATGCCTAGAAAGAAAGCATAGTTTTAATTTTAATAGTTATTAAGTTGCTTGCTGCAATTTATGGTGAGGTCTACCCATATGCTTCAGATTTCATAGGAGTTGGTATTGCTCTTAAAAATTCCCTTTTATCTTGGTTTACAGTATCAGACATTGAGCAAGCCTTAAGTCCAGTTATACAGCTGTTGTTTCCTCCCAAGACAGAAGTGCTGTTATTGCACCTTTGTGGATATCTTCCTGGTCCAGTCACTGTTGTGTTTCACAGACTTTACAGCCGGGTAGGTCTACCGACTGCTCATCGGCCTTGGCACCTGGCATAGCATCTTCTTATACAATGAAAACCACTTCTTAAGGAGTGAATTTCACCTTGACTCCTCAAAGTCCTGTGTTTGAAGTGTACAGTAACTGACATGGTACAGCTCGTTATCTAGCACACTAATCCAAAGAGCCAGGGATGAAACAACTCGTTCTGCACGCAGAGGATCAAGAAGTAGAGGTCCCAGTTTGGAACCTGCTATAAATCCACATTATGTGCTTGGGTTTTGATGCTCAGAGTCTTACCTTGTAGGAAGGAGAACCAGTGGGTAAGTTATAAGGACAAAAAATGAGTAACATGGAGGCCTTGTTGTTAGCCTTCAGATATTAATGCCACAGGTGACACCATTCTTGAGAAAGGACAAAAGAACTTTTGATATATCAACTCCAGCCAAAAATGTTGAAAACAATGATAACTTTAAAACTATCATGATCTAATCATCCAGAACACTAATCCCCATTCAAAGGACAACAAGCCATACCATTTCTAATAGCTAAGACATCTGTAGCAGATTTTTTTTTGAGTGAATAAGTCATTCAAGGGGGTTTGTGTGAGCTGAGAGAAGCCTCATTAATCTATGCACATGAGGCCTTCTCAATTTTTAAAGAAACGGTTGAAGGTACCACACATATAATTTCTAAGGGAAATATAATTTTCTTGCCGTCTTAAAACTTTCCTTCATTTATAATTGAAAGAGGGTTCCAGTATGAGAGCTATGGGCTTAATCAGCAGGCACAGCCAGTGCACAAGCAAAACCTGACTTTACAGCAGTTGTACAGCCTAGTATTAAATCATCCATGTAGCTTTTGCTTTCTGAGTTCTTAATTGGCTTTGGGAAGACCAGTAGAATTCTGGCCTCATGTGTAGCCTCCTGACCCCTCACTTGTCCTAACAAATCAAGTAAGAACTGTGCTATTACTTCTTATGGCTGGTTCATGTTGCAGTCATAAATAGCCACATTAAAATTTTAATGTGTGATGTTGCAAGGACTTAAATGTAGATTAATTCCCTTAGTCTAAGGATTAAATTTGACTGGTTTTGCTAGTGGAATATTCTCAGGGTTTACTGGCATTCCCAGACGTATATTTTAGCATACGATATTTTACATTTACTTATTCCTTCACAAGGTACAATTATTATCAACTTCTAGAATATTTATAGGAATGGTTGGCAAACTGGGTGATACATAGGTGAACTCCATCTCAAAACAAAACAAAAATTAGAAAAATCTCACTTTTCGCTTCAGTCCAAATTATAAGAATTCGTGTTTGTTATTCATAATAGGAGTCCTTTTCTCATCATGAGCTTTTAAGTCTGAGATCTATTTAGAAAACATTGCTCTGAGAAGTGATTTCCACATCACAGAGAAAGCAGATCTAACTCGCTCCACATCAGGCACCAAGTGGAGCTAAATGCTAAAGATGACTGGAAGAAGACAATTACAGCCGCACATCTTCCTGTGTCTGCTTTAAAGTGGTTTTAAACGGAAGTATTGCTGCTGGGTTAGTTTTCCTGCAGAAAGCAGTGGGATTCTCTTCTTTCCCTGTTCATTCCTTGCTACCTTACTCGGTAATTAGGAAGGGAAAAACTCTTCTCCCCCAAACAACATTTGTTTTTCTTTAGAATTAAAACAGGTAAACCTCCCCATTTTAGAAAGCCTGAGATGTTCCCATTTTCTGTTAAAATGAGTAGGTAAGGAGTTTCCTAATTTCCATTGTGTCTTAGGTAGTGTCACATCCAAACACAGGAGAGGAAGCTATAATGAACGAGACTCTTCCATCGCTGGGGCTGGCTGGCAGTTCACAGGTGCAGTCTGCATCTGCTTTCTCCAGGTTGCATCTAAATGAAGCCAATTATCCCACAGAAAGCAATTAGGTGGAGACTTGAAATAAAATTTTCATCCCATGGTTGTGTGCTAGCTACATTTCATCTCAATTTATTTAAATCTTCATAAGCATGTGGATAACATATGATGGTCTTGTGTTAACAGAAGGGCACCATAAACCAAGCACATATTGGACCTTTTCTTATTATCAGATATCCTAATACATAAATCTAAAAATAAACCATTAGAATTTGACCCAGTGACCACAAATTCAAATTCATTTTTAGTTGCTGAATATTTATTTTGCCAGATTTTCTATTTTCCCCACACACAACCCACACCAGATTCAGTATGTATGTATGTATGTATGTATGTATGTATGTATATATGTATGTACTAGAATCACATCCCCAGGCAGTTCTACAGATTGGTTTTCTCTTAACAATTCACTGTGACTGCCTTTTTATGTCAGTATACAGAGCTGCTTATATATCTACATACATGCTTCTTTTTGTCTCTTCTTACCTCTGCCATTTCTATAGAGTCCTGATTAATACAGGGGTGTGCTCAGGGCCAGACTCGCCTATTGATCGCTGTGTTTCTAGATTAGATCCCTGACTTAGGGTAAAGAAGCAAACAGCAACAAAGAGGAGAGTGTTGGAAGCTACAGGTGGTCAAATTTTAGTGTACGTTTCAAAGGAAACCACCAACGGATTTTGAGCAGGGAAACGGATTGAGACGTGAGACACGTCTCTGAAGAAGGTAAAACTGGTAGAAACTTGTGAGAGACTGTAGCAGAGTTTTGAAGTAGAGAATTCAGACCTGGAGCAAAGATTGCTTATGGCTCTCATTTGGCTTTCAGAATACCTCTCATACAAGTGTGCTTTCTCACCTGCAGAACAAGCCCTTGTTAACCTACTTAGGTCTCTCATATACAAACAAGCATAAGAAAAAAAAATCCTGTTTTATGATGTCTAGTTTTTTTTTTTTTTTTTACTGTTGTGAAGATATGAGATGAATGATCTCTATGTTTTTCCCAAGCATTTACTACACAGCAACCATAAGGATATTAGCAATGCACAAAGTAGTGTCTATTCAAAACGAGAGACTATACTGAAAGATCTGAGGCTAGGTGAAGAGAAGAAGCTTAAGTCCAAACTCAAATTTTGAGATGCTCCTCACAGAAAATAGTTTGAAACAACAGAAGTAGCAATGTTAAAGCGTGTTACATATGACACCACCCTCCATCTATAATCCCCCAAAACACATAGATACTTCTTGGGACTCTTTCTAATTATTTACTATCTGCTACTCCAATTGTCACCAGATGATTAGAACTGACCACCTCTGAAGATACATGTACAACCATATACTAAACATATATAAAGATGTGAGATAGAATATCATGGGGCTTTAGAATAATTCCTGAATGATTCATGCACTCATTAAAGTACTCTAAGTGCTGAAGACAAGAAAGCTCTGGTTCCCCAGTGTCTTCTCAAGTAGAGAGACACTCAAAGGGCAAGCTAGCATGCACACTGTCAGACACTTGCATGCCAGTGGCCACTTTAATTTTGAAAGAGCTGGATGACTTCAGTAGATTTGACTATCTCTTGCCACAAGTAACTCTCTAAATCTCTTGAGTTAACAGCATCACTGTATTGTAAGATTTGGTGCACTCATGGCGACTTTACCAAATTGGAAGCACTGAATGAAGCAAAGGTTTTTCAATTAACTTGAATTAGGTTTTATTGTCCCCAAATGCACTTGGTTAGAAAGATGTTATACCTACCTAATATTCCTTAAAACCACTTTTCAGATTAAGATTTGGCCTGAGAGAGGCCCTGTTCAGTTTCTTGTGGTTTGAAGGGATGCCAGCTCCACCACAGGAACTGAGCTTGGAATTACTTGAATGGTTTAGCATTCTCTAGACACATATGACAATTTCTTAATGTTCTTTCTAAGTTGAAATAAGACGAGAACAGGCAGTAAGCTGCTTAGAGATCTGAATTAGAAGAACAATTATCCTAATACACGTGACAGGGAAAAGCTCTCTGAGCCAGAACCCATAATCTTCCTATTCTTATAAAAAGCTGTCATTCTAAGGACAGCTATGCTTGATTGGCGGCCATGAAAGAGACTCTCTGAGCCTCTTTTCTGTTATCCATGTGTATTGACGAATGTTTCTTCAGAAAACGATTGTTCCACTTTGAAACTTTCTGTGCATGTCCCAGTGCAGAATCTGTTTTCTTTGGCACTCCAAACATTCTGCCATTCTGCTGGGATGGGTGCTTTGTCCTTAGAAATTTATTCAATGGAATGTGAAATTACTTTATAAGGCACATTTAGAGCATCCGACTTAGGCCAAGCATGCCAAGCAGTGGAGTCCTGTGCATTCTCAGATAAGTGATAATGTTTTCTGTGGCACTAAAGCATTGTACATGTCAGGCAAACACTCTGCTGCTGAGCTCCATCCAAAGCCCCGCTGCTTCTGCCTTTTAATCTTTCCTAAGGATCTCCAGAGGTCCAGGCACTTAGTATGTTGAACCATTTTAACACATCTTCATATTTCCTTACATCTTCCTGTCAAAACTGTCCTAGAAAATGCAGTGAGGGCTTTGGTCTGAGCTATAGCGATTACACCTGGCAGCTTGCTGTCCCCTTCTCTGCCACTCATTACCTACGAACAAGTCACTAAGGCTCTCTATATCTTATTTTCTTCATCTGCAAAATAGACATTAGCATCTTCTGACAAGGGCTAAGGTGGACATTAAGCTATTTACTTCTGGAAAGCTTATATTTGGCTTGGCGTATAGTAAGCATTATCAGTATTCTCTTAGCACAATCCTCAAGCTCTGTGCTGGTGGAAAGTTAAAGAGGGTTGATACTGTATGCAGCATGGCCTGTCTATCCTCCTAAGTAGAGGATGGGTGTTCAGGGATGTGAGTCGTTCTTCTGAGGACTCTGCTTTCATTTACCTGTGGCTTCTGCTTGCCAGGGTGAGCAAGAACTTTTTAACTTTGCCTCAATGTTTTTAAGTTTGTTTCTCATGCTATGGATTAATCTGTTCCCTGTCTGCAAGCATCTATTGAAAATGTTGTCATCTGACAGCGATTTCTCCCTAGATTTCAGTATTTACTGAGTTATCCTTACTTATGTATTCTTTTAAGATAACGAAAGTATGTAAGAAGCTTACAGTTCAATAACACTTTATTCCAGAGTTATAAAATCATATACAATAAAATAAAAATATTTACATAGTTTCAAATGTTCTAATACAACCTTGTTTTTATTTTGATTTTCCATTTTTCATTATAACAGAAGTTGACAACTTATTGCACTTTTCTCCTTCTTTTGAGAACTGTTGATATGTACTGTTAGAAAGCTAACTAGGGAAGTTCTTAATTCAAATGTGCTGTGAGTCCCTTTATATAAATGATTATAGACTCAGGAATGAAAGGGTCTTGAGAGATTATCTAGCCTCTGTTGTTACAGAAAAGGGAACGAAAGCTCAAACAAGTTAAATGGCTAGTTTGCGGTTCCAGAACAAGTTAGACACAGAGTTCTCCTCAAGCTTTGAGGTTTAATACTTAATTTTCATACAAATATATATTTAGTATGTGTTAGACACACAGTAAATTGAATCTGGACATACCACCCAGTTTTAGAAGCAGAACATCATCAAGGAATAACAGACTTCTTTATATGCATATGATGTATATATGTGTGTGTGTACATATGTGTTTGTATGTAGAAGTATATGTCTGTATGTATGTGTAAGATATATATGCATATGTATCCCTAATACAGGGCAAGCCCAAAATGATATACAGTAAAAATGACCTCTGACCCTTATACGCTCAGCTTCCAAATGCTGGTACTACAAGTTCATACTACAACTGGTTTGCATGGGGCTGAGGATAAAGATCACATAAACACACAAATACACATACATACATACATACAAACACAGGCACTCAGCTTCTCAATGTATTCATGAATGTGTGTGTGTGTGTATGTGTGTGTGTGTGTGTGTAGGCCCATTATTGACTTTGGGTGTCTTCTTCTAGCACTCTCCTGCATACATATTGAGTCAGGGTCTCTCAGAGCTCTCGAATCTTGGCTAGTCTAGTTAGTGAGCTTTTTCTCTGGCTCTATCTACTGCCCAGGAATTATAGACAGGCTGCTTCACAGTGATGGGTACTGGGTGAAGGGAATCCTGGCAGGCTGCCACACCCATGTGGATGCTGGAAATATGAACGCATGTCCTCATGATAACACAGCCAGCAGTTTGCCCGTGAAGACATCTTTCTAGCCACAGATTATATATATATATATATATATATATATATATATATATATATATATATAATATATATAATATATATATATGTGTGTGTGTGTGTGTGAATATGTATATATAATACTTTATATCACAGTTTTGTTTTTTACTTGGTATGTGTTCATTTACCTACACTTTTGCAATTGACCAAGGCTCATTCATCTTTTACTGTTCACGTTGAAGGCTTCTTTCTCAGTGTTTTCGTGGTTGAGATAAAATGATACAAATAACCTCTATAATGTCAACTGAGGCATAGCTAAAGTATCTCAAAAGTATGTACTTATGAGTGGTTTTCCTGGAACATATGTACTTTCAAATTTTGTAAGATAATGCAAAAATGTTTTTATTTTCCACACCTATCACCACTTTAGAATTTCCTACAGTCAGAAACTTTTTTAATAACTAGAAAGTTAAACATCTTACACATATTTATTTACTCTTTGTGCTCTACCTTGTATGAAATGCCTATTTACATATATTTTGTTGTGTTTTTGTATCTTTGTGTGCTTCTTCCTTTTTGCCTTGCAATAATCTTTAATGACCATGATGCCACCTTTAAAACCATATACTAAGCTGGCAAACAAATTCCCTGGTGCTTACTGGCTTTTCAAACTCCTATAAGTGTTTTTTTTTTTTTTGTTGTTGTTGTTGTTACTGTACATAGACATTCTTGGTTCTAATATTGCCTTCAAGATGGATTTCATTATGCCAAAGGCATTAGAAATCAGAACAGCAAAAAGATTGTCTTCAAATTACAGGGATTTGATAAGTACAGATAATGTTATGTCAGAGTCCATCTTATACTCAAAATGAAATGCTGAATCTAACCATAAATTAGTATAAATAAAAAGGAGAATTCTTAACACGTGTGTCTAAAAGAATCCACTGCTCAAACACGGAGAACAACTCAACAGACGGGAATGCTTCAAGCCACCAGACACAGAAAAAGTCTTGTAAAGTGCCAGCTGCTAACTGACTTGTCTTTCTGAGAGCCTCTCCCATTTGTGTTTTTTCTTCTTTTGAATGTTAAGCAGCTTTAGCGTCACTGCTTCTGCAAATATCTCAAATACTGAAAGCAACCAACATGGAATACAGAAACACAGCTTTGTGGCCATTATTCTCAATTCTAAGGATATCATCCAGTTTGCTCTTTTTCCCCTGCAGAGCTACCAAGGAGCTACTTCCATTGGGCTCTCTGGTCCTCTCTCTCTCTCTCTCTCTCTCTCTCTCTCTCTCTCTCTCTCTCAGATTCCTTTCATTAGGGTTGCAGTGAACTCTCTAAAGAGTTGATATGTTACTTTCCCGTGCTAAGCTTATTTGACTTGGCTGCAGTAGTTGGCAGTTCTAGTTGGAATTCATTTCCACTCTTTATTCTCTCATTTTTCCAGTTCTCAGAATTTCACCTCAAACCTTGTGATGGTTTGAATAAAAATGACCCCCATAGGCTTATAGGGAGTGACACAATTAGGAGGTGTGGACTTTTTGGAGTAGGTGTGGCCTTGTTGGAGGAAGTATGTCCCTGGAGGTGGGCTTTGAGGTCTCAGATGCTCAAGCCAGGCCCAATGTCATTCTCTTCCTGTTGCCTGTCAATTCAGATGTAGAACTCTCAGCTACCTCTCCAACACCATGTCTGCCTATGTACTGCCATGCCTCCTGCCATGATGATAATGGACTGAAACTCAGAACTATAAACCAGTTGGTGTTAAATGCTGTCCTTTATAAGAGTTGCTGTGATCATGATGTCTTTTTACAGCAATAAAACCCTAACTAAGACAAACCTCTTCTGCCAACTGTCCTCAGGTGCACACTTCAAATAGTGGTGGTATTTCCAGGAATTTACTGTTAGCTTAATGTTCTTTCTCTGATGTGTGTCCTAGGGGAGCACACATTCTCTGAGAAATCAATTGTCTATTGGGTAGTGAAATCCTTATTTGTGCATGAACACCTTTCCTAGGCTCCAGGGTTTACTTTATAGTAAGCTTCTCCATAGTTTCAACCACCGCCTGAATCTTGATGATTGGGTGATCTACTGCTGTAATCCAAAGCCCTCTTTCATACTCTAGTCTAGAGTATAAAAAAATATAAAGGTCTAGAGTTTAGATCTTTATTTCTGAATTCATACATAACATCTACCTCAGATGTTCCTTAGGCAATGTATGCTCAGGATTTTCTATTCTGAATCAATTTGTCTATTCCTTCCACCTACTGACCCCTCTCTCACTTAGTGTTGCCTCTGGAAGTCACATTACTAGCAATACAATTTTTCAAGTCAGAAAACAGAACATCATCCTTGAATCTTATTTGCTTCTTCCCCCAACTCCCTATTCAGCCAGAGTCTGATAGGAGTCCACCCTCTGGCTCCCCTCCCTTTCTAGGCAACTCTTGTCTTAGCATCCTGAGTTCAGGGTGAGTGTGTCACTGACATTCTCTATATGTCTCCAGGCTTTTCCTCCTCCTATCTTCTGCTCTTTAATTCAAGACGTCATCATTTCCTTCCAACACTATCAAAGCGTTTGTTCAGATTACTTCTTTTTGGTCTCACATTAGTTCACAGCATGTATCATTGAAACATTTTCTCAAAAGCACAAGCATACCAATAACCCTTTCTTAAGCATACCAGTATAACACTTTCTCAAAAGCACAAGCATACCAATCTAGAGGATAAAAACAGCTCAAACTCTAGCATACCACCCCAACTCCTTACAGGCTGATTCTCTTCCCTACAAGTGACAAGTCATATATTTCCATAGGAGGTGACGTTTCTCTACTTGTCTTGCTCTGTGATTATTTACTTATTATTTTTTCTGATTCAAAATTTCTTCTTTCCATTTCCATTTTCAGATGAATGTTCTTAAGGCACAATGCAGGCGTTTGTAGGTCCTTCATTTTCTCTAGGTGGCACTCCTTCAGGTCCTCATTTATTACTGCTTTCACGAGCATGAGAGTCATTACCACTAAGCTGTTAGTACCTCAAGAAATATGGACAAGTTTCATGTATCTTTGTAATCCTACCATGCACAGTGAAGGTTTATGGAATAGATCAAGGTTCATGGTGTGCCTCAGAGTCTCTTCTACAGACATATGGGCTCCCCTCGCTCTAGCAACAGTTCTAGAACCTATACACTGAGGGCTTTGCTTTTATCTAGGATAATCAGCTACTATTGAGAGCATTTGCTCTGACGTGATGCTGCCCAGAGGTTAAGGTGTTGTAGATATAAAATGAAAAACACTAAAAGCAGAATACTAAGAAAACTAACATCATACCCCCAGAACAATGATTAAATAGGAATTGCTTATATAAGGCGTCATGAATTAAAAGGAAAATAGTATTTATTCCAATAATACCGCACAAGTTTTCTAACCACAAATAATTATGGTAAGTCAGAGAAGACAAGTTCTTTGTTGCTGCTCCCACTAAGATGTGGAGTCTAATTAAAGGTCATGTGATTGTCCAATGGTATAGAGCAAAGGGCACAATGCAAGACTTCCAGGACAAAGTTGGCAGATACCTTTCAGCTCCTGCCTTGGCCTTTTGGAATGTCTCTTTTTGGAATGCCTATACGCTAAACCCAGCCACTGGGCTGTGAGAAGTCCAAGGCTCATACGGAGATGAAGGTTAGATGCTTTACTAATACCAGCAAAGGCCTGATTGACAGCCATCTTCAACCTCCAGTGAGAAGCAAACTTAGCCGTGTTGGGCTTTCACCACTGTTCTCTGCCTGCAGTCACGTAACAGTCTGGGCAGGCTTTCAGATTCCTGACTCACAAAATAGGATGTAATAATTTTTAAACAATTAAATGATATGTTTGCTACATAGCAGTGGAGAGTAGAACAATAAATACATATAGACATTGACCATAGGGTGACTTGGTAAGAAGAAATAATTGGAGCAAAAACTGGGCTATGTTGCTTATATCACACTTCAGAAAGGAAGTGATTTCCAATTGCAAAGGAGGTAGCTGTTAGTTGGTATCCTCCCTTTGTCCAGGGACCCTTTCATTTATGAGCATGAGTTCACTTCTTACTTCTAGTTGGTGGCCAAATAAGAGAAGGAAAGTTCACATCACATTCTTGAAGTGTTCCTATTCAGTAGCTAAAACAGATGTAGTAAATACTCTAGACATTTCTGTGGATTATTTCATGAGTAAACCCTTCTCTATAGCTCCCATTGTTCTGGCAAAGACTTCATCTGCTTGTAACATGGGCTAATGTCTTCATTGTCGTCACCTCTTAAGAGGTGATACTTCCCAATAAATTTGCTTTATGCCTCTCCCATCTCAGTGTCTGCTTCCTAGAGAGCACAATACGAACAATTGTCTTGCATTATCTTAGGAAAATGATAGCAGCAAAGAGCACCTTATACTTTTTTAATGTTCAAAACAAGACTATAAATACTAATACAGCTATGGTCCTGACTACTGGTGACATGAGGCTGTTACATGATTTATGATTGCTGAGATAAAATGTAACAGAATGTAAATTAAAGGAGGAAGTGCATGAACCACACGTAGTTCGTGGAAGTCCCAGTGAAATGATAAACATCTCACAGAGATCTCATTAGTCCTGGAAGACATTTGCTGTTTTACAGAAACCTCAGACCAAGTTCACTAACTCTGAGATTGTTTGGAGAGGATAGCAGAACATAGGTGCTATAATATGGCTGATCTGGCAAAGGATCACATCCAAAGATATAATTCGGCCAGAATGCAGACATACCACACTTTTAATCCTCTGACTGGAATAAAGACAGACCTTTGATCCCTCTGGCTGTAATGCAGACCTTTAATCCCAGACAATGGTGTCTAATTGAGGGGCAGACAAAGTGATGGATCAGAGAAAGATTTGACAGAATGAGTCAGAGATAGGATATGCCTCAACATTCACAAGAACAGACAGGAAAGAGGGGCTACTTAAAATGCAGTGAGGAAGAGAAAATTAAATGAGATTCAATTCAGTTCAATTTGGAGCAGTTTAGTTCAGTTCAGTCCAGTTCAGTTCCTGGAGTTCAGAGGCAGTCTTTCAAAACAGACCAATTCAGTTAGAAGCCAAGAAAAGCCAGTTTGAATCAGCCACCTTAGAAAGGAGTTTGAGTCGGGACAGCTGAGTTGAGCCAGTTAGCCAGAGTAAAGAAAAAGCTAGAAAGGGTGAGTTTATTCAGCACTAAGTCTCAGAAGCTGAAAGATTCTAGGCCTAAGTGATCAGAGAGTCTGGAAGCTTCAGCCTTCAAGGTCCTGGCTTGCAGATTAGATTGTAGAGAGGATAGAAGCTTCTAGGCCTAGGTCTAGGGATAGTTAGAACAGAGAAAAGAAATACCCTGGGCTCAGTCCAAGCTGTGTATTTGCACAGATTGGATACAGCTCTCATCTCATTTCAGCAGAGGAAATAAAAGTGATATTTACCTTTATACACACACACACACACACACACACACACACACACACACACACACACACAGAGAGAGAGAGAGAGAGAGAGAGAGAGAGAGAGAGTCAGAGAGATAGTTGCCTTCGTACAGAATGATAATCTCCCCCTCTCTCAACCATAGACAAACAAAAAGCCAAGTTTCAGGCAAGGGATACCTCCTTTCTAGTTGTTGAAGGGGAAAGAGATTCTCAAAACAGTACAGTGGGTATCACCACTGCTTTCAGGTGCCTGGCATAATTTGAGCATAAGACTTTATTGCTGTGACACCTCACATTTTGGTAATAGAATCTAAAGAAGTTGCTTTGGTACAGTGCAGAAGGCGCTATACCAACTGTTGGGGGAGAAAAGTTATCAACAGTCCTGTCCAGTTGCAAATCCGGCAGATTGTAATAACAACCCACCTGGGAAGATATGCCTAGTAGTGCAATAACATCACTAATGTCCAGGGTGGCCAAGAACTATTTGGTTGGGTTTAAGGTGTGCCCATTAGGAGGCAACTCATTTCTCATGATGTAAATATAGTCAAGAACCTAAAGTAGAGGAGAACACAATACTACCATGTTATAAAATAAAATAGTTTGCAATTGCCTTCCAAGCACTTTTTCTTATACCCAAGATAATTATAGCTGCCTCCCCTCATCAAAGAGCTTTTTTTTTTTCTTAGATGGAGGTGATTACAGAGATCCACAACTGGTCAAAATGAGGAGTATAAATGGCTGTAGAGCACCCAGCCCCAAATGGGACATTTATAAGAGAATATCTACATCTAAGGCTCAGAAACACCCTGGAAGAGAAGGCAGAAAGGTTGTCAGAGGCAGAGGACTGGAAGGATTGCTGTAAGGTGGCATCTTCTGGACATAACAGGGATGTGGTATTCACAAACTCTCACCAATATGGCTACCCTACAAGATCATACTCATTGACATGATAACAAAATGGTTCAAAAGGCTCCATCTAAAGTTGAAGAGCTACAGGAGGTCAAAGTTTGCTAAGGAAAGGAGAATAATCCTTCTTCTTCTTCTTCTTCTTCTTCTTCTTCTTCTTCTTCTTCTTCTTCTTCTTCTTCTT
>JANHMN010000004.1:90460020-90506452 GCA_030674055.1 Rhabdomys pumilio
TGTGTGTGTGTGTGTGTGTGTGTGTGTGTGTGTGTTGTGTGTATATGTGTTGTGTTGTGTGTATATGTGTGTTGTGTTGTGTGTATGTGTGAGGTGAATGTGTTTTGTATGAGTATGGTGTACGTGTCTGTGTGTGTCTTCATCAGCCTCCCTGTTTTGCCTTTGTATTTGTTTATTTAAGACAGGATTTCATTATATAGCGGAGGTTGACCTTGAACTCAAAATACTCCTGTCTCAGCTTTCTTGAGTGCCTCAATCAGAGGTGTGTGTGTTGCCATGCTTGGTTCACATCTACACCTCCTCAGGGCTAAGAATTCTTCAGTTGTCTTTTGTAGTCACGTTTACAAAGCGCTGGTCAGATATGGAAGAAACAATGTCAACACTATTATTCCACAATGAAAAACAGCTGTGTAAGACCGAAATAATCAATAGCAAAATTGAGGTACTTCATAAAGCAGTGTGGAATTACTCCCAACGTTGTTTCCGAAGTATCCAGGAAAAGTGAACTCTTGCAATTGAGAAATTTAATTAACTCTCTGTTTTTGGCGTATGGCTCAACCCTTTTATGAGCAGAAAGAAAACAAAGCTTAAAAACTGTGGCCTGGTGTTTGGTCAGGAGCTGGCAGGCTATAGTTGGCTCCTGAATCACAGTCATTTTCTGTTTCCTCATGGAGCACCTCTTCCTATTCCCTCCTTCCCTCCCTTCAGTGGTCATGGTAGTCAAATGATGAAGCTTGGGATAGTTACTGGCTTGGGAGCTACCCAGTGCAAATCCTTCCTTTCCCATGGCAGCTGTGTGAGTGTGGGAAAGTCTCTCAACCTCATCAAAACTCAGTAAACAAGGAGGATAATTCCTAATGTGGGCAAAGGAAAAAATATCAAAATGTAAGGCATTGATACTACCAATGACCTCTTGCTGAGAAACACTTGGGCCACAGACACTTCCAACTCTTCCCCACAGCTCCTTTTAATGCAGCAGATGTAGGATGGAACAGGAAAGGACAGAGAACACGGCAGTATTTACAATAAAACTAAATGGAAATTCAGAGCAGGGAGTCATGTGAAAGAAAAAATAAAGCTTCCTTTAAAACATGAAGGGCGACCCCATAGGAAGATCAGCAGCCTCAACCCCCCGAGATCTGGACCCCCGAGATCTCTCAGACATTGAGCCGCCAACCAGGCAGCACATACTAGCTAGTAGGAGGCCCAGACACTTATACAGCAGAAGTCTGCCTGGTCTGGCCTCAGTGAGAGAAGATGCACCTAACCCTCATGAGACTTGAGGCCCCAGGGAGTTGGGAGGTCTGGTGGGATGGGGTGGGGTAGGATTGGGGTATGGAGGTGTGGGGACATCCTCTTGGAGGCAGGGTTGGAGGGAGGAGGAGTGGGATGAGAGACGGCCAGAGGGTGGACCTAGAGGGAGATAATGACCAGACTGTAAAAAAAGATTAAAGATAATTTAAAAACACCAAAACCAAAAACTCATTCCTAAAAAAGGTGTGGCGTTTTACATTTTTAATTTCCAGCCTTTATTTAGTAGCCTTGACTTCAAAGAGGGCTAGACATGGAACACATTGTAGCCTCCCAAGAGTTTTAAAGAGGTATGGGGCCCGGTATTAAAATATCCCTTGATACTTCTAAATACTGGTTTACAGCTTGTGGCTAAGATGGGCCTCCTAGGACTGAACCACATAATTAGGTAGCCTCCCCCCCCCCCCCCCCGCCCCCCAAGACAGGAAACCACAACTGTTCCCACACAGAAAGAACAGAGTGGAACACAAGTTTCCTGTGGTCTCTGCCTCTCTAGATGAAGGCAGGAGGAAGGAGTTAAGCCATATGTGTCCAGTTTTTTCAAACTTGCTTATCTTATAAATTAGCATCTCTCAGAAGAGCCGCTTATATTCTTATGGATCTTTCTCGGCAGGATCTGAAATAACAAGCATGGGAAATGTGGAAATGCATTGTCTCGACTCACTCTTGCTCTGCAGAATGAATAGGATTTTATAATAATGAAATTTACTAAAAGAAACAGAGTTCCATATCAATAGTCCTTAATGTTTAAACAACTGAATCTTGATGAATATACTTCTGCTTTTATTCTGGAATTGACTGAATGAGATATGATGATATATTTGGCTTTTCATTCTCTTAAATCTTTTAGTAAATCTAATTTGCAGATGAGACTGGATTGGTTCCAGGAGAGGGAGGGGAGAAGTGTGTCCACATCTGTAATGATCTCTGACAGTGTGGTGTGGAGCAATGGTTTTTATTACGACAGTAGTCAAAATTACCATAATTAGGGAAAATATCCACATCTTTCTAAACAGTGTTAACTGATTCAAAAGGGACTTAATGAGAAGTTACGAGAGGAAGAACATTTTTGCCACTGACTATTAAACATTAATTAAAGTCAGAAGGCACCAGTCAAATTGTCTCTGAACTTCACTCACTTGGCAAGACACAGAAATTAGAGTCCGTAGAATCTGCTGACGTTGCTGGCTGTGGCCCTCCAAATGGGTTCTCTAAATTTACAGGCAGTTTCCACATCTAATTTTACTTCCTGCTAAAGACCTTGATAAGATCATATTGTAGAAATCCAGAGCTGAAGGTTTTCAAATGCAAAACATTTTAGAACGAGGTATCTTATTTAAATAACTCTTTTATTTTTTTTGTGACAGATCAGTAAATGGAACCTTCTAGGAAATATAGCATAATCCCAATTATGAAGCAAAATGTTCAGGGATGGAGCTGGAAGAAATGCATCAGGTTAGAAACAGATTAAAAAAAATAATTGCGTATTGGATGACTCTTCTGCATTTTATGTATCTTCAGTTCATAAACAAGAAAAAATAAAATAAGTTTCAACATCCAAAATGTTGCTTATTCTCATGGAAGAAACAATCAATGTCATGAAGCTGTCCCTACTTAGGGTGGTGACATTTTAAATCTGTTGTTGTCTCTAGAGTTTGGAAAATGTAACAAAGGGGAGAGGGAAATGAACAAGCACAGCTCCCATAGAAATCTTACAGAATATCTGGGGACCATTTTGTTATGTAGCCCAGGCTGACCTTGAAGCTCCCGAATTCATTTCCCTGTTGGGATTTCACTCGTGAACTACTTTAATTTCTGAACTTCTGCTTTGGATAACTGTATATGATCTCTATTTTCATTTCAATATTATTTCATTTCAATTATTCCCAACCTTCTTGGGAATTATGATTCCAAACATGCTATGGTGTTGTCCCAATTCCAAAGTAAACAAGAGAGTGAGCTAGGGTGTGTGTTGTGTTTGTTTGTTTTGTTTTACTTTATTTTGTCTATGTCATAGGGTGGCCTAGTCATGTCTTTACTTTGGATCATTTATTTAGACATTGTCCCTTCTTCCAGTTTGCATCCCCTTCCTATCGCTCTGACTCAGCCCACTCACCCTCCATAAAATGTAGCTGTCACCTGCCCAGTGACTTTCCACTTTCACAATGATTCACCAGTTTATTCTTTTAGAACACGTTATCCCTCTTTCTGCCCAGTACTTATGACGAGCTTAGTTGGTCCCACTCTTAAATCCCATCACTTCAGTTTAGCCCATCCCCAAGATCCTTCGGGAATTCACTGGTAATTTCAACCTCTGTCCAACTTTTCTTTTGTGTTTACATTTAGTAATTACATGTTATCCTTCCTACTGAGCTTTCCCTTTCTGTGTTTAACTCCACATTACTTATTCCATATAATTGGTACTGTAGGGTTTTTTTTTCAAATTAAAAAAAAAATCACATTTTTAAAATGCTAACCACATCCATATCACAACCCCTATACCTAAAGCTCAGTGAACATCTCAGAAGAGGATACAGGACAGTTTTAAGAGCCAGAAGACCCAGGGAACCTACAGTTATACAGACATGACAGGGAAGTCATGCTAATGGAATTGAACAATATGGTTGCCCAAACAAGACTTGCAAAATGACATTAGTTGACATGTCAACATGGATGAGGGAAATCTCAGAAGGCCCCACCCTGAGATGAAGAGCTACAGAGCAATCAATGGCTACTCTCAAAGTGAGAGAATAAGTTTTCTCTCAAAATGAGTTCCCCAATAGGTTATCCAATATTAAGTGGCTAGCCTGCAACACACATACGTATGAACAACACTAAGTTGATACAGTAGGTTATATATGTGATATATATGTACACCTACATATTTATACACTCTATATATGTATAAAACAATAATAATTAAGGTGAGATCATAAATTTGAGAGCAAATAAGCTAGGGACATTGGAGGAACATGGGAAGAGGTAGAAATGATGTAAATATAAAATATGCATGAAATTCTCAAAGAAAAATAAAAATCACATCAGCTTTCCAGAAGATTTTGTTTCTTTCTGATTAGATCTGTCTGTAATCTTGAGAAACACCCCCTGTTGATTGCTCGGTGGAACGTGCTATAAAATCTTAAGGGGTACGGCATATCTGTATATGCCTGTACATGTGTGTAAGTTCATTCCAACAAAGAACTTGCTCAATTAGGTTGATGAAAACAATAAAGGATGACAGATTCTCATGAGTCCCCAGATGCAAGTAACAGATCACAAAACCAAAGAAACTAAATAACTGACTATGCCTGTCTCTCACACACAGCAGGGTACAGAGGCCCAATACTGAACTTTGAAGTGAAAGCAATAGGTTCAATTCCCCTGCCTAATTTTTTATTCTCTCTGTTCATTCGTGTGTATGCAATTCCTGTACTTGCATAGCAACGACATGGAGCATAGGGAGAATGATCAGTAAAGCATTTGTTTTGTAAACATTAAGACCTGAGTTCAAGTCCCAGGACCCACATACAAATTCCAGGCATGGTGGTATTCTCTTGAAATTGCAGCATTAGGGAGGCAGAAATAATGGCTTATAGGGCTTACTAGTCTACCCTAGTTAGTGGGTTCCAGGCCAATGAGAAATCTTGTCTTAAAAGAAGTGTGACTGATGTTCTGAGAATGATATAAGATTAGACAGAGAAATTGAACCTATTGCCTTCATTTCAAAGTTCAATGTTGGGCTTCTGTATCCAGCTGTTTGTGTGTGTGAGACAGGCATGGTCAGTTTTTACAGAATGGTTTTAGCCAGGTCGGCTTATGTTAGGCTTGAAATGGGGCATCTTCAGTAAGACATTTGCAGAATATTTTTCACTTATCTTGATTGGTTTTGCCTTATCTCAAAATAGTAAGCTACTCCTTGATGTATTTGTGTGAACGCCTGTGTGTATGCATGTGTTGCATGTGTTGTGTGTATCCTCACAAAGTCAAATGCCTCAACCATATTAGAAAATCACCTCGACTTTGTCAAAATGATGTGAGTTAGAAGTGCAGATAGCAAAAACAAGGAAAATCTAGACTCTAACTTTGTGTTGATGCTTTTCATCAGGTCAAAGGAAGAGTGAAGAGTGAACAGGTTTGTAGAAGACAGCTGATTTAACCTCCAAATGAGATGGTGCGGAGCTACTGACTTACAGGTAGCTCTGAGACTGTTCTGAGAAATAACTTTGCAAGAAAGCCTCAGCTCAGATGATGGGGTGAGTTTGTATGTTTACTGATATCTTCTGTGTTTGTACCTGGGCTAGTTCCTGGGATTTACTGAGAATAAGGCACAGGCTCCATTCTTAATGGTCTATCTAAGTGTAGTATGAATGACAATTGTATTACAAATAGTTATACAGCAGAGAGTCGAGTGCAGTTTGGCACGTATTTACAGGAGACAGAGTAGTCCGAGGGCGTGTCTGGTCAAGAAAGGCCTCAGAAGACAGACAGAACTCCATATCATCATAAACCTGACACCATCACTAGTAAATGATTAATTTTGAAGCTGAGTCTTTTTCTACCCTTAGAAAAATGTCTTGTTTTCACTTACCGAGGCAAAGGTGATCCCCACACCTGTTATTTAAAAGAAAAAAAAAAAAACAAATAGCACAGGTGTAAAACTGGACTAAAAACTAGTATTTTAAAAATTCGTATTGTATAGAGGGTCAGAGAATTGATTAGAAGTAGCAATGAGGGATGGGAAACTGGGGATAGCCACTAGAAAGTCCCAGAAGCCAGGGAAGCGAGAGGCTCCCGGGACCCAACAGGGATGACTTTAGCAGAAATACCCAACAAAGGGGCGATAGAACCTGTAGAGACTACCTCCAGTAGATAGGCACCACCTCCAGTTGAGAGACTTTTAACCCAGAAATGTTCCCATCCAAAGGAAAGATAGGGACAAAAGATGGAACAGAGAATGAAGGAAAGGCCATCCAGAAACTGCTCCACCTAGGGAACCATCCCATCTGCAGACACCAAACCCTCACACTATTGCTGCTGCCAAGAAGTGCCTGTTGACATGAGCCTGATATAGTTGTTCCCTGAGAGGTTCTATAAGCATCTGGCCAATACAGATGAAGACACTCACAGTCAACCATTGGACTGAGACTGGGGATCCCAATGGAACATCTAGGGGGAAGGACTGAAGGAACTGAAGGAGATTGCAACCCTATAGGAAGGACAATATCAACTAACTGGACCTCCCAGAACTCCCAGGGACTAAACCATCAACCAAAGAGTATGCATGGAGGAATCCATGGTTCCAGATTCATATTTAGCAAAGGATGGCCTTATCTAACATCAATGGGAGGGGAAGTCCTTGTCCTATGGTGGCTTGATGCTCCAGTGTAGGGGGATGCTAGAGTGGTGAGGTGGGAGGGGGTGAGTTGGTAGAGGAGCATCCTCACAGAGGCAAAGGGGAATGGGAAGTGGAGGTATGGATTGGGGGGTTGTGGAGGGGTAACAGGAAGGGGGATATAATTTGAAATGTAAATAAATCAAATGATTAGTTTAAAAAGTCTTATTTCTTTATATTTAAGTCCGTTTATCTCTAAGGTTGAACTAGAATCACACTTGGCCACAAGGCATCGTTCACCACAGGAATTCCTGGAACTCCCTCATCACAGATGCCTTTAGGGTGGTAGCTCCTGCTGTGAACCTTACAAGTTTCCCTCAGTTCAGAGGCTCTGATGTTTCCATGCCAAGGTAGGGACACAGGCATCTACTGAAGCTTGAATGCCCCGGGGCCATGGTCCTGTCTCCTCTGAGCCCCATGGGTTACTGTCTTTCAGTTCTTATGCTTTCACAACAGATCTGTACCTCTTATTCTCAATAGGCTAAAGTCTCACTCAATCTGCTTCTCTTTTTCAGCTTAGGAGAATATGTTCCTCTTCCCCCTGGCCCTCAAAGATGTTCTCCTTCTCTCTATACTCCCCAAGTTTCCTGGTAGAAACACTTTAAGGCAGTTGTTTTCAACCTTCCTAATGCTGCACCCTTGAATACAGTTCCTCATCCCCAACCATAAAAATTATTTCTGTTGCTACTTAATAATTATAATTTTGCTACTGCTATGAATCATAATGTAAATCTGATATGCAGGTTATCTGATTTAGGACTCCTGTGAAGGGCTCATTCAACCATAGCTTGAGAACCACTGTTTTAAGGAGTCCAAGCTCTCAAAAACTAAGCACTATGTGTGAATGCTTGTGTCTCTCTTTCTCCATAACTTGAGATCCTAGCATGCAACCTCTTTGAGACGTAAGTAGGTTATGAGGTGTGAGCCACCATGATTGGGGTTACTGTTCTGTAAAAGGTCTTAGACTATCATAGATGGGATAGTTTAATCGCATTTAACCTCAGTTTCCAAAGATGTGAGACAAGTAAAAGTGATGGGTCGATCCTAAAAGCCCCTCAGCCCGAGGACTGGTAACTGGTTTACTATAACACAAAAGGATCTATGTGTTTACAGAGCACCTTAATAATTACCAACCATTTGGCATATTCACATTACACTGGTTGACTGGACAGGTACATATGGAACATAGCGAAGTAGAAATGTTAAGAATGAATGCTGGATGTAAGCTAGGAGTGACAGACAGGTTGTGTCCAGAACCCCAAACTCCTATGGGCTGCCATGGGTCCTGCTTCTGTCTTCTCTGTATGTTTCCACACTGCATTTAGCTGCACTGGTAATTTCAGTAATTGGAATTGGAATGGGATATTCTGGGAATCAGGAGTTTATGGATAAATCCTTGTACAATAGCAGCCTAGAAAATGTTGGAGTTAGCTGTATGGGATCAGATTGAGAGCCTGGCCCTGGTCAGCAAGGTGAGGTCTCTCCTTCATTAACCCTGATTTCTGTCCCTTTATCTTAGGGATGATGTGGTATGAGCAGTGACAATATTTTCAGTCTACAAATGGCCCGTAAGAAACATTAAAAATACCATGTACTTTAAAAGAATTGATTTAATATTTTTTTCTTTCACGTAGGAATAGCACAGAATTCATTCCTTCAAGGACTCCAAATGACAGATTCCTGGTACCTGTTCAGGCCAGACAAATTAACTCTGGCTTCTCACCCCCTACATTTTTCTTAATTCTGTCACTAAACCCCAATACTATATCCTCTATGTGCTCTCAAGGGTGTCCACAGTGTACCCTTTCCTAGAGAAGAAATAATACATTCCATCAAAGGCTGGAAGAAGCCTGAGCGACAGCAACTCTGGATTCAATGAGAAGGAAAATGAACTCAAAGTCACATAAATGGAAGATTTTAATTACGTTCTTCACTGAGCCGCTGTGGATGCTTTAAGTGGAATTGTAGATCCTATCTTTGTTGATATGGCCCTGGAATACTTCTTCTTTTCATCCCTGCCAGATCATTTTTTAAGCATTGTTAGTAATATAATATAATCATCAACAAAAGCAAAGACCTTCACTGCCTGACTTGTAAAGAAAATCCTTTTAGCAGACTCTCTCCATTGCATTCAGCTTCTTATTCACTCAACTGCCAGAGGCTACAGCACATTGGGAGCCGGCTACTTCAGTTTTCCAAGATGAGGACGGTTCTAGGCCCAGACACAAAGCCACAGTGTCATTGGTAGAAACAAGAAAGAGACACAGGCATATAGTTGATCTTGTGAGATGTTTTGTTGAAATGTAAGCGTTATAGTCTCAACAATGACTACTTTTTTTCTGAACAATGATAAAACACTGGTTTAGTTAAATCCAGTAACATAAATATTTCATATGGATATATTCATACGTAATTTTCTTTATATTGCCACAACTAAATTGTTGCATTTTTACACCAGAACTACCATTTCCTTCTTTCCCTGAAGACCCACGTTATCTCAGGACACAACATGCTTCTCTGAATCCCCATCTTATATTCATGCCCTCATACCCTCAGGCAACAGTCTGCCAATGTCTCTTCCTGCGACTAGTCAGACTAGTGAAGATGTGATACGCTCATGATTTGCTTAGAATTCATTATCTAGGCTAGTGGTTCTCAACATTGCGACCCTTTAATACAGTTCCTCATGCTGTGGTGACCCTAGCCATAAAATTACCATAAAATTGCTACTTCATAACTGTAATTTTGCTACTGCTATGAATGGCAATGTAAATATCTGATATGTAGGAAATCCCATATGTGACCCTTCTGGGGCTCATGACTCATAGGTTGAGAACCACTGATCTAGGCCCTTGTTACCTATAGGTGAAAGCAAAAGGTTCTATTCTTATGCTCGGTGGGGGTCTCTGGTAGTTCTGGTCTTTAGATTATACATTATTATTGTACACCAACCAATACACTCCCACATCAATTCAGGGGAAACCTGCCATGTCAACCCCCTCCACACTGTCTTCTCCCCCATCTGGTGACTTTTGCTTAAGGGACTGCTGTACTGAGAATAGCTCAAATGCCAGAGAGGCAGAAGCACACTTCCCTCCAGGACCACATTATAAGCCCTTGTAATATGTGAAATGTGATCCATAGCCACTATCTCAGAGTTCCAATGATAGAAACAGGCTCAAGTGAAGGAGCCTCGGGATACTGGGTGGAGAAAGAAGCAAGCAGAATTTCCTGACATTCCTCTGCCCCCAGTGTCTCTGAGCCCCAGTTATAGACACCTGACCCTTGGAGAAACCCACTTGAGAACACTTTCACAGGCTGTCTGTCAGATAGGTAGATTATACACAACTGCTCATTTCTGTGAGATACCTAGCTGCACATTATGGATCATGGCAAAGAGATGACTCTTTGACTTCTCGGGCACAGTCCTGTTAAAATTTATGTAAGTTTGAATGACAAGTATGTAAAGATTGATTTGGGTGGAGCATTTTGCTGTTGTTGCAGTTGAGTATAGGTAAAAGCCATATATTTTGCCCAAGATGAGAGAAATACACTTAGTATCTATGAAGTGAAGAATACACAGAGACATTTTAGCTTCTCCAGGTAACAGGAATGAAGAAATGCTACCATTGTTCATGTTGTTTGGAGTTTAGCAAAAGCCATATTCTTGTATATTGATGTGCACCATTCTCCAATGGAAATTGTCCCAGGGCACAGCAGCCTGAGGCAAAAGTGACATACCTTATATGGGACTGTCATGCACACTGCTCAGTGCCCTGATTTCTTAGGTGTTGCATCAATTCCCAAGTTGCTGCCCGGCTGTGGCTAATTTCTCTGGGGACTCGATGTCACTACCTAAATAAGTCACATACTGTACCACGCTGAAGAAACTCTTTCATGTTGCAATAGATACTGATGTTAGTGCTGTTAAAACTGGCTCCCTACACGGTCCCCATGCTAGCAGCACAGATAGGGCGTCTATCATTACACGGAGGTTTTATTTTATTTTTTTATCCTTTCCCCTTTCCATTCCCTCATTCCTGGGGAAAAGGGCTCACACTCTCTGTTATCCAAAAACCACTGGGCACATTCCTTGATAATAGATTTTCAGTAAATGTATACTTATGGTAAATGCATATGCTGCTAATGTTACTTTAGGTAGCATTAAAAACACAGGTTTTAGAGTAAAACAAGCATCAGTCTGAATTTGTATTCTGCTTCTTACAGGCAGTTTGACATTGGCATGTCCCTGTATTGCCCTGAACTCCCATGTCATCATTACAGTGGGACATAATGGAAGAAACTATATCTGACTAGCATGGGAGATGGATAATGCTCAAAACTGATAAGTCTCCCACTATTCCCCCCAACATTCGAAGAATGAAATCCCTGAGCCAGGGTTCAGGCTGACTCTGCCTCTCAGAGGGGGTCACTGAGATCCAGAGAAGTTCTGAGTTTTTCATGGTGGCCATTGGGGAGGACTCTCCAAGTACAGTGGGTACGCTATGGATCTTGGTCTGCCACATCTGTCTACGGGGCTGTACCTGGTCACTTCTTAAGTAATTTCCACAGTTTCCAAGCAAATAACAGAAACTGGTCTATAGAAGCTCACAGTTCTGCTAGTGAGGAAAATGACCAAGAAGGCATGTAAACTAATAATAAGGTACATTAACCCTGCCCTGCAGCACTGATGCCTGCATCTCCTGGCATCTTTCCCTTAGTGTCCTTTGAGACACTACTTCTCTTCATTTTGGGTTATGTAATTAAGAGGCATTTTCTTTATCCAAAGCCCTGTGATTGGACCTTGAATATCTAAGCCATTCACATGCCTAACCTTGTATCTGTTGTGACTGGTATAGAGATGGTCCTATTTTGCAGTGAGAGCCAATAGAATATGTTTTGGAATATCAGAGAAACAGTTAATTTTCTTTCCTGAAAGTATCACAAAAGCATTTCTTTTTCTTATAGTGATGAAATATAAGACTCTAAGACCAGAGCTACTGCCATGACGAGTCAAGATTTATTGTGTCAATGGACAACCTGAGAAGATAGGGAGCTAAGAGGTCAGGCATATTGGTAAAAGAGGGAAAGATTCTTAAACCAAATCCTCAGATTTTCTCACTTAAGCCTTATCTAAAGCCTGTATACGTCCAGACTTTTTATTTATGTGAAAGCCTACTTTCCTAATACTACCACTAATTAAATATGTAATAGTTGACATGGCCTAAATTTCCTCAGTGACCAAAGTGGCTTAATAATACATCTTTCTTGTAGTTGAAGTGATGAATACTGAGATAATTCGTTTATAGCATTCATACAATAGTACCATGTAGAGATCAAGGACGATTCTGCCACTCAGTGAACATCCGGCAGTGCCAGGAGATATTTTTGGTGATCACACATGGAGAAGAGCTACTAGTGATGTTGTGGAAGCCACGGAAGCTGCTACACATCCTGAGATGCATGACACGTGCCCTTCCAAGGGTCTCAAGAACTACCTAGGTGAAACATCAAAAAAACTAGATCATGGAGCATTTCTACTGCTATCAGTAGCATATTTAAACTAGATCAAAGATTGTATTATTTCTGCCAAAACACCATGTAGAAACGGAGAGGGGAATATGGCATAATGGATGAGCCTATGAAATGAGCTACAGGTAAGACGGAGGGATTTCCCTCCCTTCTTCAAGGACATGGAAAGTTGTACATTTCATCTGTTGATTTAAAGAGAGTGAAAATAAGGGCCCTGCTGAGGAAACCTGAGGGATTTGGAACCCCATCAAGCACACACTTGGGTACCTATTACAACTGACAGTGGTGCAAAACCCAGCAGTATAATGATGCTCAGATGGGGGAGGAGCCTGATAGTGCCCTGGCCTGAAATGTCCTGCATCTTTAACTATTGTGAAGGAAAGCACAAGAGGAAAGACTGAGATTGCGTCACAGAGGAGCAGAACAGCTTCATTCTACTCCCCAGCTACTGACCTCTGAAGGTTATGTGTAGCTTTAAACTCTGTAAACATGTTGGCATCTGTTGCCTCTGTGATGAGGATGTTTGTATATCTCAGCATGGTGGGGAAATTGAACATGATCTCATGGAAAGTCTTGAAGACAACAAAGAGGAAAGGTAGGATAGCTCCACCAATCACCATCTGGGTTTTGGGGGCAGTGATAACTATAAAAGAAGTTGTAGAATGTTTCATATTTAGACGTTAAATGTTTTTTTTTTCCCTCATAAACTTTCTTGGCACCACATGGCAGCAATGAATTTGATATTATGGATTGACTTCCCATACTTGAACTTAGTTGCTTAGGGAAGCCCCACAGGCTTCCCTTCTTCCCTGGTCTCTAGTAGTCTGTTCACTTGCAGTGAGAGTTAAGGACCTGGTCAAGGAAGAGCTTCAACAAGCAAACTCACCACTCCTTGCACTGGGGAAGAAACTGCAGGGAGGAGAGGGAGGATCTTCACAGTGGAGGTTCAGTAACTATCCTTCCTTCTGCTCCTGGCTGACTTCATCAGCTCCCCAGGAGGAGTTGTGTGACTGTGTATGTATATCTAGTGGCTGCTTTAATTATTGCTGCTCATTACTCTTCACTGTGTTCATTCCCATTGTCCCTGTGACTCTGCTTAGCAACGTATTTTAAGGTATCTCAGTGTTTCTATTGGTGAAACTGTATTCGTGTTCCCTCTGCCTTAATCATTTTGATTTTCTACTTGCTGAGATTGCTTCCGTCTTCATCTTGCTGTTTTAAAAGGCAACTGTTAAAAGCTGCAACTGCCCAAACAACATCTGAAATAAAAATAAACTTAATTTCTCATGATTTGCTAATAAAATAGCAATATAATCAACAGTAGATACATTGAATATCTGAAAGTACTGTGCTATGCTGTGTGAAATATGCCTCAATCTTACTCTCATAACATTTGTTAGACAGTTAGCAAGGTGTTATTTACATCTTTCTCTACAAAAGGACATTTGTTGGAGCATGGTCCATGAATGAATCTGCGGAGGAATTTTTAGAACTTGGGAAAACTCCAAAGAAACAAAAGTCTTATAATTTGTTTCCCAATTACATGGGTTGTTCTTGGCATGTACTTTCATGACACTCCCAGGTATAATAAATAAGAATGGTTTTTCTTCAGATTATTCATCATTTTATTATTATTTAGATAATGTAAGCTTAAATATATGTGTGTATATATAAAAATATATAAATATATATAAAACATAATATATAGTGTAAATTGAAGTTATATATAATTGAATTGGAGTTACACTGATTGAGAGAACAACTATGTAACAAACCCCCAGTACTAGGCATGGGAAAGATCTTTTTGAGTTGTTGGTCAGGGGGATCAAAGAGACACACTCCCCAAACAAGACAGGCTATGGAAATTGCCCTTGCTACCGTCCAGGAAAAGAAAATAAGATCCTACTGCAGTAGACACCACACACTCCAGACACTGGGTTCTAGTGCTGTGGGTCTGACCTGGAAGCCTCCCCACTGAGGACTACCAGCTCTCATAGTTTTGGAAGGAGTCATGCAATCTGCCAACAGTATTTGCATTTGTTTCCTGGGAGTTAAAACAAGCAACTAATTAAACCTGAAGCCTAAGGACACAAAACATTGACCGACTACTTATTCTTGATTACTTTCAATTAAAAGTACTTTAATTATAACTATATAAAAATCTGAGCTTCAGATCAGTGTTAAAGTACTTATTACTCATATTTTATTTCATTACACAGTACATATATGTGTGTGTGCATACATACACAGAGATTAGAACTCTGAAGCACTACTGAGACACAGCAAAGCATGGATGTGCTAGCTGGGTCAGGGCACACTGGCGGTATAATGATGTGCTCACGCCCCTTGAATTACAAGGAACTATTCACAAGCGCCCCAGGATGAAAGTTTCCTCTATGGCAGGTCAAAATGTAATTTTCCTCAGCATCCCTACAGAATAGTATGATTGATTTCTGAATGGACTCGAACAAAAATATTTCTAATCTAATCCTTAGCCTTCAGTGACAGCAATCCCTAAGCCCTCTTTCACAAGGATCTGCTTTGTCACCCCATCCATCTCTTTAGTCATTTTTCCCCCCTTGGAATCCTCATGGGGCAGTCAAGAGTGAATAAAGTACATTTTTTTTTCCAGAGATCAGAACTGTAGACAAACACTTCTATACAGCCTGGGCCACGCTTCTTGTTCTGTGAGCATGGGGAGTCTGAAGATTGCAGTTTGAGATACAATTCAGATGGAATAAATTACTTACTACAAATTATCACATACTTTTCTCTTTCAGTATTTACCCTGTGGTTAATACTGAAACAATAGCACATTTGCATTTGAAATGCTTATCATTAATTTTCTCTCTTTTTCTTTTCAGTGTCTTTCTGTTCAACTAAGTGTTGGCTTTAGAGTTTGATTGGCAGGGTGAAGCAACAGAAGAATTGTGAAAACAAATTGCGACCTAAATGATATTAGGTAGGAACTGATACAGAGTATTCTCTGTGCAAAATGCTAAGTACATTACCAAGACTCAGGTAGTATAGGGCCCACAATGGTTGGTTTAAATAATGGGCAAAAAGCCTTACAAATACTCATACATAAATCATGCCTTTCTATCTGTAAGTTTGGTACTTAAGTGAATAGATAATGTTTGCTCATAAATCTTATGTCTCTGCACATGTATTAGTTTCAGAATTTCCAGTGCGTGTATGTGTCTAATTCAAACACCCTTGTATTGACTTTGTTACATGGTTTTTAAACATATTGGTAAAGGTTACATCTATTTCAGAATATCTGACACATTTTGTTGTGTTCAAGTAATCTCATGATTATTTGTATTAATCAAAGGCTTAAAAGTTTGAGATGTGTATGAAATAACTGAACACTATAAAAATCTGGGCCTTCTGTAGAAAAGTGAAATTAGCTTTAAAAGAGTGGTCAAGTAGGATAAAAATAAATGTACTGTGCCTGGGCTGGGGAGATGGATCCATTGGTAAAGTACTTGTTGTAGAAGCATGAGAACTTGAGTTCAGATCCCTTGTTGGAAATTGGATGGGTCCACCATGCCTAGGATCCCTCCACTGGTGAGATGGAGACAAGGGGATCTGTGGGGCTTGCTGGGCAGCCAGTCTAGTTAAATTGGTGAGCTTCAGCTTCAGTGAGAAACCCTGTCTCAGATATAAGATGGATGATAATTAAGGAAGATATCTTGACACTGACTTCTGGCACACACACACACACACACACACACACACACACACACACACAATCCAGAGAAGTGTGCTTCACTCTGGAGTAGGAAGCAGAGATCAAGCAGTCTTTCATGCAAGGAAGACTAGGCATGACTGGAATTGTGACTGGTGAGGCAGCCACTCTTACCAGTTTACAGAGTGAACATGGATGCTATTTGTGGCTTGGACACAGTTCTTATTTTGTGTGTACTCAGATGAATACTCAGAGAGGTCTTCTTGTCTGTTTTAGTCTATCATAGTCACAGAAAGGCCTTTTTGATGACAACATCTATGAAATTGTGTATTTAAGAGGATGCCAAGGCCCAGTGGTAGTCCCAGATCCAGAGCCCTTTGTACATTAGTTATTTTTCTTCTGAACTGGGTAAGTGATCTGTTGTAAAATATCTAGTCCTGTCTTTCTGAATATTACTTTCAACATCATCATTTGAATTCTGAAACTAACCAGAAGCCCATAAAACCATTATTATAATTCTGGTAAGACATAGGATTAAATTTAATTTAAATTAAAAAAATGGAAAGATACCTAACTTCCACGGTGCTACAAATGTAGATTGTCATCTTTATTCAAAATCTAGATGTTAAATGTCTAGTTTTCCTGTGTGCTTGTTTTTTTGTTTGTTTGTTTGAGGCAGGTTCTCACATTGTAATCCAGGCTGGTCTTGAACTCACTCTGTGGCCTACGCTGTTCACAAACTCAAATCTTCCAGCCTCAACCTCTTGAGTGCTTAGATTACAAGCATGGAGCCACCATGCCTGGCTGGATAATGTGAACAAAACTGACCCAAAGACATAGTTCATCAGTCATCATATGAAACGTGTGGAGAAAATTTTGATTGCAGACTATAAATTCTTTTATACTCATAATCCATTATAAAGAATGAGAGAAAGATGACAAATGCTTCCTAAGAGGACCCAGGAGAGTGTTTTAGGGAAGGAGACATACAGCCTTACATTTGTAGGCTTCTCATAATGACTGGTCATGGGTTGGGCATATTTCCTAGTGGTAGAGGGTTTGCCTAACAACCAGGTGGCCCTGGTTCAATCCTTAGTACCACAAACATAAAAAAACGATTAAGGAATTAATAAATACATAGTGGCTGAGGAGTTTCCCCAAAACTTCACAGAGCTTAGTGACTGAGGTGACTGTACTCAAGTCATCTTTGGTGGTCATGGATTGCCTGAGCCTTGTGGCTGCTGAGCCTCCTGGCATTAAGGATTTGGCAGCTGCCATATTGCTTCTGAAATGATAGAAGCAGCACATGTACATTCTTCTATTGAATGATCCCCATAGTGCTCGGAAGCAGCAGCTGAGATTGTGTTACTTCCTGTAAGAGGTGTGCAAATTATACATCACTGCCTTAGCACAGAAATATTTTTATTCATGATGGAATACCACTGTATAATCGACTGAAATATTAACCATTGTGTGTGGTATCAGAAAGTGTGATGATCCTAATTTAAAGCAATTGTTATGACAAATGTATAAAATTTTTGGCTTTATAATACTAAGAATAATTCTAGATTTTTACGGAAATGTCAAGATGAGCAGGGTGCATGCCTATCATCCCAGAACTTGAGAGATAAAGGTAGGACAATCACCACAACTCTCAGGCCATTCTTGTCTACACAGAGAGTACCAGGGCAATGAGGACTTCCTATCAAAACTCTGCTACAAACGAAGCAACCTGACTGATTGGCCAACTAACCAAGGCAGTTATAAAAGTAATCCCTGTACTTCTAAGATATATTGCTCATTATTTACATCTCAGGCACCATTGCACCTAGACGAAGTTCTCAATTAACAATCACTGTACAATGAAAGGGTCTGCAGGAATCAGCATTATTCTTAAAGACAGAGAAACAATTAGATGAGCAAGAGTATATCCTGGGGTGACAGCAAAGATGCTATTTTAAAGGATTTCTCAATGGGTAAATTATTCATGCATGCAATAATTCTTTGGAATGACTAACTCACCAAAAATTACATGTAACTAGAATGGCCCAATCCTTTACTCTTTATATTCATTTAATGTGGAAATCAAATACTCTGACTATGAAGACAACTGCATTGTCAACCACAAAATATATATCACACTTTATGTCATGTGCATTTCCATGGTCTGGACCAAACAGCTTCTCTGGGTAAAAGTGTTGACTCTATCTTTTGATGTACAGGCAGTGGGAAGGAGATTGTTTAAAGGTGAGATACAGGCTGGACTATAGCTCAGTCAGCAAAGTACTTGCTACATAAGCATGAGGGATCAAGTTGAATTCTCAGGATCTACATTTTAAAAAACCCTAGGCGTGATATTGCACATTTATAATCCCAGGATGGGATAGATAGAAATGGCAGACCTATGGGAGTGGCTAGCCAGCCAGCCCTATCTCTTCTATCTCAAAAAAAAAAAAAGATAATTGTCTCTCTGGCTTCTACATGTATATGAACAACACAGTCATTCACCTCCCAAAACACACATGCACCCATATACATGAACACTTAAAAGGACATGAGTGCACGCACACACACACAAGGGAAGATATCTGGACTGTTAGCAGAGCCTTTAAAGGGTGGTTCCACCTTTGTTAATGTGAAGGGCACCAATTTAACCAATTAGAACTTGTGTAGACATCTAGAAAACCTCTCTACATGTTCCATTAGAGTTTCCAATCTCTCTCTCTCTCTCTCTCTCTCTCTCTCTCTCTCTCTCTCTCTCTCTCTCTCTCTGAGTAGTATGCAAAAAAGCTTAGTGGAGTTATCTTTACAAATGGATTAATTTATTCTACCCTGAGGATGTTATATTTGGTGATTTAGCAAAATGAATCTGAACTAGTAACATACATTTAAGGAGGCTAAGGAAATTTTCTAGTAGAGAGCTACTTAGCCACTTGGAACAAATGAAAGTGGTGGGGCTGAAGACTAAAGAATAGCCGTGATGTTTAAAAGAGGTTATTGTGTCCACAGAAAGATGGCTCAACACTGGCTAAAATGCGAAGCAGTGTTCATGGGTCAAAACAACCTGTACAGTATGCTTCTGACACAGACACAAGAAAATAACTGAGCAGAGAGCTCAAGCTCCAGGAGAAAGCCCAGACTGGAGAGTAGAACACATGGGGTCTCAGAAGCTTCTTCGGGACTTCCAGCATCTTACCTCACTTCTTCAGATGCACATCTTGAGAGTCAGTTGACACAGTGGACTATATTTTAAAAAATGAATTTCTAGAAAGTTAATCAGCAGGCTGGAGGCACAGGTCCTGGGATCATTCACGCAGTGTGTGTACCTGGTACTGTGCAACCACTGAAACATTCCATTTTTTCCTATCTTCACAAGCTGGGAATGGGCCTCAGTAGCAAAGCTATTGCCTTAAGTCCTGCATTCAATCTTTTTCAATACTGGAGTTTGGAAGGCAGGGGTGGTGGAAGATGGAAGGGAAGGAAGGGAGGAAAGAAGGAAGGCAGGTAGGAAGGAAGGAAGGAAGGAAGGAAGGAAGGAAGGAAGGAAGGAAGGAAGGAAGAAAGGAACTCAGACTCAGAAATCATTATGTGTTAGTAGGTTTTAGGCCCCTTTAAATACCATCACTTTTTTTTTTTTTTGAATTTCACAGAGCTTTATTGAATAGGACAGAGGGCTACATTTCTGCCTGCTCACCCAAAACCTTAAAGTGTTATTGCTCTGAGAACCCTAGGAATCTCCTTCATGATCTTCATTGGAGCTTGAAGGAAGTAAATACCATCACCTTTGAGGAATAGTTTCACTCCTGTAAATCCTAAGTTACTAAGACGTTAGTATGCACATGTCAGAATTCCCAGAGAAATGTGTTAGATTTTAGGTACACCTCACCTTCATGACTGTCTTCCCTTTTCTAACTATTGATTGACATCCTCTCTGAGAAGACAATGCACATCTTTCCTTTAGGAAATCATTTTTATCCGAGTTGATATTTTATAGAAGCCTACACATAGAGGACACTCAAATATCACAGATGGAAGAGTTCAAATGTGACACCATACCCAGGTCTGGCATAAAGCCTAGCACCAGAAAATTTTCAATAAATATGTATTTAGTACATGTTGGTTTAGTAGAATATTTGGTTAAACATTTTAAGGTCACATGCCTGTTCATGACTTGACATTTATCATGTCCAAAGGGGGATGTTGATGTGAACTTAGTAAATGTTAAAAAAAAAAAAGATGAAGCAAAATACTTTAATACATAAATGTTCCCAAATAACAACGACATTCAGATAAATATCTCATGTGACTTGTATTTTCCTCTCATTCTACAGATGTTAAAATGTTACTTATCTTACTTATCTATTCTTTAAAGCCCTTAATATTTGTATCAAGTTCCCTTTTTGGTTACTTTTTTTTCAAAAGCATTTATCATATGAACATCTCTAAAATATTTTTTCTTCAAAGTCAGATGCTTGTCAACTACACTTCACATCAGACAGGCAATTCAAACTGTAGACTTTTAATCAGTTACCTTCCATGACTCATCTTTGCAGAGGGCAGTCTGCTATCCACATTCTAATACCTTCTGCTGATTCTCATGCATACTACAGTTTTAAAAGTACTGCTCTGGGCTCTTAGTATGCGGGAAATGCCCCCCCCCTCCAAAGCTCACTTGTTATTCTAGAACTTTACAGGTAGAGAAAGGAGGAACAAGAGTTCAAAGGCAACTTTAGCTCCATAGTGACTTTAAAGCCAACCTCGGCTTCAAGCTGTCTTACCTTCCCTTGCCTCCAAATTAATAAAGCACAAAAAGAATAATTAGAATATATTAATTTTTGATTAGAATATTTAAAAATAAACCTAGTTTCATATCATAATATATATATATATATATATATATATATATATATATATATATATTTGTATAGTCTAGTATAAATTATATTTTTAAGACTTAGAAGAGTAAAAACCACTCTTCTGGAACATTTCAGACACCATTTTCTGTTCCTGTCTCTAAACTTTCTAGAGGACATTCAGTGGCAAAGTCAGTAAGAACTTTCATTCCTACTCATATCTGGGGGAAATATTATACAATACCAGTCAATAAGAGAAATGAAACCACAAATTGGATTGGGAACTCTCCCTGTACAACATTCATAAAATATCACAAACTTTAAGAACTCTACTTTTCTTACAACAAGAATTCACAACTATGGGGAGTTGTACACTAATGATTACAAAATCAGCTTTGAACTTGTTAAAACACTTCTTAGTAACACACGCACATGTGCGTGTGTGCGTGCGCGCACACACACACACACACACACATACTTCACACACTTTCTTTCTAAAATGTATAATCTAATCTTCAGAGACCTTGGTCAAGTTGGGCATTAATTGCCCACTTTAAGTTTGGTGCATTTGACTGAAGTGAACACAGTCTCCTCTATGAAGATGTTCACAGGTATTAGAATGTTTCAAAGATGAATTTGATTTGAAAGTCTTCTGTAGTCTCAATATTTAAGAAAACCTTGGCTTACTAAAGAAGCGTAGACACTGAATACTTCCAGATCTCCAACTCTTTGGGGGGTGGGGATGTTCACTAAGAAGGTTTATAAGTAGCCACAATTGCCAAGGCCTAACTGAAAGGCTTACCTGTGACTCTGCTTTCTCAATGCATAGGGACTATAGCTGTAGTGTGACCATAAACCTGGTTGGAACTCAAATTCAGAGTCAATAATATCTTCATCAGAACATGAACCAAGCAGAGGCACCCCTGAAAAAACTCAGGGAGGGAGGTCAGCAGCCTGGATGAGTGGAGTGGAAGGTGCTGGAAGGAAATGGGAACACTCCTTCCCTTTGGCATTGTCTCCAGTGTGATATCATCCTTTCTTAGAAATATGTAATTTTCACTATTCATAGTGTGGTATAAATTCCATGAAAAGACAAGAGTTGTGTCCCTAGCAGACCATATAACAACATAGAACAAACAGTATAAAAAAGGACATTTATTTGATAAAAAGAGCAGCACAGGCTAAACTTGCAAACTGTAAACTTTCTTAATACTAGCAGGTAGGAAATAATTTTTTTCTAGTATAATCTGACTGCCCTTCTGAAGACAAAAAGGAAGTTAAAAGAAATGTATCACTAGGGAAATCAAGTCAAGGTTATTTTTGGACCAAGTTTCAAGTTATATTCATTTTTATATACTACTATCCATGCCAATCATAAGTCAAAACAAACATATAGCATTCTTTCCCAGTTTTCTTTCTATGGTCTTTTCCTAACATGGGAAATACATTCTGGTTTATAAGTAGCATTGTTATCAGAAAAAAATTGAAAAACATATATTCTCAATGCTGTGATTTCCCTTATTTTTGGAATAGAAATGACTGCAGAAAAGATACATATGAACATACATATTATAAAAATAGATATGCATATTGCCCATACATGCAGGTCTGAATTTTTCTTCTAAGTTTTACTTGAGCCATAGAATATAAATTTCACTGCCTTATTTTGTAGGCTATTGTGTTTGATGAAATTTTTTCCCTTGATATTTAAATTTAAAGATGAGCCAAATGAAATTTAGAAGGGCTGAAGTAACTTTTTCAAGGCCTTAACTTCATACAGGAAAGATGGTGAAAACTCATGCCTCCTGATTTCCCAATCAGCACCATTTTTAAAGAAAAAAAATATTCTCTCATCTAACAGTGGCTCTCAACTTTCCAAATGCCATGGCCCCTTAATACAGTTCCTCACATTGTGGTGACCCCCCAACCATAAAATTATTTCATTCCTACTTCATAACTATCGTGAATCATAATGTAAATATCTGTGTTCTCTGATGGTCTCCTATGACCCCTGAGAAAGGGTCATTGGACCCTCAAAGGGGTTGCAATGCACGGGTTGAGAAACACTGCCTTAGAATCTCTGCTGAATCACATGCAGTTTATAAAAGGAAGGAAGAGGAAAAGCACTTTGCTTACTCTGTAACCCAGAGTGGGAATGAAAGACACAGCTCTACTGTGCTAGAAGGAAAATAAATGCCTTGTACAGCCTTTAGTGGTGGTAGTGCCCTCACATTATTCAGCACTGACGGAGTTGCTGCTGTTTAAAACTTGTATCTGTAGGAGGTAAGTGAGAAAATCAGTGATTCGTAGTCTCAGGGCCATTTGACATTTCTTCTAGCTCTTGGCAAGTTCCATTCAATTCTGTACAGTAAGCTTATTGCACAGTATCAGAGAGGTGGTTAGCTCTCTGCCATAGTTATTTGGCACTGGCTGTTTCCTTATGAGAATGACTGCCTAAGGCTTTTCTGGGGCTCAAGTAGTACACAGACTGCACACAGGGAGGACCAAAGCAGCTATGAATCAATGTCTTGGGAGTAAAGCTGAAATAATACTGAACCTTACAGAAACACTCCAGTTTTCCAGCCATTCTGTTGAGATAACTCATATTTCCGGCCTTCTAGAAATCTCCAGTGTATAGTAATTCCCAGTTGTCTATAATAATAATCTACTTTTAACACACCTTAGGTTAAACTCATCCCTTTTCCATTTCCTTGCTTGGTGTATGTTTCTGGGATTACCACCCAGGTGAATTCCTTACATGTGAATTGTTATTTTAGAGGTAGATGATGATGATATATCACAGCATTATATAGATTCTATACATTATATATGTTAGAGAAAGAACTTAGGTACTTTTTCCCTTTGGGATTATTCCATAGAATTTGTTACTATTTATAGAATACAGACTTGAATAATCAGCCCAATGTTCTAAAATTTTTTAAGTGTCTAAAAATTTTAGACAACTTGGATTTGTTTTCCAATGGGAAGAGTCCACACACAATCTTCAAACTTGTTGGATAAGATTAATTGGCTGTTTTGCATCTTTTGATTGTGGAATATGTCAGAATTATCTGTTTACATTCAGTTCTGTCAAAGTAGAATAATTTCTGGAGACTGTGAACAAATCATACAGGTAAATTTCTGTGTGTGGCATTTGGTCAATAAATCAGCCAGTTTTTGCTTGAGCTAGTGGCCAGGCCAAAGTCAGTCATGTCATATATTTACAGGCATCAGTTAGTGACTACACAGAATCCTATAAGCAATGCTTCCATGGACCAAGCTGGATGACTGGGAACAAGTGACCTGAAAGAGTAAGCTGAAGTGAACTGTGTGATCAGATATCTCTGGGGTTTTGCTGAGCTGATAAATGCGGGGTCTGCATACTGTGTGCTTCCAGTTAGACTGGTTATGAGCCAATGGTGAATGACACTCCACTGGATATAAACTGAGCATCATTAATCCTCAGAACAACCCAGAAAAAACACATTTTATTACTCTTCTATGGGTGAAAAAACTGAGACCTCCTGATGGTCACAGAGCTATTCAGCCAGACCTTAAAACCAAACATGGCCCTTGGATATCATGCTGTCTTCCTTCAGGGATGAATGTTAAGCACAAAAATATTTCAGTTCCAAGGTGATTTGTCTTACAGAGCAATGAAGGAAAGACTGAAAAAATGTCTCCTGAGAAGAACTTACAATTTCATAATAAAGGGTGCCCAGTTTGTTTTTTTGTTTTTGTTTGTTTTTGTTTGTTTTTTTTTTTTTTTGGTAGTTATTGCCCCTTAAACATTCTTTCCTGGCAAGAAAATGAAGGCTCCCAAGTCTCAGGAAGCTGTAAGACCAATAAACTCACCAAGCTATATTTAGGTGAAATCACTTTTTTGGGCTGTTGTCAGGGTACAGTATTGGATGAAGTGATGTTTGTTTGTGTCTCCCCAAGAAGAGTCACACAATACTGTTCAGATGTTAAGACGTAATGGGCAATTTCACAACATTGAGAAACGAGACCATGACAGTGCCTTTCTCATCAATGGAATAAGGTCGTGCATTGTAACAACACACTCTTCTCCTGAGGACACAGCAACAAGACATCATTTGGAAGCAGCCAGAGCAGCTCTCCTAGACATTGAACTTGCTAGGGCTTTGATCTCAGACTTTCTAGTTTTCATGACAATAAATTCATGTTTTTTATCAATTACTCCACATACTCTGTTACAGTAGCACCAATGGACTAAAATAGTAGGTCAAATATTATGTGGTTTGAAGGAAAACAAGTCATTAAGAGTGTGGGGGTTTTTTTGGTCCCAACGTTCTTTTGTCTACTATCAAAGAAAATTGATCCATTTCCGAGTTACCTAAATTCAATGCAGTGTATACAATATGTATTCCCAGGAGATCTGAAGATCTTCTTAAGGAGAATTACAGGCTTTAATGTTAAGCACTGGGATGCATTGGTTGGAAAGAATGTTGTACACAGTGGGTTTCATAGAAAGGTAAGTAAACACACAGAAATGAGAACACTTATGAGAAATATCTACCTAAAATGACTCAGTTTTAAGAAAGCTGTAAAGCACTTGGGATCACAAGGATCTTAAATTTAACAAAATTACCTTAATCACATATCATAAATTTTCTTTTATCCTCCATTCTCCAGACCTTCTCATTAATTCAGTTGCGATTTTTGTCTAACTCCAGCTACATTCTCTTTCTCTCTCTCTCTCTCTCTCTCTCTCTCTCTCTCTCTCTCTCTCTCTCTCTCTCGGATAGCCCTTGAAGTGAATTTTGAGACAGAGGCATGGGAGGGAGAAAAGCTAATGAGGTTGCCAATGATTATTATCAATGATTACTACTATGAGCAATTGGCATTCTGTCTTGCTTGGTACATTGTAAGAGAGAGATTGTAGCAGATACCCATTTAAAATGTCTCATCAAGGAGTTTGCCTATCACCATGCATTCTTCTTTGGTAAAGAGTGCAAAGGCCTCAGCCCCAAACCATTTACTCAGCTCCTAGGCTTAATATGGTTTTACAAGCAGACCAGCCTTAGGAGAAAGACTCATCCTACATTATGGTTTCAGACAGTGTAAGCTGTAAAGAGCCGCGGTGAGCGGTGACAGCATTCGCCATTACAAGATGGCACTGGCATCTGGCTCCCGTGAGTAAACAAGTAAATTGCGCATGTGCAAGTGGTGAAAGCGCGCCAAGTCACTGCCCAGCCCGGGGCGTCATATGGGGTTTTGAGCAAACAGCCAATCAGATATGTCCACGCCACCCTAGGGTGTATATAAAGCAGCGCCATCTTGGGTCTCGATCTCTTCCTCCTTTCATTGCAATAAACGCTTGCTGCAGAAGGATCCTGGTGCCCGCGTGCGTTCTTGCCGGCTAGACGATTGTGCGGGGCACAGTAAGCATCCTTAGTGTGGGGTTATGTGTAGGTAATTGTGGCTGAAGAACGCAGAGTTTTTCATGCCAGGCTGTGGGTAGTTGGCTGGGAATGCTCTGGGTTCCTCCAGCTGGAAGTTAGGCTCGGCTACTGTGGCTCCACGGTTCTTCACGGTGTGGCCCCAATGACACAAGAAAGTCCATGGGTTTTTATAGGCCTTAATGTCATAGCTGTTGGTGGATGGATATGGATGCACCCCCAAAAAACCCAGGGTAGACCTGAGTTAAATAGGGAGGGAAAGAGGGGGGAGGGGCTGGGGAGGAATGCTTAATTGGCTCCACCCTCTGGCCTTCAGGCATCTCATTAGTATGTAAATCTCTCTAGGGCCTGAGGCCTGTTAATCATGCCCTCTACCTGTGACTGAAGGGTGCAGGTTGAATGGAGATTAGATCTGTCAGGAGCCTGGGTTCTGGGGGCGTGGCCGAACACCCACAACCCAAGAACCAGGATACCCTTCCATGGCCACAGCTATGAAAACAGGCAAGGGTACTGTTCACACCTACCACATACACTGTTTCCATAAATATACAAACCCCAAATGACTTTATTTAGTTCTTCCTGCTTGTGAGTGTTCCTTTTCACATAATTTTAAATACAGAAAAAATATACCATTTTATATAATTGGTTTATATAACTGGTTTTGTTATATATGTTTTAAAATAAAAATTTAAAAACTTTTATATAGGTATATATGTTGAACATATTCTCCACCCTTACTCTCTGGTCTAATCTTCCATATCTAACCTCTCTTCCTTGCTTGTCATCTTTGTTCCTTCAGAAAATTGAAATGATTTTTCTAGTTCTGCTTTTGAAATTCAGCTAGTGGGTAAGTAGCCAATGATTATGGCAGGGATCAAGAGTTATGAATTTGGTAGTAAACCTAGATTGCACTTAGTTGTGTGATATTGTACAAGCTACTTAATCTCTGAATTTAACTTACCTAAAAGTTATTTGAATCAGTGAGTTGCTTAGAATGATAAACTTATGCTTCTATCATTAACTGTAGAAAGGAATGTTTCTGATACTGTATTCAATATGCACCAGAGTCTGAGGATCACGGTAGGTATCCCAGCCAAAACTGCCAGTTGGGAAGAAAATGATAATTACACATGTGTGGAGGAAATACAGTTCTAAAACTGAAAATAGGAACAATTGCTTATTTTACATAATGAACAATTTAACATATTAACCTATAATCAAAGAAGAAATTAAAATACTCAAATACACTTTCCTGAAGAAAACCAACAAAGGAAGCGTGATTATAATTATTTATACTCTCTCCCCACCCCGAGGGCTTGGCATTGGTGAAGACCACACAGAATGTGTTGTAAAAAAAACAAATCTCATGTTAGAAAGAACAGTCCCCACTACTGCTTCTATCAGTTCTTCCATGAGAAACAGTATGAGACTTTGTGAGGTTAGTAAATATTTCAAATTTTAGTAAACATAACTAGTTTCTTTATATAGAGAATTTCATGGGGAACATGTCCATAACAACATAATCTCAAAATATAGTTAATTTTTAATGACAATAAATGTAATACACGTTCATGAAAAAATGTACTTTTAATCCCAACACTAGATGAAAACAATAGCCTTTGTGCACTGATTCTCTTATAAATGCACATACATATTTCCAAAATGGCATCAAGTTTTAAGTCTGTGCTGCTCCATCTGCATGAAAGATTACTTGGCTATTATTTGGCACTACAGTGTGTTTAGTGCCACCAATCTAATGGGCATAGGATGACTGAGAGGTTAATAAGGATTATGGGTCCCAAAAATCAGTTTCTGTGAGTGAATCCACATGACAACATTGAACATGAGGAGAGAGACAAGGGCTGTCTGCCTTTCAGTCATGGTCCTCTAACAAGTACATGGTTTTATGCCTCAGTCCTATGGAAAAGGATGTTTATGTGCAGAAGTTTAAGGTACAATGCCCCAGGCTGGGTGTGGGGCATGATTCTTTATATCAGCACTCAGGAGGCAGAGGCAGATAGGTCTCTGTGAGTTTGAGGCCAGCCTGGTCTATTTAGAAAGTTCCATGGCAACTAAGGAGACAGAGAAAGGCCACAGCTCAAAACCAACCAACCAAACAAACAAACAAACAATAAAAAAACAAACAAAGATAGAGGAGACTCCTTCATGAGTGTAGATAAAAATTCCAGGCACACCTTTGGAGCTGTTAGATTCCTGTGCTAGCAGTCCAGATACCAGCAACTGTCAGTGGCATGTTGGGTCATGTTGATACCACTGGGTCTGCCACTCATGCTCACAGGCTGGCAAAGCCTGGGAAACTCAGATCACAACCATTCTGAATTCATTCCCCTCCCCATTCACTGAACTAGCTAATCTTATTAATGCCTCATGGGATCACAATATGGCTTTAATGGATTTATACAGTTCCACTATATGATGGACAAGCATTTTCAAATACACTGCCTGTATTTTAATATCAGAACTTTTATTTTTTAGCATCACAGACTACTTTATGATAAAATAACAAATCACCATGCAGCAAAGTCTGTTCATTTATGATTATAGCTCAAAGGTAGATTTACATACTTTGGGATTTTTAGCATATTGTCAATCTTCTTTGTCCATAAACTAATATTTTAACCACCCCCTTTAAAAAGGGAATATTTCTAGCTCCTGTTTGCATGGTCTCAGAGATCTAGTTGATATATAAGGAAACTGCTTGGTTCTATATGGTTCATGCTCAGACAGCTCTCTCTGAGCAGAGAGAGGGTTAAAATCTGAAGAATGTCTTAATCTCCTCCTAATCCAGTCCAAGCTAGAGTCACATCTTCAATCTACTACTTCAGGGAAACCTGTTTCTGCTTGAGGGTCAAAGGGTCTTCCTACATAAATCATTTAATAAATAAAATCCCTGCAAACATTTTCCAATGTGTTATTAACTGGAATATGGCTAAGTAAACCTGACATCTAAATGATGCAGCATCTAGTTTTTGTTTGAAAAAGAACTCATGAGAACACTTAGTGATAGACTACTTAGGCCGGAAAAGACTTCCTTTCCCCATTTGTTTCTATGTTGCATGTAATTCTACACTCCCTTAGAAGAGGGAAATGGCCATATGTTTGTGGCTCTGGCTAATGAAATGCTAGTGGTAATGACATACCTGACTAAATATGAGGTTTAAAGGTAAGCTTTGTGAGTCTGCAAGATTGTTTCCTCTTACAAAAATAAAAAAGGAACCACTCTGGGATGAAGGCTCCAAAGGATTTGGCCCCAAAGAGAATAAGAGAAACAGACAATTCCTATCAACATATGGGGCCAACAGTATAAGAAAGCAGCTCATAGGTTAGTCAAGCCACCAACATTTAGGTACAGTGAGTTACAGTGGCAGAATCTATCCCACACAGGAAGAATCAATAACTTGTGGTGATTTGTGTACATTGCCTAATCTTTTATATAGATATAACCATGTGTACTATATTCTTTAGATGCCGTGACAGTGCAACTATAATTGCTTTCAGTATTTTGACATATTAAGGCACAATGTACACTTAATACATACATTTACATGTTACAAAACTGTAGTCACCAAACTTAGCTTGGTAGTGAGCAAAGAGGGAGATGGGATCCTGCAAAAAAGAATACAAGGCCAAATAATGTCAAAATGCTGAAATTCTATACAGCTAAATCATAAAGACTTTAGTGATTACTTTTTTACTATATGAAATCTAGTTGAAGTCACACACACAGAGTCAAAGAAAAGAATATCTTAATTTACATTATAAAATTTTCAACTTTAATATTGTTAGCTGTATTGCCTTGGGCAAGTCAATTGCTTTTTTGTACTTCAGATTTTTCATTTGGAAGTAAAAATATTAAAGATGAATTTCTGTTACATAGGATCAATATTGTTCTACTGATATTTTAAACATACAGCTTTAGAGAGAATCAGATTTTCAAATATGGTGTATTTGATGATAGAATATCAGTATCTGTGGATGAGAAGGGTCTGAGATCTCTGAAAAGATGAGATTTCAGCATTATTAATTCATCTTATTAACATGTTCACAAGAGCAGACACTCTCTGCTCACCCCTTTCCCAGTCTCCTCTTCCTTACTTCTGAGGTTGAGGGTTTTTGTTTGTTTGTTTGTTCATTGTATTTCATAGAAACATGTACTTTCCCCAAAAGTTGCAGGAAGGAAAACTAGCCATTGAGGCAATCAGGAGGAGAAGGCAGCATGAGGATATAAAAATCAGATTTCCAACCCCACATCTTTGATCAAATTAATGGACTCACTCCCGGTTGGTTTCCTCTGCTCCTGGTCCCTCGGCATTTAGGACAAGATCATCTTGCTCATCCTCCCTTCTCTTACTCGGTGAGAACTTGTTTTAACCCAGACTCAGATCCCATTCTGCTTCTAGAAACTCATCTCCAAGAGCAAAGGAGTCTCATTCACTCAGAAGATCCAAAGACAAGCATGTCACCCTGCCTTTAAAACTAGCCTGGGAACCTTGATACTTACCAAAATGAACAACTGAATATTGATTGCACTAAAAACACCATCAAGTGATGTTAGCCCAGTAAAGTACAGGCAAAAATTTTATCATTAATATTTGTCATTGTAATTTAAAAGCCATATAATTCTATTGTCCTGCTATCTAGTAAACACTTGAGGTTTCTTCCTAAAATCATGTAAGCCCCAAAAGTTCATATATAAGGGGATTAAACTACCCAGAGGCTGTCTCTTCTGGTATGTCTCTCTCTCTCTCTCTCTCTCTCTCTCTCTCTCTCTCTCTCTCTGTGTGTGTGTTTGTGTGTGTGTGTGTGTGTGTGTGTGTGTGTGTGTTCTTCTGCTCACAGACACAAGTGTATAATTGGCTTACTTTCATCTTTGTGTCAAAACTGTTACTTTAAAATTATTCTTGTCAGGCATGTGTTACTCAGCAAGAATGCCTGGGTGCCTCACCTCATTAATTTTTCAAAAGCTCCCACTTCTTTCTATTTAACAAAATAATTGAAATTTTAAAGGACAAACTCAACTTCACATCAGCATCAAACAATAGAGCCAGGACTTGAGTCCAGAAAGCGTTGTAACAACTCATATTTTTCATTACATTGTAGAAGAGAATAAGATTCTGATATTTTCCTATAAGCAGGAACCAGTTTATTATTTTATTTATTTGTTTATTTATTACTTAATTATACTAAAAACTGGAGACAAAATTTTCAATATGAATTGGGTATACAGATCTGAAAGAGTCGAAATGTGATCCTCATATACAAATAGTTAACATGACTTAATCTAAGAAGCTGCAAGTTCAGGCTAGAAAGGCAAGTACACAGACATCCTTCTTCCCAAAGCAAAGGCACTTAAGATACACTAATGACACTCAATGTCCAAAAAGTGACATGCAGTTCCTTCCCTTTCACGGTAAGGAAATCAAAATCAAGTTCTTGGCAAACATTGTATTATTTATTTATCTCCGGGATGTGATTTATCATTATCATCTAATAGGTTCAAACTGAGAGGTATGAATTATCAAACACAGGAAATAAAACTTGCAAGTACAGTCAACCACCAAAATGGAGGAAAAAAAAAAAAAACCTGCCTCATGCATATACGTCAAGCCTTGGCTGCGTACATTATATAAAGGTTTATAGCCCCAAGTCTCATCTTCCGAGGAAACTCCATATAGAGTTGGTCTTAGCACAAATACATTTGAAAAAGATTTGATGGTGCGGTTTAGTCACCATTTTACAGAGAATACAATAAAATTGGCCTTAGAGAAATCTATTTCTACTTGGAGAAATTTATCCAAAATGGAGGACAGTTACTGTTAAGCATAAAAAATGGAAAAAATGTCAATGTTTTTGCAAGAGGACATAGGATACCACAAAAAACACACATTGTTTTTGTTCAGACTCCTGAGACACCAATTTGAGGGTCTCTCCTTAGGGCAATGCTCTGTCTATAGATTCTCAAGCATGAAATGTGTTGCTGAAATAATAGATTAAGAAAAAGCAAGATAAAGATAGCAGGATGCAGAAATGAGGGAGTATACAAAAGAACACAGAGATGAAGGATTTAGAACACAGAAAGACTCTGGAGTCCTTTGCACCTATTTTAAATTTCCTTTAACTGTTATACTCTAAATCTTGTGTCTTCACTCCTCCAAATATTACTGACTATAGGACACAAACAAGGCTGAAAGAGTTATGTCTCCTATTAAAATAAATTTGTTCTCCTATTCTATCTGACTTCTCTGGCTTCTGTCTAGCTCAGCATTTGCTACTTTGTGTTTATTCTACTGCAATTAGATCAGTGTAAAGCTAAAGTCTATTGTTCAGAAATATCATATGGGTTTTCCTCTGTTTGTACTAAAACCTTTACATTTTAGACCCTCAGATCATTATCCACATACTAAGATTTGACTGTCAGAACCTCTGGTCAAAGACTAAACCTGCTGGTGTCGGGAGATGACAAAGAATTCATCCTGCATGCCCAGCATTCCAGGCCTTGGGGTCCAGAATGCTGTGCTTGTCCCTTTTACATTATGCATCTTAACCTATCTGCTTTCCTTCCAATGCTTTGCCTTTCCCTTTGGTCCTGTCATTATTTTCTACATGTGCTCTTGTAATCTATAAGCATGGTCCCCTCTCATTTTTGTACAGCTTCAGAACTGCCCAGACTAATGTTGCTCCTGACCTGTTACTGCCACAAGACCATTTGTGCTGCTCAGTGCATCATCAGGCAGCTCATTACCACTTCTTTCCCAAGTAAGTCAAAAGCAAGTTCCTGCTTCACCAGGAAATTTGAATTATGGATGTTGGTTCACATTTATTCTCCTCATCAACTGCCAGAATAAACCAAACATACCCAGTCTGTGATCATAGAAGTAACCAAGAAAATGCCCGTGAGAATTCAACAATGGGCAGCAGATGTCTCTCATCCTCACCCTGTATCACACATTCATTTCAGCAAGGCTATGAAATCCTGCCTTTACTAGAAGTTTTGTAGGTGGAAGGGGAAACCCTTCGTCCTGAGAAGGCTGGATGCTCCAGTGTGGGGAAATTAGAGGGCGGGGATGTGGGACTGGGTGGGCAGGTGGGGGCACATTCTCATAGAAGCAGGAGGAGGGGGGATAGGATGGGGGTTTCTGGGTGGGGAGGAATAGGGAAAGGGGATAACATCTGAAATGTAAATAAAATATCCAATAAAAATTAATTAAAATAAATAAAACGAGTTTTCTAAGATCTGAGTTACAGAACAAGCTTAGTTACATGCAAAACATTCAGAAAAGGCAATCGCATAATGACTCAGGGACTGTAGACACTGAAAATTCTGTTGAATTAATAAATTGATGGAATAAAGGTAATGGATAAAAATCTGGTACAAAATACCTACAATTAACTTGCACTCTCTCCCTTCTCTCCTCTCCCTTCTTCCCCCTCTCCTTCCCTCCTTTCTTTCCTCCATTCCTCCCTTCTTTATCTGTCTTTCCATTGAACTTATAGGTTAAACTGAAGCAAAAAAGGTACTAGAAACTCTGGGTGGTAATACATAAATGCTAGCCCAGTGGGCCCAGGTGAGTGTAGAGAAAGGGTTACAGATTGATCTCAGTATTGGGATTTGGGCCTTAGTGTCCACAATATAGGACAGGAGGACTTGTGTTGTAGAAGAACAACTCCTGTGTAAAAGCCAGTATTCCTGAAAGGTTTTTCTTCACTCCTGAGAAGAAAGGCACTGCTAGGGTAGGAAGAACACAGGGACAGAATGCTCTGACCTTGGGACCATGGAAGTTGAAACCAAAGTGCAAGAGTAATATTTATTCAAAAATCCCTCCAAAGCATTACTCCCCAAACCTAACACCCACATGAATCCTAAATGAATCTATCCACTGTGAGCTATGGCAGCAGGCAGAACAAATAAGATGCCTAATCACCTTATTCTGTGAGTATACAAAATGCATACAGCATAATTAAAGATAAGCAAGAAAGGCAAAAGCTATAAAATAACACTATAAAGTAGAAAAATTAAAACAAAACCACACAGAATTTTTTAGAAATTAAATAGAAGTGAGATGAATGAAGAGAAAAAGCACAGAAAGAAGTGGAAAGGTATAAAATACATCAGAAAAATGTACAGAGAAAATTTTACAGAGAAAAGAAAATGGAATATTATTTGCGTGTTCATTGTTGTGTGTCTTTTGCTGGGAAGAGCATGAACAGACATCTATTTACCCAGAGAGGGTATCAATGGCAGAGAAAAGAAATTATTCTACTCTATTCTAACATAGCGAGCGGGTGACTTTGTCACTTTCAAGCACAGGCAGCTAAATCATTGAAAGCCCACTCAGGCGTTGGTGAGGACTTACGGAACCTGCATCCTTAAAGCTCTCTATAAGATCTATGTCAGCTAGCAGGACGGCATCCTATCCCAAGAAATTGTTTTACTGCCTTTATAATCTTGAGGAGGGACCTTATGAACCTTGTTAAGTCTCAAAAACTTATTAAGCCTTGCAATTTTTTTTCTTGAGTCTTATGAGCCCTCCTCCTCTCTCCACAAGGTCACATTTTAATCATGACAAAATATCTATATGTCATTCATATTGAAAATGCAAAATGAATTATAGTAGAAATTCACACTTAGGAACCAAAGCACATTTAGGAAAGGGGGGAAATATTATAATCAACTGAAAATAAAGAGTGGATCGGCTATGGAGAGGAGCTCACGCTGGAGGAGTTTGCCCCAGCAGCAGCACTATCGGGGAGTAAAAGGGACTAGAATAGCTACCACTGTTCTACCCATGGGAATTTGGTGCCAAGTAAAGTCACCATTCCTTAGTTATCACAATAGGTCAACTTCAAACAAGTATTAAAAACTTTGAGTTATGACTTCTGAAAAACCTGCTAAGGGATAAAATAAAGATTAAAACTATTTTGAGTTTCCATCTCACCCCACTCAGAATTATATTATCAATGAATCAAATGACATCAGATGCTGGCATGGATTGGGGAAAGAGGAACTCTTATTCACTGTGGGTGGGAGGATGACTGTATAGGCAGTATGGAAGTCAGTGTGGCGGTTACTCACAAAGCTAGAACTACTGTATGTCTAAGCTACACCTCTCTTGGGTTAATACCCAAAGGTCTGCATGGCCTCCATGTTCATCACTGAAAAACACCTAGAAAATAGAAATAGTCTAGATTTCCATTAACTGATGAATGGATAATTAAAATGTGGTACATATAAACAATGGGATTTTATCAAGAAATAAAGAAAAATAGAAATATGGAATTTTGCAGGAAAATGTGGAATTTAGAAAAAAATAGGTTGAAGTAACCCAGGCATGGAAAGATAAACACCACATGTTGTCTCTCAGATCAGGATCATTGCTTCATTATTTAGATTTGCGTGTTTAGCTTGTAGTACCTGTAGAAGCCAGGAAACCAGAAGAGGTCTACTGGGATAGAGAGTGCCTTAATGGAGGCAGATACAGTAAACATGATATGAAAGGAGAACGTTGCCATGGAATGTCTAAGTTTGGAAGAGGGATATAAGGAGGGGGGGGTAACTGAAGTGAAGGGTATATGAAATAACCAAAGGAAACTTTCCTTGTAATTAAAATATATAGATATAAAGAAATGTGCTAGATACTCCAAGAGACAGAACCACCAACCAAAGAGCAAGCATGGGCTATACCTAACACCCCTGCACATATGTAGAAGATGTGTAGTTTGGTCTTTGTGTGGGTACCCCAACAACTGGAGTAGGGACTGTCCCTGAATCTGTTGCCTGCCTTCCTGTAGATCCCATTCTCCTAACTGGGCCACCTTGTCTGACCTCAGTGGGAGAGGATGTGTCTAGTCCTACAGTGACTTAATGTGCTCAGAATGAGGTAGCAGTGTATGGGCGGGGGTGATACCCAGAGGAGGCTCTCTCCCTTCTCAAAGGAGGAGGAATGGGGAGATGATGTGCATGAGGGTGTACTTGGAGGAGAGGGGGGACTGATATTGGGATTTAAAGTGAATAAACAAATAAAAATAAAATGATCTATCAAAGTTTTCAAATTTAAAAAGTTGTGCAAGAAGGTGAAATCATGGACCTCTGGTAATGCCGCTCCAGTACCAGGTGTTCCTCAGAAACTATCTATACACAAACAACGTAAACAGACTCATCAGGTTGTACAGGTTGTATTTATATGTTTGTTGTTTGTTCTCTCTCTCTCTCTCTCTCTCTCTCTCTCTCTCTCTCTCTCTGTGTGTGTGTGTGTTTAACAATAATAATCATAGAAGAAAAGGCTATCAATTTGAGAATGGGGATATGGAAGGAGTTGGAGGGAAGGGAAAGGGGGAAAGGGAATTATATTTTAATTATATTGTATAAAAATAAAAAGTACACTTGAATCATATTCTCTGTTGTAAGACTTTGGCCACACCAGCAACATTTTACTTTCCCTGGTGGTAAGAACATTTGAAGCAAACATGGAAAAATTGTAAGTTTTGTTCTTGGTAGTAGGGTTGAGAATTTATTTTCTTGTGTTTAATATCTTTCCTAATTAAAAAAACAATATCCACTGATGCAATTGTCATTTTAACCTAGTAATTTGGGCTACATTTCCTGAGACCCTTGTTGCAGTGCCTGGAAGAAATAGGAAAATGATCCAATATTTGTTAGTGCAATAGTGAGAACCACTAGAGTCACCTTGAGGTTTTCTTACTCCTACTTCTCAACTAAGTTCCATCCTCCACCCATCCTGCTTATTCTGGAGAGATGTTTATGATACACCCGAGTTCCTGTATAGAATGACAACACAGCAAGAAAAAGAAGGAAGCATTTCTCCTCTCCTGGGTTTTCAGATCATCTTGATGGCAGCCTCAAGGTGAGCCACAGAAAGGTTAATTTATCTCTCTAGCTTCTGCCTCACCAGCCAAGCTCACCATTCTCCCATTAGAGCTAAAAAAGCTTTAAAAAGTACCATTTTCAGCAATAAATTATTCCTTGCTTTAAGACTTGGTTCCTCTTGGGTTTGGGGGATAAATCTAAAATAAAAGTGTGCTGGGAGAATAAAGGTGATGACAGGTGACTTATTCCCTGGCATCCTTGCAGAATACTATAAATCTTATTTTTTTTTATAACAAAAAAAGAGAACACTTAAAAAGGAAATGATATTCTCTTTACATTTTCTGCATAGGCAGCAAGGTACAGTTCCCCCTTCATCCATTGCAATTCAACAAGAAGAAGTAGAACCCATAATTCATACACTGCATTGTCAGTATCTGACTGGTGTTGTCCATTATACTACATAGCAATGTTAAAGGCAATATGTGCACGTTACAGAGATGAGTTACTTGTTTAAGCTTCTAGAATTCTAGCTCAATTAATTCTATATGAGCTTTGACCTTCTCTCCTATTCCACAAGATTCTGCAATGCAAGCAAGCTGTTTCACAAATGTCAAACAGAGAATAAACTTCCAGGTAATACTATCCTGCCCCTGGGTGGCCACCAGATAAAACACACAGATCAGAATAGCTTTAAACTCAAAAAGTCACTATGATTCATAGGCTGAGTATAAAAATGTTTCTAAGTAGGTGAGCCCCTAATCCCAGTACCCATAAGGCTAAAGCAAAAGAATAGCTGTGAAGTCAAGACAGTGCAGATTAAAAAGGGCGATTCTGTCTCCAAAACAACACTAAAGGAAAAAGCTGGCACAGTTACTGAAAGTCTGTATTTGTTATGATATGTAGTAGTTTAGCCTCAGTGCTTCTTTTCCCAGATAATAAATAGATCAACACACATAACCCCCAGTCAACCCAAAAGATGTAAAACATAAAAGATGCCATAGCTACCCTTTGGAATGGTGTGATTATTTACACAGCTATCCAGATTGGATGCTCAGGCACTTTTCAGCTCTTTACAGTTCATATTTAAGGTCTTTATTTGTGGTAAAATAATCCCTTAGGTGATGTATCTCAAGAAGATTGAACAGTAATATAGTTGACAAACGAACATTTTACTGTCGAATAACTTGGGGAATGAATTTTTGGACATAGAACTGCCTATTTTCCCAGATGTCCTCATCTTTGTCTCCTCCACAGCAAATACTCCATATAAGAAAGGGCTATGGGGAAGGATGCTGGAAACTAGCAGAGCAGATGCAAGGGAAACAGTGGAGCAACTCACAGAGATGCATGATGGAAGCAGCATCCCATCACATAAGCTTTCTAAGATTACAGAGAAAAAATGCATACAAGTGACCAATTCTATTTTTTTTTTTCATCCACAGACTCCAGAGGCAAAAGAGCACGAACTAGTACCATTAGTAAACTGCCTGCCTTATTTGATTTTTGGAAAAGGATATTGATTTTTAAAGGAGAACTTAATTAAAGCGCTGTATTGACTTTCATAACTAATATAGGGTCATTGAAAAATAAAAGAAACAGAATAAAAATGCACTTTGTCCTAAAGACACAGTCTCAAAACCTTATTTATAGTTTCTGATTTAATAAGCATTCTTTTAAAATTATTGATTTTCTTTGTCACATCAGCGTTTGACCCAATCATAGGATTAAGTAATTTCACAAAAGAATACATATTCTCAGCATGGCATTTGCTATTACAACATGTTCATAGCTTCAAAAATTCACTTACCTCAACAAATATGAAACACGGAATGATGGAGTAGCTGCGTTGGGTGTTGTTTTCTACAGCCATCTCTCAAACCATGTGGTGAGACTGCACTGTCAGAAATTGTCCAGGCTGAAACAGAAATAGATTGCAAGATGTAAGAACTGCGTGTTGAGAAGTCCCTTTAGATGTACAGACTGGGTACAACCAAGGCATTGATCTACAACACAGCTGAGGTAGAATCAAGTCTATACCAGCTAAGAATAGTCTTAGAGGAAAATTGACCAGATAAGGAATGTCTCATGCACACAGCTATAGCAAACAAGATTATAACTGGGCACTGTGTCTTAACCCAGTAGACTGCTGTCATGCTACAAAATACAGCTTCTTGTATAAAATATTTCTTGTTGTCATCCTGCCAGGAATTTTCCTCCCTGTGCCTAATTCTGGTTTACAACCTTGCTTGGTCTGCTTGTTTGCCTCTGCCCTTTCCTCTCCCCTTGGGGCCAAGTTCATCTACAGACACTAATCTTCCCCCTATTCTTTCATGAATTGTAATTATTTGCCCTTGCTTTTGACTACACAGCAAACAACTACCTTGGGTTAATACATCACTGACTTATCTTTCTGTATGCCTCCTGACCTGTGAATATGACCCTAGGATGAAACCTTAAAGCAATAATCTATTCTCCATACCTACAAGAATAAAGGACCTAGACTATAGCAAATCATTCTTGAATATTTTATTAGGTCATCCCTGCCCTGCTCCCAACTGAAAATATTCTTCTAGTAGGGGAAAAGTTAATTTGGATTTTTCTTATAGAAGGAATTAAGCTGAGGTTTTAGACTTTTTGAGACTTTCTAGATGAAGAGAAACTTTCCAAACATCTTTTATTCTCTGTCCCAAACAGTGCTACATGAAGGTCACAGATGCTTTTACTATCTACATGTTGTTTTTCACTTACTCTGTTTCTGTGTCATTATGACTAACGATTCTTGGGTATTTTACTATGGAGAGTCACACAGGAACAGCAGGGCTACTTGAATAGCCAACTGCACCTGCTAATGTCTTTATTTAGCTAATTTCTCTTCATTAAGGTCTCACATACCTTACATGTTTGCAAAGTAAAGCTTTAAATTAGATTTTCTTCAGTTTAAGATGCCACACTCTCAAGTGTTAATTATTCTCAGATCAAATATAATTTATATCCTTTGTAATCTGTATTAATCACAATATAAAATTTTAAGCCTCAGACACATTTTTTAAAAATTTAAATGGATACCATATGCTATGAAATAATATCCATAATATACCTATTATTTTATCATTTAACTTTAGAATTTAGGACTAACTAATATTGCCTTTATTAAGAAAGGGATATGCATATACATTTTATATACTGGATTAATAGTCATGTCTTATTTTGTTCAATTTTACTTTCTTCAAATATCTTAAAGTTTACTCATCATTCTTTATGATTCAGAAATAATATTCTTTTAGCATCAATAAAATAAAATGCCATAAATAGAAAAAAATTAAAAACTGGTCATGTCCAATAATACGGATTACTAGTTAAAGCAAAGGCAAGAAGTACATAGTATTTTAAGTTATTTTTACATAGACTTAATAAATAGGAACAAAGTGGAAAAAACAAAACATCATTCCAATGTAATTATGCCTCTTTACATTTGTACCATGAATATATCAGTATTCTCATTTCTACACATCCTCAACATAACATTTTTATGGTCTACCTTTTTAATTATAGTGATTCTAGTATCTATAAAACAATACCTAACTGTAGTTTTGAATGAGTATTTTTCTGCTAACAAAAGAACTGATCATTTTTCTATGTGTGTACCAGGCATTGTTACATCTCCTTTTGTGAAATGTCTATTTAAAACTTGCAACTTTTGTGATGGTTTCTTCATTGTATTATTTTCAGGGTTTAATTCTTTTTGTATATTCTGAGTACTTGTCATTAAATATACGTTTCATAATTATTTTCTTCCAGACTTGTGCTTGCCTTTCAGCTTCTAATGATATATTTTATATGCACGTTTTCCTAATATAGTAACAATTTTAATTAGAGACTTTAATTTCAAAGACCATTAAATACAAAAATTTATTACCCTATTATACTCATCCAGATTTTCAACTGCAACTTAAAAATGTAAAAACATACAAATCAATGTTAAGATAAAATCAGTGCTAGGAATTCTTAGAAAAGGCTACCAATGTAGAGAATGTATAATAAATAAAACAAGCTGTAGAAGAAATGTATGTCACAAATGAACAAAGGAAAACATTCAAAAATTATTTATTAATTCAGGCTATGGAAATGAAAACAAACAACATGGAAATGCTTCACATCTCTGAGAGTAGAAAGAGGTACAAGTTGGATAGCCCCAAATTTTGAGCCCATTGGAGCAGTGGGCACTGTTCACATAGCTGGTAGGAATGGCTTTTGAAGAGTGAATCAATTGTATCAAAGTAAAATATGCTCAATTCTTCCCCATCTTAACCCCTGTTGCATTTGCATTACACAAGCAATGAGCAATCAGGAAAACAAGTGAGAAAAGGAATTCCACTCACAAAAAATCTTTAGACTTAGGAATAAGCGCAACCAAGGAGGCACACTATCTCCATGCTAAAGATGACAGAACACTCATGAAAGAATTGAAGAAGACACCCACAAAGGAAAAGATGTCTCATGTTAACGGATTCAAAGACTGAAAATTAAATGAAAGAAGGTTAAACATCCTCAGGTTGGGGGCGGGGAAGCACTCCAGGAAAGCTTCTAGAGCTATGAAGTCACTTAGCTTATTTGTGACAGTTTAAGAACAATACTAGACTCAATATTGAAAATGCAAGCAGGAGATGTGGATGCTGTCATCAAACTCCACTCATGTACTTCCTGTTCATTATGCACAAGCTCTCAAGACTAGAACACCTCAAGGCTACAAACTCAGGACTGAGTATTTCCATATAAAATGGAAACATAATAGAAAAGGAGGAGAATTAGTATTGACAGGCAGAGCCCTTTCTTGTTAATTATCTCAGACAAAGCATCTCATCTCCAGGTAAGTATTACTGCCTTATGAATCATACTTCAGTGGAATCTCAATTCAATGTTCTCTGATGAGTTTCGCCTGAAACTTTCATATCATTTCCTCTTGTTCACAGGAGAAATACCAATTTATTGTGAGCTCAAGGCACAGATCATCAAGTAACCGTGTTAGTGATACAAAAAATGGATGAAGACATTCTTGGGGAAGAGAAGATGGGAATAAATATCTTCATTTATAGTCTATTTGAAATTAACTCAGCTGACTAGTCTGGGAAGCTCCTGGAAACATATGGGGCATTGAAAATGAGTGTCCATAACTTCGGTGTGAGTTAAATTGTTCGTAGCATCCAGCACTACTAATTTTAGAGAAATATGAGCTTGTTCTCTGTATAGATAGACTGTACATTATGCTGATTTTGCCGAGAAGTCCATGGTAGCTCTTTTCAAAATGGCAACAGGAAGGCTACCAAAAGTGTTTCCTTTCTGAGCAAGCCCTATACTCTCTACTTTGAATCCCCACTGATTTAAAACTTTGTCTCTCAGCTGTATCACTGTTGGCTCTGTAGTCTACATAGTTGTGGGAGGAGGGTTTCCTGATCATTTCTGGGTGCTTAACCTTATGTTATGGCCTTTGCACATAAGATGCCAAAGATAGCAGGCATCCTCTCGTGCAGGGTGTGATGACCAAAACTATTCCTGTATATTGTGAAATATCTGCTTCAAGTAGGGACACTGTTTTCAGTGATAGCATAAGGATCTATGGCTCACACCATATATCAACAGCATTTTCTGATGTATTACAATATTTAGCCTAGTATCTTAGAAGCTTCTCAAATTTAGGTTAAATTAAAGTGAGGAACTAGCAATATAATAGATGCAAATAGTCAAGGAACAATCAAGACAATAAACAGAAATAGTCAAAGAACAAACAAGGCAATAAAAACGTTCCTCGACCTAGAATTGACCTTAATACTTTCATGTAATTAAAATGGTATAAAAACAAAAAGGAGAAGGGGGGATGGGATAGGAGGTTTCTAGGGAGGGGAAATGGAGAAAGGGGCTGACATCTGAAATGTAAATAAATAAAATATCTAATAAAACAAATGTAAGAAAATAAAAAAAACCCTAAAACTATTATATTAAAAGTGAAAAAAATGAAAGTGAGATCATGGCTAACATTAAAAGTGGGGAGAGAAACTAGAGCTTGTTTCTTTAAGACATCAAACAGAAATGTAGGGGGCAACTCTGGTGGAGAACTATTACTTTAGGATTGAAAACACAGCCACATGGCCTTGGAGCTGCTATGTCTGACTGGGATAAAGTCCCCAACTTGGGCTACAGGAATGAACTGGATTTTTACAATCATAGGAAAGATGCTCAAAAAGTGACCACAAAAAACAATGTTATGAACCTAAAAATATCCCTGGAGGATTTTGCTTTCATCAATGTCAAAGAATCTAGAACATGATTTCTTGCTCAAAACAATCAGAAGACAACAAAACAAAACCCAAAGAGTACAGACTATCCTTCCCTTGAGATTTTTCTTCCCTTTCCACACCAGTTGCTCTTTCATACTTCCCTAGGCTTTAGAGGAACTACAAATTAAACACATACATCTAAAGATTTAATACCAAGACCCACATGAGTGAGAACATGTGCCATTTGTCTTTGTCCATCTGGGTGAACCTCACTCAGTCTATTTTCCAATCTAATCATTTCCCTGCAACTTTCATAATTCCATGTTACTTTACTGATGAATAAGATTCCATTGTATCAAGGTCCCACATTATCATTATCAGGTGAACTTTTAGGCTGTATGAAATTCTCAATTAACAAAAATATAAAAATTCAAGTGAGAATAAATGGTGTGATGGCTTTGAAAACATTGATTTGACAGGAGATAAAGATTAACAGGGATCTTGAGAAGATGGAGCAAACAGAGGTGAGTTCTGGCTTACTGCCTGGGAAGTCACGAGACCCCTGTGTGGTTAGAATGCAGACATGTTGCAGATGTTCTTCCAGACCTGGGTGGGGCTAGCACGTGGGGAGGCTGCAGTATCTTAGCTTCTGCAGGTTGGGCTTCAGAGAGAATGGTATGTACAGGACATGTGACTTCTCCAGACTTCAGCAGAATACTGACATGCATGTGTAGAAGAGGAAGCTACTCAAGACCCAGGGAAATCATTATAAAGTCTAAGCACAAATAACTCTTAGAGCTCACACACAGCCAAACCTTCTCACCAAAATAATTAGAAAGACCCCCCCAGCTCTCCAGCTGTCTGCCAGAGTGCATGGTTTTCAGGTGAATTAGCTCCAGTATGAAATATTTCTCATCCAGGAGCCACAAATGGTGGTGGGTAGTAATTCTTGCACTATGCATTTTTTATTCTTTCATTTTTATGACACACACTTCTAAATATTTTCAGGTACTCCTTTGATCTATCATATCATGGCTAATATTTTGGGCCACTGAGTTGCTTTTCCTTGTCCTATCTCCTTGTCAAAACAAGAGCATGTTTTGACAAGTGTGTGTTGTTAAGACCAGAACCCATGGCCCAGGTCTTAACAACAGCATCTTCTGATGTATTCTACAACACACCACTTAGCCTGGTGCTTCTAGAAGCTTTCAAAAGTTAGATTAGTTTAGCAATGAAGTGAGAATGCAGCTAGCATTAACTGGGGAGAAATCAGAGCTTATTTCCATATGACGTCTCATACAAATTGCAGAGGAGGAGGCTTAAGTTAAAAGGAGAAAGTGAAAAGGTAAGAGAAAAATGACTTATGAGAGGAATGTTTCATTTTATCTTTCAGTTCCTGGGGTGACTCCTAATCCCCAGATGCAGTTCATCTTGAACACAAGTTAAAGATGCATTAACTGCCTGTGGTATGAGCTGCCTCTCTCTATTCTGGATCAAATCTATTCAGTTCATGGTCTCCAATCAAGATCACAGTTTGCATTCGGTTTCCCAGGGATGGAAAAATCCAGTAGTGGAAAATCCAGTAGTGGGTTTTTGTTTTTGTTTTTGTTTTTGTTTTTGTTTTTTTTAAAGCAACAGAGCCATTAAGAGCCAGGAACAAATAAAACAAAATTGTAGGTGACTGTAAAATAGATTTTATCAATTAGTCATGTGGGATTGAGGAACGCACTACTTAGACTTTTAAGAGAAGCACTTATGTTGAGTTTTAGAGATGTTTTCAAAACTTGTGGAGCATGACAGTGTGATAGCCACACACAATGGGAGGTGGCAATGTCACTGTCCCAGCTTGCTGTAACTCTTTCAGACTGTCACACATTAGCAGTCCCATTTAGTGGCACTCCTCTCCCTGTGGCCACCCAGTCTATGCATTCTAGCCATTCCTTCTTGGCAATATGCCAACCGCTTTCTCCCCTACAGGCCCTCTCACAATGTGTTCCCACTGGCTAGAGCACCGTCTCTTCCTCTATATTTGCCTAAGAAATGTCTGCTCACACTGTAGACCTACAAAAAGAAATGTCAACAGGAAAAGTTTGTTTCCCTCCTAGACTTGTTCAGATATATCTCACAGTTTTACCATCCTGTCATCATTTCTTATTGCAAACGTTAAATCTGCTTCTTTTACAAGTTGTCAGTTTTGCTCCATGTGGCCAGGACTGTGTTTATCTTGCTCACTTCTTATAACCTCAGCACCTTATACAATACCTGGCACATAGCATACAGGATGTTGACACACATGTCCCTCAGCTGCCCAGCCCTATTGTATTATCTTTATTCTACACTTGCCCTGAGACGCCCTTCAGTTTCTGAGCCAGTCTTAGGTTTTGGGCCAATCTTCTGTAAGTCCTACATGAACTCAACTGTGTGATGCTGATCCAGGTCTTGGGCCTATCATTTCTGCTTGTTCCATATTGTTCAGATTCATTATACCATGCAATTAAAGAGAACAGAGAAATAATGTGTTTGGTGTCCTCAAAAAAAAAAGTTAAGAATACATCTTTTGAAAGTGTAAAATTGATAGGAAGAATTATTCCATGACTTTCTACCTGGTCCTTTTGATTATGCAAAAAAAGACTATTGCATTAAAAGGTTTATGCCTTGATTAAATGCCATCAAAAGAATATTGTCTTAGAACTCTGAGACTATGCCTGTTAGTCTTTCAAAACAACAATGAACCCAAATATGATGCTGATTACAAGACTCAGCATACGCCGCGAGCAGCTAGGAAGAAAGCGTACAGAAATACTCTGGTGACTGAGAAGAGACCCTGAGCCCACCTTCTGTTTTACCGCCACAACTGCTCAGTAGAGAAGCAAGTCTGAGACAGAAGGGCACTGCTTCTAATCTCCTTTTCAATTTACTGATTTTGTTTATCTGTAACTTTCCATTAGCAAAAACAATAGCTGCAGAACATGGAAACACACAGAGAGGTTTTCTTAATTATAAAGTGGTGAGTTCACATTTCCTTCAATCAAGCTAGATGCTGGGAGGAAATGAGGTTTTGATGCTATGTTAAAAGGAAACCCTGAATTACTAGAGGCAGGGACATAGGAAA
>JANHMN010000004.1:90506462-90542283 GCA_030674055.1 Rhabdomys pumilio
CCCCCTCCACACTCCTGGAAGAACTGAGACATTGGGAAAGTCACAGGAGAAGTAGTGTTTAGCAAACTATGGAGAGAAAAGAAACAGTTAATATGTTGCCACTGGTCTTAACTGAAAACAGTGAATGTGATTCTAACATAGGCTTAAATTATTTCTGTCCCTTTACCTCTTTCTGTGCTTATAAAATTTGAAATACGAAAAATCTCATTATAGTTCTCAATCACAAGATTTATAATTAAAATTATACTAATTTACTTTAGAGTAAAAGTATTATTACATTGTGGTTTCTTGCATCTTTCCCATGAAACTATCCACTGATAAGGATAAACATGTACTTGTATTATGTTAAAATCTATTCTAAAATAGACCATGCTATGTTAAGCCAGTGGGGCACCCCACCCCCTTTGCCCTCTATTTAAACCTAACCCTCTTATCAGGACCCTGAAGATGCACTAGGAAATCATTGGGGTTTGTTTGTTGTTCTTCCAAACATAGAAGAAACAAAACAATAACAACAATAACAACAAAACCCTGTTTTTCTCTTTAAGTGGCCAACCTTGCCTGAGTAAAGCAGCCAGAGACCAGGATCTGACCCTAAAATGTCCCCCAGCAATGTCTAGCACCACTCTGCTTTCCAAAGATTCAAGATACAGGAGCCATTAAGTATTTAGAAGGAAAAGAATGATAAAACCAGAGTGAGAATTTTCTGGAAAGGTAAGAACTGTACCCAAAGACTAGAATCTAAAGATACAGAATCTAAAGAGTCCTTTAGATACCGAGGCTCCAGAATGTTAGAAAACCCTTTGCCGTCATGCCTTCAGGGATATATTACAAACTGTTGTGAGCAGTGGGGAGGCTGTGATACTTGTTCTGTCAAGCAAGGCTGCATTTTCCAATTTAAAGCTAGGCTGCCCTGGAGCCAAGCTATTTGGTTTCTAGAAGGGGAAACAGGAAGTAAAAGTTTGTGTATATCTATGTCTCAGGAGGGTGAGTCCATGCGATGTTGCATTCCATGAGCAGAGAAACCAAATCTATTCAGTTTACCCAATGAAATGGAATGTGTTTGTGAGATACTCTGCCACCTCTAGAATGTCACTACCAGAAGTCCCTGAGCCCTCACAACAGGGTAATTCATCAGCCCTGTTAGACCCTGTGGAGATCAGACGAGGACCAGGAAAAGGAAGCTAGAGAATTTCCTTTCATCACAGGAGATTTGGGAGCATTCATACAAAACTCTGGGGTGACACATGGTTTCCCCACATTGGTGCATGATCAGTGTGTGCTCTGTGATTAAAGCAGCCTGAGAATTTCTGAATGAGCGTAATAAATGATAATTTTGTTCATTAATCTCCTTGACAAATATTGAGCACCTGGCATTCCATGCCAGGATTACATGAGTATAGCCTTACAGGTTTAAGTTTTGTATTTCACATTCTAATATTTGTTGGGTTAACTTTATCTGGTATAGAGATATGCTGAGCATTCTTTTTAACATTGCAAACTGTTACCCCTACCCAGCATTGTAGGCCTTCTGTCCCCTACATTACTCCCCTTCACTTTATCTATGCTACTCACCAATTACAAAATTATAGAGGTTATTGGGAATATTTATTGTCTTTGTCACTGCCCATTTTGCTCAGCCATTGTAGTCACCCCAAATATTCCTTGGAAAGATGATACTAAACTCATAATTACAGATGAGATTCAAACACTGTCTCTTTGAGACCTGTAATGGATATAACTTAGTCTAAGGGGCCAAGAAAGTCTCATTTGAAGAAATAATCTCTGGATGCATAAGAATTAGGGACAGGGAATGGAATGGATTCTTTGTTTGGGGTTCCTGAAAGGAAAGAATATAGGACAGTGTGGTGGCAACACAGGAAGCATTAGGTAAACAGCTCATAAGAACAGGCTGGAGTGAGAGACACCTTGTCCAGATGATACAGAGTTAACACCATGCTCCAAAGCTTTAAATTTCTTCTAAGAATGGTAGTAATTTATGGGAAATTTTTGAGGAAGTAAGCCCCACAAGCCGATTTGCTTTGGGACATTGCACAGGTGGTAGAGAGTGGGCATACAAGAGCAGGATAAGAATGAGCGTGGTTGATGGTCAGTTGAGGTTTCCTGAAATCATCTATACAGCAGGAGATGGTGCTTTGGGGTATAGATAAAGCAATTTGAATGAATTTTAAAAATAAATGGCTAAGTAGTTTTCACTTGATAATTTATTAAAGAGAACACTGAGTGTGCTAGATAGTTTTATGCCAACTTGATACAAGCTGGAGATATGTGAGAGGAGGGGACCTCAATTGAGAAAATGCCTCCATAAGATCAGGCTGCAGGCAAGCCTATATAGCATTTTCTTAATTAGTGATTAATAAGGGAGGATCTAGCCCATTGTGGGTGGTTCTATGCCTAGCTTGGTGATCCTGAATTCTGTAAGAAAGCAAATTGAGCAATCCATGATGAATAAGCCAGTAAGCAGCACTCTTCCATGGCTTCTGCATCAGCTCCGGGCTCCAGGTTTCTTTCTGCCTTGTTTGAGTTCCTGTCCCAACTTCCTTGGTTGGTGAACTGTAACGTGGAAACATAAGCTGAATATACTCTTTCTTACCAAGTTGCTTTGGACATGATCCCAGCAACAGTAACTCTAACTAACATTTTGGTACCAGAATAGTGGGAGGTATTACTATAACAGACTTGACCATGTTGTTTTAGGGATGATTGTGGAAGGACTTTGGAACTTTGGGCTACAAAAGCCATTGAGTGTTGAGACATCAGTGGATGCTCTGTAGGAGCTGGGAAGATAAGAATTTTGAGGACAATACAGATGATGGGTGCCTGGCTTGTGACTTTTCAGAGGAAAGTTTAAAGACTTCATTGGGGCTATTTGTTACTTTGAATTAAGATTCTGTGGTTCTGGTAGCTGGGACTGAAGATTCAGCTGATTAACAAGATATCAGAACTACTGAGGTGAAACCTTTGCTTTGTTGGGATACTCAATGCTAGTTAACTGGAGCTGGAAAATTAACAGTGATTTAAGAACAGATCAGCATTGTTGAGGTGAAATCTTCTGGGAAGTGTTTCCTAAGAGTCCCCACACAGAAGCTGTATTCCAGACATGACCAAGGTTGTACCTTGTGCTGGGAGCTGAATGTGGTTGTGTTGGTTTTAAATGCATGAGAGGGTCAGGGAAAGCAGCTGAGGCTCGGCACTGTGAGAGGTTAGGAGAGGTCATTAGTGAAGGTACAGCCTCAGCAGCAGTTGAACGCCCAGAATTGAAAGGGTCATGAAGACAGATTATGGTTTGGCATCATGAAGAGAGCCTATGACAGGCTCTTGGTGAAAATGCAGCCAAGTTGTAGCAGAAGACCCTAGCAATTTGGAGATACCAGTACCATAGGATGGCCACCAAGAAGAGTAGCAGCATTGGTATGGAGCCAGTCCAGACCTAGAAAATGGCTGCGTGTGTTGTAGAGGGCTGAGCTGAAGAAGTGACCCAAGCCCCTAGGAGGACCGTAGCAGATTGTAAGTGAAGCTCACATACTGGACATTGAGTTATTTACACTGTTGGAGGTTGTTTTGTTTTGTTCAGATTGTGACTGTGTCCTCATTCTTTCCCTGAAATAAGAAAGTACTTAACTTATTTTTGATTTTACAGGAGTCCATAGTTGAGAGACTTCAGGTATTTTTTTAAAAAGAGCTTTTGGGGTCTTATAGAGCTCTTTCTTTTAAAAAGAGGTTCTGGGTTTTCAAAGAGAGATTGGATATTTTTAAAGAGGCAACTTTAAGATTTAACTTAGTAAGGCTGTGGAACTTTTGAAGTTTGTAAAATGTGTTATATTGTGGTGTCTTTGTTAATATGTAATCTTGGGGATGAATAAAAAAGAAAAAGTTTGTCCTGCAGTGGTGGCGCACGCCTTTAGTCCCAGCACTTGGTGTTGGGAGCCGACTTTAAGCAGAAAGCAGCTAGAAAGCAGCTATCAGCTTTGCAGCCATCTTGAGCCATATACCCTGACATGAGACTTGGTTTTCAGCAGCCTACAACAGCTGAAGCACACTCTGATATCCCACATAGCTTGTTTTGCTGTTTAGTGCCCCCAGCTACAAGGAGCACGTGGTATCCACGCCTACAAGGCATGCAGTGCACGTGTTATCCACGTGCTATCCACGCCATACATGCCTGTAAGGTGCATGTGCTGACCACGCCTGTAAGGCTTATATCCACACCACCTGCAAGGCATGTGGTATCCACGTGCCTACAAGGCACGTAGCAAAAGCCTATAAATACCCAGGATTTCCTTGGTGTGTATGAATGGGGGGTGTAGTAGTAGTAGGTATAGTGGTGTGTGTATGGTGGAGACAGTAAAGAAGACTTTACTACAGATCCTCTGGCTTGTCTCTATTCTTCGCATCTCTTCCCCTTCTTCCCCCCACTCTCTCTCTTGCTAGACCCTGACTTGCAGAACAGAGTGGGCCGCTATAGTTTGGCCCCAGAGTGGGCCAGAGTGGTCCTTTACAGTTTACAGCTCGGGTTTTTACAGTTTGGCCCCTAAGGTGGGGCAGCTCGGGTCTTTTACACTTGGGAGGCAGGCAAAGGCAGGCGGATTTCTGAGTTCGAGACCAGCCTGGTCTACAGAGTGAGTTCCAGGACAGCCAGGGTTACACACACACACACCAAAAAAAAAAAAAAAAGGAAGGAAGGAAGGAAGGAAGGAAGGAAGGAAGGAAGGAAGAGTTGTGGTTTAACAGTGATGTATTTGTGTGCCAAGTTGACAAGGGGTCAATTGTGCTGGATACTCTCCTGTATCCATTTAAAGCCTTCAAAACAAAACATACCGAGACATACATCGATTTTTCATCTTGTTTCCAGTAGTAATTGACAGGTAATAGGCAGTTTTCTGGATCTCTTGTCATTAAATTATCTATAACCTTCACTTCACTCTTGTGATCCCAGGCATTTCCTTGAGGCCTTCATCTAGTTCAGAATCAGGCACCGCATGAAACAAGTCTCTCTCTCTCTCTCTCTCTCTCTCTCTCTCTCTCTCTCTCTCTCTGTGTGTGTGTGTGTGTGTTTGTGTGTGTGTCTGTGTGTTTAGAGGGTGCACATATTTGAGCAAGTGTGTGTACATGGCTGTGCTTGCATGTAGAGGTCACAGGTTAATCTTGGGTGTTGGTCTCCAGGTGCTGTCCACCTCAGTCTTTGAGGCAGCGTCTCTCAGTGGTTGTAACTCACTGAGTAAGATAAACCTGCACATGCTGTGGATCTGCCTGTTTCCCTCTCTCAGTGCAAGGATTGCAAAGGGATGCCACTCTGTCTAGCTATGTCAGTAGGAGTTTTTCAAGATTAAACTCAGCACCCCATTCTTGCCAAGGAAGCACTTTGCCAATTGAGCTATCTCCCCAGACTCCAGAATGCTCACTTTTGAAAGGAGGAAGAGAAGGGGAAGGAAGAGGAGGAGGAAGAGGAGAAAGTAGTGCTCTTATGCTTCACAATGAGATGGCTCAGATGATAATGACTTATTCTAATAAACCCTATGACCTAAGTTCATCCCCAGACCAAAGCAACAAAGAGGAAAATAAATTCTCAAAGCTTTTTTTCTAAGTATCACTCATAAACTGTGGTATATGCACACACATACACATTCACACACACACACACACACACACACACACACACACACACACACACACATTTACACACACTCAAAATAAATAAGATAAAATAAAAAATACCGTGCCTAAGGAAAACCACACACTTCAGCCAGGGGAGCAGGTAGGCTAATTGCTCCCTTCTCCCCTTCAGATCTAATCTCCTATTCTTACCCCCAGCTCTATATTAGACCACATGCTGAAGCCTCCACTCCCTGCCCCCATCTCCAGTGTATTATGCAGATCTTTCCTTTTCACCTTCCTTTCCAACTCTTCACTAACAGGCACTCCTTGGAAACTCATCAGCCAAGCCTGCCAGAGATGCAAGTCTGCCAGTAAATAAGGTAAGCAAGCTTCAGAACTTCACTCTGTCTCCTCTCCTACAAATCTAAATCTCCAGTCTCATCCCTAGCCCTGTAGCAGACTATCTGTTGTGGCCTCTCCTCACTCTCTGCCTCCATTCCCAGGGGATTAAGTAGATCCTAAGGGAACATTATTCTTTCCTTCCTCTTGTGAACCCTTTAGAAACCCCATCAGTCCACCTGTATTCCTACATGTAAGCTCCTAATCAGAAACCCCATCAGTCCACCTGTATTCCTACACGTAAGCTCCCAATCCTTAAAACACATTTACCCAGAAACCCAGTGGTCACACCTGTCAGGATCTCAGATAGATTTCCTACAAGGCAACTCACAGCCACCACACTCTCCTAAGAACCATGGAGGGAAACAAAACATGACACAAACCCACTCAACAAAGACAAGACCAGATATCAACAGATAGAATTGCACTCATCCCCAAACTAGAAGCCTATATATCAGAAAAACAAACAAACAAACAAACAAACAAACAACCCAACCCCTCTAAAACTCAAAACCAAACCAAAAACATAGAACAAAATCAACCAAAACACAAAAACCTAAAATCAAAACCCAAATCAACCAACCAAAACCACAAACAATCAAACAAACAAACAAAAGCAATGACAGCTAGGAGAATCAATGTCTCCTCTGGACCCTAGCAACCCTACCAAACAGGACCTGAGTATTGCAACATAGCTAAACATAAGAAAAGGACCTTAAGATAGCCTTTGTGAGTATGGTAGAGGGTCATTAAAGAGGAAATGAACAATCTTCTTAAAGAAATTTATAAAAACACCAACAGTGAAAGGATATTAATAAAACAGTTTAAGATCTGGCTGTAGAAATGGAATCAAAAAGGAAAATGCAAGCTGAGGAAAATTTGAAAATGAAAAAATTTAGGAACTTTAGCAGAAACCTAAGAGGTAAGGCTCACCAACAGAAAGTAAGAGATGGAAGAGAGAATCTCAGACATTGAAGACACAATAGAAGAAACTGATGCCCTAGTATCAATACCAAAGTGTTAAATTTCTTAAAAATCCTGCCCAAAACATCCAGGAAATCTGGGATACTATGTAAAGACTAAATCTATGAATAATAGAATAGGGAAAGGAGAAGAAATTCAGGTGTCTTCATTAGGGTTCTATTGCTGTGAAGAGATACCGTGGGTCTGTCTTACAATTCAGAGATTTAGTCCATTGTTGTCCTGGCACTTAGTATGGTGGCATGCAGGCAGACATGGAGACATAGCTGAGAGCTCTACATGTATCCACAGGCAGAAGGAAGGGACAGTGACACACTGACAAGGCTTGGGCATCTGAGACCTCAATGCCTACCCCCTAGTGACACACTTTTTACTACACCTGCTCCAACAAAGCAATACCTTCTAATAGTGCCATTTCCTATGGACCGAGCATTCAAACACATGAGTCTATGGGGACTATTCCTTTTCAAACCACCACACCAGGTAAAGGCACAAAAGTTGCTTTTAATAAAATCATAGAAGAACATTGCCCTGACCTAAAGAAGGAGATACCTATCAAAATAGAACAAGCATACAGAACACAAAGATTGGACCAGAAATAAAGTTCCCTTAGCACACAATAATCAGAATACTAAATGTACAGAACAAAGAAAGAAATATTAAAACAAAGAAAGACTATTAAAGGCTTCAAGGGAAAAAGACCAAATAACGTATGAATGGAAAACCAACCAACTAATCAAACAAACAAACAATATAAAGGATCAATGAAACAGAGAGCTGGTCCTTTGAGAAAAATCAATAAGATTGACAAACCCTATGAATAAAGAAAATGCAAATTAAGAAAATCTGAGATGAAAAGGGGGCACAAGAATAGACACTGAGGAAATCCAGAGAATCATAAGGAAAATCTAAAAATCTAGAAATCATAAGGGGAATTTAAAAGAAATGACTAATTTTTCTCTATACATACCACCTAACAAAGTTAAATCAACATCAGATAAACAAATTAAACAGACATATAACCCTTATTAAAATAAAAGCAGTAACTAAAAAATTTCCCAACCAAAAAACAAAAACAAACAAACAAACAAAAAACAAACAGAAAAACATACACTAGGCCAGAAGATTTTAGTGCAGAATTCTACCAGGCTTTCAAAGAAAAGTTAATGACAATGCTTCTCAAATTATTTCATAAAATAGAAACAGAAGAAACATTGCTCAAATCATTTTATAAAGCTACAGTTACTCTGATAGACAAAATTGCACAAAAACTCAACAACAACAAAAGAATCTAATTGCAAAACATTTTCTCTTATAAGCATAAATGCAAAAATGCTCAATAACATATTTGCAAACCAAATCCAAGATCACATCGAAAAGACCATCCATTATAATCAAGTAGGCTTCATTTCAGAGATGCAGGAATGGTTAAATTGATAAGTATAATCCAGCATATAAAGAAAATAAAAGACTAAAACCACATGATCACTTCATTGGATGCAGAAAAGGCCTTAGACAAAATCCAAATAAAATTACTGAAGAGATTAGGGATGCAAGGGATATACCTTAACATAAGTAAGTCTATAGACAATATCAATTTAAATGGAAAGAAACTCAAAGCAACTCCATTACAATTAGGAATAAAACAAGGTTCTCCACTCTTTCCAAATCTTTTTAATATAGTACTTGAAGTCTTAGCTAAACTAGTAAGACAACTGAAAGAGATCAAGGGGGATACAAATTGGAAAGGAAGAAATAGCAAATGCTATACATAAGTGAGCAAGCAGAGACGGAAGGAAAGGCCATCCAGAGACCTGAGGATCCATCCCACATGCAGACACCAAACCTAGACACTATTGAGGATGCCAAGAAGTGCTTGCTGACAGGAGCCTGATACAGCTGTCACCTGAAAGGCTCTGCCAGATCCTGAACAATGCAGCTGAGGATGCTCACAGCTAACCCCTGGACTGAGCACAGGGACCCCAGTGGAAGAGTTAGGGGAAGGACTGAAGGAGCTCTAGGGGCCTTATCTGGCACAAATAGGAATCTTGTGAAGACTTGATGCCCATTGTAGAGGAAAGCTAGGGCAGTGAAGCAGGAGTGAGTAGGTCAGTGGGGGAGCATCCGCATAGAAGCATGGAAAAGGGGTATGGGACAGCAGGTTTGCAGAGGGGAAACTGGGAAAAGGGATAACATTTGAAATGTAAATAAATAAAATATCCAAGTTTTAAAAAGAAAAAGAAAAAAATTCTCAGCTTTAAAAAAATTCCACCAGTAAACTTCTAAAACTGATACTTTCAACAAACTAGCTAGATAAAAATTTAACTAAAAAAAGGTAGACCTCATAGATATAAATAAAATTAGAAAATAATCAGAGAAACAGTACCTTTAACAATATCTTCAAATAATATTAAACATTCTGGAGTAAATAACCAAACAAATGAAAGACTTGTATGATAAAACTTTAAGACAATAAAGAAAGATATTGAAGAAGATAGCAAAAGATGGAAAGATCCTCCATGCTCATGGATTGGTAGCATCAACATAGTAAAAATGGCCACCCTACCAAAAGAAACCTAAAGTTTCAAAGCAATTCCCATCAAAATTCTAACACAAGGTTTTCATAAATCTAGAAAGGACAGTTTTTACCTTTATGTGCAAAGACAAAACCCAGGATAGTTAAAAAACAATTCTGAATAATAAAAGAACTAACTACTGGTGGTATCATCATCCACAACCTCAACTTATACTACAAAGCTATAGTAATAAGAGCAGCAAAGTATTGGCTCATAAACAAACACATTGATCAATGAAGCTGAATTCAAGACTAGACATAAACCCACACATATATAGACACTTGTGTTTTAATAAAGAAGTCAGAGTAACACATTGAAAAAAAGATAGCATATCTTCAACAAATGGTACTGACCTAACTGGATGGCTAACTATATAAGAATCCAAATAGATCCACAGTTATTTCCCCATAAAGAACTAACTTCAAATGGATCAAAAACATTAACATAAAACAAGATACACTATACCTGATAGAAGAGAAAGTGGTGAATAGCCTTGAACTCATTGGCACAAGAAAAGACTTTCTGAACAGAACATCAATAACAAAAGTATTAATGTGAACCACTAATAAAAGGGAATTTATTAAACTGAGAAGCTTCTATAAAGCAGAGGAAACCATCATTACAACAGAGCAGCAACCTACAAAACAGGAAGATTTTTATCAACTACACAGTCAACAGAGGGACAACATCCAAAATATATAAAGAACTCAAAAAGCTAGGTATCAACAAAACAAAACAAAACAAAACAAAACAAAGCAAAACAAAAACAAATAACCCAAGTTAAAAATGGGGTGTAGATCTAAAGAAACTAACTGTTGGAGGCATTCTTCAGCTATTGAGGGATTTCTCAAGAATATAATTGAGAAACACTAATGCAATATAAAACTTCATTAACCATCAGGGAAATGCAAATCAAAACTACTTTGAGATTTCATGTTATACCTGCCAGAACGGCTAAGATCAGTAAAACGAGTGACAGTTTATGCTGGCAAAAATGTGGAGTAAGGGGAACACTCATCCACGGCTGGTGGAAGTGCAAACTTGTTTAGCCCCTGTGGAAATTGGCATGGTGGTTTTTCAGAAAGATGAGGACTGATTTATCTCAAGATCTTTTCATCTTGTGTCCAAGCACAAGGGTTACGGAGTCCATAATGTAGTATTTATAACAAATACAAGACTTCAGAATGTGCCCTTTAAATCTATTCAGATGATTCCTTGCTTTACATGGACTCTACAGCAGCTGAAATCTCGAATTTGATGGAGAGCAGAAAACTGGTGACATTCACATAGAAAAGCTTATAATCTAATTATCTATCAAGCTTTACATGGACTCTACAGCAGCTGAAATCTTGAATTTGATGGAGAGCAGAAAACTGGTGACATTCACATAGAAAGGCTTATAATCTAATTATCTATCAAGATTGCATAAATTTTTGTACGAAAACGTATTGCTGGGAAACAAGTCAAGTAAATGCAAATGTAGTCAAGAAAACTATTCTTCATTTCTTCAGTCACTCTAGATACCTGTTTACATCAAAATGTTGACTTTTAACAAAAAATAATATTGTAACCATGTTCATGTGACAAGCAGTGGTAAGATGGTGGACTGGATATAAAACATTAGATTCCTCCAGCTATTAAGACTGGCCTTTAAATAGAGTATTTCTCAATTTCCCTCAAGCTCACTTGTGCTTCAATGAATAGCATTAAACCTCTTTGCTTTTTGAAATGTCACTTTATCAGCAAGGCTTTTTGTCTGTCCTTAACCTACAAGAGATACAAGCGTGAGTTTCCTAAATGAATGACATTGCCAGATGAATACAAGTGTGAGCCTCTGAAAATCAGAACTGACTGCAAATAGAACAAGCTGGAAGATTGCTTCCATTCACTGCAGATGTTCAAATAAATAGAGACACATTATATGGGGGCTAGAACTCTGCTCTGGTCACTATAGAAGTAACCTCTATGAGAGCAGAGATGAGGCATTTGGGTTTGTATTGTTTATTAAGAAAGCATTGTTTTTTGAGAAAGCTCTCAATATATTTGAATATAAGCACAACTATTCACTAACATGAAGAAAGAGGAAAATGGGAAGTCACTTGTTTGCCTGCTATAATCTCACTGCATGTTTCCTTATATTTTATACATTGTCTTAGAGTTCTTATTGCCATGATGAAACACTCTAATCAAAAAGCAAGTTGGACAGGATGGAGTTTATTTGCCTTACATTTCCACATTGTAACCCATCATTGAATGAAGTCAGGACAAGACCTCAAACAGGGCAAGATCCTGGAGACAAGAGCTGACACAGAGTCCATGGGGTAGGGGTGCTGCTTACTGGCTTGCTTTCCATGGCTTGCTTAGTCTACTTTCTCAAAGAATCCAGGACCACCAGCCCAGGGATAGCAACTCCTGCAATGAGTTGAGTCCTCTCACACTCTAACCAAGAAAATGCCCTGCACGCTTGACTACAGCCTGATCTTGGAGGCATTTTCCCAGTTGGATTTGCTTGGTGTTGTGAAAATGTGGTTCATTAAAAGCTTCAGGCAGAAACCACAAGGGCTCTTTAGTTTTTCCTGCTGATTGGTTCAATGTTCTTCTTATCTCATTATCCAAATTTCTCTTCCAGTCTCAAGAGTGAATTCCTTTCATGTGACATCCTATATCCTGCCACTTGCTTGGCTGCCTTGTGGTTTTTCTATGAGGACATTGTGAAATTACCTTACTTTCTAATATGAAGCTTTCTTCACATTAGAAAACAGATGTTAACCAATTAAGTGCCCTGGGAATTAGACAAGGATAAGTAATTGATAATCATTTTATCTGCTTGAATAAAGAGATCATTTAATAAGTCTTACTAAGGTCCTCTATAAAACAGATCCTTCTGATTAAGCACAACTGTTTCATAGCCTCTTCTTCTTCATGACTTCTGCTCATTCAAGGACAACAGGAGAAAACAAATAAGTGCTCAGTAGTGCCTGTACTCACCAGTGCTTGCACAGGCACAGCTCTGCACACATCTGGATTTGACTTATCATGACACAAAGGAATAGACAGACAGTGTGTATTCTAGACTGTGACTGGGTGCAGGTCTACCCTTGTTAGACCACACTAGTGTTCAAGTTTATCCAACAAATCTATTATTACTTTGGTTCAAAGTGCTATACACTTACTCATGTCCTATGGTTGATGTTCATGCTCACCTACCTGAAGAAATCCTGCCATTTGAGTTGTGTTCTGGTAACATCAGGCTAAGGTACAGGCTGTGAGTGAAACTGCCCATGTTTCATTGCAATGAAAGCAACATGTAAAGATGGAAGAGAGTTTGGTGGGAACAGAGGAGAAGGTGTTCTCTTCATCCCAAAGTGTGTGTGTGTATCTGAACATGTTCCATCAAGTCTTGAGCCTTATTTACACATCTGTATAAATAAATAAAGGCTTTATACATTTTTGCTCTCTGTAATCATTTTCTCTTAACAACTATATAAATTTTCCCTCTAAAATCAAAAGAGGAAGTAAACCTCAAATTATTCATTTATATATGTATGTATTTGTTTATTTATTTATTGATTGATTGTTTTGAGTAATTTTAGCAAAAGAAAGGTAAAATGGGTTACCTCCAAATACTAATTGTTTGACCTCATGCATTTTTTTAATAAAAATATTCTTGATTTAATAAAAGATAAAATATGCATTAACCACAGGATGCTTTGTATAGATGATGATTTAACCAAGGCAGAGTTTAGCAACTGCCTACTTGATGTCAAGTGGCTCTTCCCTTCCAAGGTTAATGTCATGAAGAGAAAGGAGTCAGGAGTTTCAAGCATCTCTTCCACGGATATAGCTGTGACACGCATAAATATTCATGATGTGGTATTCATTTAGCCAACATTTAAAATGGAGACTCAAGGAACTTACAAGTTGCATCAGTTTTGCGGTTTAGAATAGAGGTGAAATGATGACATATGTGCCTGTAGAAAATCAAGTGAGACCTTTGTCTAATTGCAAAATAAACTGAGTGCACACATAACAAATCATGGACTGGACAAATTTACAAGTTGCCTCCTCCCACCCTGTTGGTGGTGATACAGTGTGCCCTGTACCAAGCCAGTGACTTAGACAGCATTTACTCGTAGCTTGCTAGTACATTAATGTACCACTGTTTGAAATGATTATGTTAAACACATTCCCTCAGAGGAGATTCTGGCAGAAGCAGAAGTTGAGCTCTTTGAGAATACAGAAGAACTAGAAAAGGAGAGAAAAAAATAAAAAGAGATTGAGGGTGCCAACTCATTTGGGAAGTCAGTTTACAACCTGGTTACTATCCTGATTGTCCTGTGGGTTTTCTCCCGCTTGTCTCTTGTGCGTTAGGACAAAAAGCCATGGTGATAAAGTGGCATTACTAAAAGCAAAGAGGTTTAATTCACTGAAGCACAAGTGATCTTGAAGGAAATTGAGAAATACTCTTTTTAAAGGCCAGTCTTAATAGCCGAAAGACCCCAATGTCACGATAAAGTGGATTTCCCAAGTCATTTTGAACAAGGAAAAGCGAGTTACAAATGTCCGCAAAGCAAAGATGACAGAAAGCAAAGGCAGGCACCTTGCTTCAGCAGCCAGATGGGCTTTTGTAGAGGTGTTTCCTGTGACTCCCACCGTGACTGTCAGAGTGTGGAGAGTCAGCAGGCTCTACTATGAGGGGAATCAAGGAGTAGAAAGTAACCTATTCCGCATCATGGAGCAGCTAAGCAAATGCAGTTCCCAGACAATGACCCATAAAATCAGCCTGGGTGGAGGAAAGCCAGCTCTGAATTACCTAGAAGAAAGCAAGCTACTCTTTCTTCTTCAGCCATTTCCAAAAGGCCCAGGTTCTCTTCAGGTGTGCTCCTCGGGAACCCCAAAGCTCATCAAGGTCGTTCCATATACTCTCACTCAACTCTGATTCTCCCTTAAAATAGTGCCATTGCTGCCTCAAAATGTCTCTGAATCCATTTAGTTCTGGAACAACCAAGGAACAAGAAGCAAACTAATGCCTTTTATATTTTAGTCTTACAGGCTCAGTTGTGTCTCAGAATAGGATTTAAAGTTGTACAGTTTGGCATAGAATGGTTGTTCATTTCACCCAGTTCAGTTCCTATGAATGTACGAATCAATCAGTTTCTCCCTCTCCCTCTCCCTCTCCCTCTCCCTCTCCCTCTCTTTTTCTTCCTCCCTCCTGTTCCTCCCCTCCTTTCTCTCCTCCCTTCCCTTCCCCTCCTCTTCATGCCTGCGTGCAGAACTGGCTACATTGCCACCAGTGGTGGTGCACGCCTTTAATCCCAGCACTTGGGAAGCAGAGGCAGATGGATTTCTGAGTTCGAGGCCAGCCTGGTCTACAGAGTGAGTTCCAGAACAGCCAAGGCTATACAGAGGGGGGGAAAAAAAAAAGGAACTGGCTGCGTTACTGCCCCTGCCTTCCTGCACTCTGCTCTTTTGCACTCCAGCCCTGAATCTCAGCTCTTTCCACTCTTCTCTCAGTGAGCTTTTCTCTTTGTGCCATGAAACACCACATTTTCACAGAAACTTATAAGGTATGCACTGAGTTTAAGAGGCCAAACAAAACCATGGAATTTATAATGTTTGTAACAGTATAAACTCATGTCCTACTCCTGCCTAGCTCCTTTCTCCATTCTTCAGACAATCACAATGAAATATTTTCATTGTTGCTTTTGCTATTCAGTAACTAGATTTACACACGAAAGCAAAGTACTGTGATTAGTATCAATATACTGAGAAAAAATATGTTTAAACCCCAAATAGCAGAAGAAAACCTTAAAGAAACTATATTTGTATAGTCCAAAATAGAAAATTTTCAAAAAAAAATCAGATGTCATTGTAGCTAGTGTCCTTATTTAAATATCTATAATAGCAAATTCAGTGTATATATCTTAGGATATGAGTTTCATATTTTGAATTGGTTTCGATTCCACCTTTAACAGAATTCGTATGTACCTAGAATATTTTAATGATTAGTTTTAAGTTTTCTTTGTCATATAAACTTGATTTTCACAGTGAAATTCTAACTTAACATATTTTCACATGAAGTATTAGGAATCAAATAACACCATTTCTATTGAAATTGGAATTAGGCATCAAGAGTTACATGTAATTATTATCATTCATACATATGAAAGAGGTCATTCTCCAATATACAGTTCTATTTAGACACATTTGTTTTACATAAAACTATGTGACAAACATGTAAACTAAGTTAAACATATATAATGTATCACAGGAAAGGTGGTAACGATGTTATTCAACCCCCAGACCTCCAGTCTGCTAAAGTGCAGATCTTCTAGACCACCAGAGAACTTGTTGGTGCCTTGCCCACAAAACTCATGTCTTACTACTTTACCTTGTTTGTCCCAAACTGGCTTCTGTGAAGATCTATCTGCAACCTTTCTTTACCCAAGACCACATTAGCTGACGTGAGGAGGTCTGCAGTGTAGGCTGGAATGGTCATAGAATTAATACTCCTAAAAGGAGCCTGTGACCAATGTTTGCTGACAGTTAGGTAAAAGTACCCAAGCTCCCTTACTCCTCAGATGAGAGAATTCTCAAACTTTCTTATAGGGTAAAGCTGCAGTAACTCAGAGTTAACTGTCTTGATTTAAGTCTTCATTGACTTTCTTCCTTCCCCATCTCATTTTTTTTACCCTACTACCAATACTTTCTGGTTTTCCCAAAGGAAGTGCTTGCATTTGCTTTATTGCCTTAAGGCATGTGTCTCTGAAGATCCATACTAAGACAAAGGCCAAACACTTACTGAACTCCTGGCCCTTCCATCTTCCATCTCTTTTCCTCTATTGAGCTTCTCTTTTTCTGGGGAGGCAAACTTCTCTAACTTTGTAAAAATGTTCCTTTGTATCTGCTTCCAGATGAGATGGTAGGTGGTTGCTTCCAGAATCTTCTTTCCAACCCTTCCCTCTTTTCCTTTGCAGCTGATCCAAAGAGGTCTTCTCACATCTCTAGTGGTTGTAATAAGGCTTATTTACCTAATTCTCTATTGAAGTCCTTTTGGCTGAAGGTCAGCAATGACGTTCTAAACACTAACTCCAACTAAATGTTCCTGACCCTCGTTTGCCAGATTTCTCTGCACTTTTGTAAGAAAGGAGAAATGTTCTCCAAGTTCATGTAAACTCAACTTTTGTGACATTATTCTCTTGACTTTCTTCTTGTTTTTATCTGGTTGCTCTTTTATAATATGCTTTGCTGAGTTCTATTCTACGAGCCATCTAAATTTTGATGTTACCTAGGGTTCTCTTCAAAGTTGCTCCTTTCCCAGGCAATTTCACTTAGTCATATCGGTTTTTCTTTGTGGTTATTGCCATTGTTAGTTTTTAAATCCCAAGCTGACCTGGACATCTCCATCCTCTTGTCTCAGCCTCCTGAGGGCTGGCATTACAGGTGTGCACTACCATGCTGTGTCTTGATATTCTACTGTTGTAACCATTAAAATATGTTAGCAAGGCTCAAATTCATATATCCAGGCTTCCTGCTTCTTCTGTATTTAAACACAGAGACCTACCACCACACTAGACATTCTACTGAATGTGTACAGGAATCTGAAGTTCAAATATCCAAAACTAAACTCACCAATTTAGTTCAACTCTACTAGATTCTGTACCTTAGCAAAAACTCCAACTGTCATGTTACCCATTCTCTTTCTCAGGGATCATGGCTAGTCAGCTTACAGGTCAATTGTTCCTTCTAAATATTTCCAAAATATTCCTTCTCCATCTCGATTGTCACAGGAAAATCATGCAAATGTGGAAGGATGCACAAATTAAGTAGGTTTTAGAACTTGGTAGTTCCAATTTGTCATTGTAATAGCTCATTGCAGTTTTTCAGTGGCCCCTTCACACGGCATGATAGCCTGAGGCATTTATCTCCAAGCTTTCTCACATCTACAAATCCAGCCTTAAATGGTCAGTGTGTAAGAAGTGGACTAATGTTGATGTCAGGCATTCTGGCACATAAAGCTCAAGCTTCTTTATAGGTCGTGTAGGGATCTTTAGAATCCTAAGCCAGCCTGTTGCTGTCATTCAGTCATAAACAGTTCCCAGCAAATGCTTAGTGAAAGCATTTCTTAGCATCTGAACTCCACCTACTTCATCTGCCTGGAGCTGTTCTCTTCTCCTTAACTGTCCATCAACATTGATTCTTTCATTAAAATCTCCCTTGAGCCTTTCCTCTCTGTCCTTTCCTGACCCTACCAGACAGAATTAATCATGTCTTTGGTTCTTCTGTTCCATGTACATTGCTCTTTTACTATGTGTCTCATATAATGTTCTCTTTTTGATGCCTGAGTATATCTCTAATTAGATGACAAACTCTTCCACCCACAGAAAACTCAGTGCCACGGTTGTAAGGTGTACCAACTATTTTGAAACACTTTGTGTACTTAGCAGTTAACCATTATACATACAGAAGTCTTATCTTTCCTACTAAGCATACTTTCCAAGAGGGCAAGGTCAATACCCATTATTTTTTAACTGCTGCAATCCAGAGGCCACATCTATCAAAGATGATTTCAGTAACTCTTTGTTGAATGGCTACCTAGCTATCTTCTTGTAGTTACTTAATTAGGTTTAATATTACTAGCCCACAGGAAGCATTCATAAATGTTCAAACTGAATGGCAGTTCCCACACCCAAATAACACAGGAAAATAGCAACGTGAATGGTTGGAGGCAAGAGATCTCATCCTTGCATAATTTTGCAAATTCCTACCTTGTCAGTTTTACTTTGAGGATTTCATTAATCAAGAAGCCTGATGGTAAATTAGAGCAACATTAGGAATAATAAAAAATGGGTTGCTTTTGTCAGCCCTACTTGAATGAGTTTATAGTAGATTCTTTGAGCTTTATATGAATGAGGTCTGAGACTATGTTTGATCTCAGTGTAAAATATACATTGATGAATTAGCACTCATTTGTACTCAGCAAGAAAGAAGCAGCTGCATACATACATAGCTGCCAACCCTCTAGGAAGCAAAAGGAGAAGAGGAGGCACATACTGATGCCTCACACAAGACTCCCTGTGTGGCTCCAGAATACAACCAGAATGCTAAAGATTCTGGCAATGATCTCCTTCTCAAAAGGATGCTGTTCTTCTAGCCACACTCTGCACTATTTTAAAGCAAGAAGCACTCATCTCCCATGTCAATAGATGATTCCTTCCTTTGCTTGGAAGCCCTCATGTATCTTCCTTTGAAAACAAGTACACATATTTAAAAGCAAATAAACAAGCAGGCTGCTGGATATGCCAGCAAGTAAGTCTAAGATGGCCTAGATTTATAAAAATTATGCTCTGTGGCAAATATTGCCATTTAAACATTATTATAGTTTTAAAACTTTGTCCTCCTGGAAGGTTTCTAAAACATCATCCAACCAGGTCAGATGGTAATAAATATTGTTAGTTTCATGTTAACTAGCACACAGACTACATTTATCTATTAGCCACATATGGCTTTTTAATCTGATTTGACTTTTAAAATCACAGCATTGACTAATGGTATAAATGTCTTTCCGTTTTATTCATTCAAATACTGTATTATAGAATAACTGCTAACAGGAGAGACTTCTGTAATTGTAAATGGCAGTGCTGCTCCCCATGCAGTACAGAAGACCAGCAATGCTCTGGGAGGGTACTGAAGGCAAAGCATGCCCTCAGGTCTCACGCAGCACTCACACACCAGCACCAACTTACAGCCACCGCCCTTCAAGGCCTGTTGAAAGATCATTTTGTTTGAGGCAAAATATATTGTTCAAATATAGATATGAAATCTGATTATTCAAGCATCCAAAAGCAGCAGGTTGTGTTCTGATGCTTTACTGGGTCTGACGGAAAAGGATAGCCAAGTGGCTCTTGCCATAGCCAAAATATAACTTCCTGCTTTACGGAGTTTCTCAGAGGAAAGCACGCTGAGGAGTAACAGGAGGCAGCATTCCCCAGATCACACACCAGATCTTTGAGTAGAAAAATTAAAATCAACTGCCTAAGAATAAACCAAACAACCACAAAGTAACGAATTTTAAGATAGGCATTTGAGACAAGAAGGCTCAGCCAAACTTATGGAACATTCCAAATTAATTGTTCTATTGCACTCTATTCTAACATAATCCTCTGAAACTAATAATCAGAACAAAAATTTGTCTGATATTTCAAATTGTCTATTTGAAAGCTACAAAACTAAATAAACAAGAACTAAATCACCCACAACCATGAAGCGATTATATTAAGAAAATCTAACCTACACTAAAGACAAAGTTCTACAAGTAACTCATTAGACGTGGAGCTGTTACAAATAGGTTTAGAAAGAGTCTTAAGAAGAAACATGGGACTTCAGAGAGGTGAGTATTACACAAAGGTGGCAAAAATGATTTATTAGAAAGCAAGAAATGAAGTGGAAAAGAAGGATAAATATATGACAAGTAAAATCTCATTAATAGCAGAGCGAAAACAAAGACAGAGTCAAAGGAGGCTGTAGAAAGTCTTAAAGAGAAGGCATGAAACAAAGAAAAAGGATGTTAGTATGGCTAGAAAGGACACCATAGTTGTGAAAGGCAAGAGAAACCTGAAATACAGGAAACTGGTGTTGATGAAACAGAGCAAGAAAAAAATAAAAGGATAAAAACATTCAAAGATACAGGAGAAGAAAAAAATACTGAATACTGAAGTAAAGGTTCAAAACTCAAGATAAAAAATATACACGGTATTATGGAGGTAGGAAGAGAAGCCAGAGAGATGACACTTTCCCTAGAAAGCCTGGTGTGGTACTGACAAGGGTTTTAACTCCAAAATATGAAAATAAAAACAACTATAATTATTCATATAAGGGAAAGAGAATAAAATTGCATTGATCATTAACTTCTCTATGAATTATAGTCAAATGATATAAGTAAAATTCTACAAAAAACAAACAAATTTATAACTATGCCATAAGAATTTCATGGCCAACCCACCTGTTCCATTTGGCTAATTCTAGTACATGCCCAGTGTGAGAGTCCACTGTAGAAAAAGGGAAGCCACTATAGATCCCAAATGGATAAAAGACAACGAGGCATTGTACAACTCTATAGAAGTTTGCAATTTACATAGATAATTCCATCAGGTGTGTCAGACAGCAGTGATCACAGGTCAGAAAATTTCAAAGGTTGAGCTCTCTAGGAACCAACACTGTGCTTGAGGAAGATTAATCTGGTGGGAATTTTAGGATGGGTAACCAATCACAGGTAGAGGGTATTCCTATGGTTAATGTGCGAGGAGGACTTTCCTGACATCACGAAAAGAGGAAAGGCAACTAGAGAGAATATCTGAGATTTATTCTAGGAGAGAAGGTCTAAGCAAAAGGGTTTTGGCAAATTGATGCAAATGAGAGGCTGGAGGTGAGGGGGTATACTAAATACTCAACTCTGGCTTCTGGGAATTGCTGCTAACAATCCCCCAGTCTTGTGGGGTTTCCCCAAGTTAGGTGTATAAAAAAGGATCACTTCAGAGGCAGATAAATACAAGTCAGATTAGCAGATTCACCTATACTAGAGCAGGGTCCACAGACAATTAACTAGAAAGGACACTGAAGGAGGTGTGGGTGCAAGGATGTTTGCACTGAAATGCCAGAGGCACATTCCTGAGGGGAGCACAGGGAAGACACCACTTTCTTCACAGTTGTGACAAGATGTAGAACCTCAACCACCACAGACTTTCTTCAGTCCATTCTGGCAGAGTGGTAGGTAGATGCCATCCTAACTACACACAGAGAAGAGGATCCACTCTTTTGCCCACGCTCACAAAGTGGGCATAGAAGTTTGTCTTCAACTGTGACCATAGTTGACAAAATATCTTCATCTACAAGAAAAAGGTAGCAGCTGAGGTTTGACAGTTAAAAACAAATTCTAAAATAAAAATATATTTCTACCACAAACTAGGTGGCATTTAGCAAATGACTTACTTCTGCTGAGCCAGCCTTGAATATTTTCTCACAGGGTTCTTGCGAGGATTTCATAAGGCAGAAAGAGAAAAAAAAAAAAAAAAGGAGAGAGAGAAGTCTAGATGCACAAACATGTGATATGTGGGCATATTACCCTTCCACATACCTACTGCACCAGTGGCTTTTTTTTCCCACAAAGCCACTTTCAGTTCTCACAGCTATGTCCTTCCTATCTCCCGTTCATGTAGATACTCATGTCTCCTCATGCCCTGGAAGTCCTACCTCTTTGTCCTGTTTTCTGAGTCTCTTTCTTTCTCCTAAATTCTACTCTCCATCCTTCTGAGTCACAGGGTGTCTGCCTCTAGGGCCTTTTGCTATTCTGTTCCTCCCTCCTAAGAGCTTAGTACTCAAAAGACATGGAGCCAAAAAGGTACTTGGTCCAAACACTTTATCAATTCCCAGGGCAGATCAGAACCATAGGATTATGAAGAAGCACTGTGACTTAAGTGACTATTTTTTTCTAATACTAGCTCAAAATCAGAGAGAGAGAGAGAGAGAGAGAGAGAGAGACAGAGACAGAGACAGAGACAGAGACAGAGACAGAGACAGAGAGAAGAGGAGGAGGAGAGTGAAGGGGAGGGGGAGAGGGAAAAGAAAAAATGAATGAGAAAAAGAAAAAACCCAGTAATTCCTAAAGAAAGCCCTCACTGTGAACATCTCTCATAAATCATAAATGTACAGACCTTGAAAATATACAAAACAACTAGGCACTGGGGAAGGTTATGCTGTGAGACACAGAGAGCAGCTTGTGTGTGAAGTTCTTAGGAGGCCATCAGACCAACTAACACACTTGCAAGCACAAAGTCTCTTTTGTACGGTGAGGACTGAAGTTGTTCTCAGGTCACAGAGGCAGTTTCTCTTTAGTTCTAATGTTGACAAGTGTTAAAACTGCCAGAAATGGTTTTATCCAATATCATGGTCCAGCAGAACCTAGTCTTTTTTATTAAGTTAGAAACAGAAAAATATTTAAGATTCTTATTATGGAGTTGTGAAATGTCATTATCACAAAACAAAGCATCTCTGAATTCTGCATATGTTAGTAGCATGTTCCTCTAGTCGCATCCTAAGTTTCTTAGAGGCAGAACCCATCCCTCCAAACCCAGGATAATGGTCTTGCATCCGTGGGGACTCAAACAACAGGCTATGCACTGGTTGCCAGCAGAGATACATAACTAGAGCAACACTTCAACCCCCACTGGGGAGTAAGGGAAGTCATTTTTCCTGCTCCTCCCTCTTGGGACTTGATTGCTTAGCCAGGGTGCTGAGGTGAACATTTAGCTGTGATGCTTTGCAGGTTTGCCAAATACATGACCATTTAAGAGAAGGACAATGTAAGACACCTAATTTTAAAATATTTTTATATAAATAACCTCTCTTAAGTTGGAATCAGTAGCAGAGTTTTCTAAAGAAGATACACTGTCTTCCTCGTGAGATCTTACACAGTGAGTGTTAATACTGGCTTAGTATCAGGGACTTCTTCATCTAAGGCTACTTTCAAGACTCCTTTTAAACAACAAAAATCCATCTGGTTATTTAACCAAACATTCAGTCAACTAACACTTACTGAGCATCCATAAGGTGGCGGGCCCCAGGCTAGTTACAAAGTGCAGAGGTAACTATATTGTGACTCTTCAAGGCAAGAAACATAAATATTTATACTACACTAAAGAAGTATGAAAAGATAAAATTCTATGGTCCCAGAGGAAGAATAAATTAATTTTGTTCAAATAGGAGGATGGAAAGACTCCCAAGGAGGTTAGGTTTACACAGGGATTTTCTTTTCCCACTTTCTTTAATTCATGAGCATATTATTTTTATTTTTTATATATTATTTAAAATTAAAAGCAATTTCCATTGTTGTGAATTATAAGAAAGGATATGGAGAGTTATCCAGTTCCTTTTGTATATCACAATAAGTGGGATTCTTCTAGTGTAGTTAAATTTAGATCAATAATATATTTGACTTTTTATACTTTAAGAGGCACCTTAAAAGTAACAATCAGTGAGACGCTCTCTTGGTGACAAACTTTGAAACACAGCTGAGTAAAACGTGACACCGAAGCATACAGATGAATAGTTTTGTCAAATTATAGTATAAAATAGAGTAAAAAAAACTAAAAATAAAAAATTCTATATGTGATATGGTATTATCAGCATGAAATGTGAATATGTATCTTCTTAACAGGCAAATAAAAATAGTACACTATATATTTATATTAAATATATACAGTTTTAAATATACATTGTGTATATATTTTAAAACTGTGTATACTGTAGAATGGCTAAATCTACCACACAGGGGGCCTTTATATGCACCTATATTTGTAGTAGGGACACTTAGTATCTACTTTCTAAGTTGTTTTCAAGGGTACAGTGCATTATTAATAGCTACAACCACCACAGAACATGAGAGATTTGTGGAGTTAGTTCTTCCCATTATCTGCGATTTTACTTTGAGCACTCTTCAGTCCTCCTAGCCTCTGGTAAGTACCATTGGATCACTGCTTCTATGAGTCGTAAGAACATGAGGGTGAACCTGGATCTAGACACAGAGACAAAGGCTGAATGGTCCGCAGGGACTTTCTCAGCATGCAGAGAAAGAGTCAAAAGAGTATCCAAGCTGGTAAGACAGCCTGGGGATGGTTGGCATATTGAAACATCTGCAGAATCTACTAGGCTAAAAGCCTCATTAGATAAATAAGAGGGTGGAAATATACTAGCTTAGTCTATGAAGGACAAATTAACTGAGTGACTGCTAGAAGTGCATATTCTCACCCGACTTGTATGAATCTCCTAGAAATGACATAACAAAATGTGAGCCAAGTTATGTGGCATCAGTAACAGAAATTAATTTTCTGATAATTCTGGAGCCTAGAAAGCCTTGGTCAAGCTGCCACCAAGTTCTGGAGTGTGGCTTGCAGTTTGTTCCTGCTATGAATTCTAACAGCAAGCCCATTGTTCCAAAGCCTCCAAAGAGTTCTGTGTCTTCTAATTTCTCCATATAATACGTGAGTTACTGGATCAGGGTCCTTCTTAATGACTGACGTGTTTTCGCATCAACTGTACCTTTATATGCTCTACTTTCACATAAAGTTACATTCAGAGGCATTAGGGAACAGGTGCTTAATATGTGGGTTTGAAAGCGGGCATATTTCATTCACTATCACTATGCAGGACTTAACAAATTCACTCAAGAACAGTGCTAAAGAGATAGTAGTCTCTCTGATATCCTTCAGGTGGTTTTGATTGACTAAGATTTGCTATAGACAAACTAGGCATTAGATATTTCTAAACATAGCATGGTGGCTTGAATGAAAATGGCCTCTATAGGCTCAGATATTTAAATATTTGCTTCCCAATTGGCGAACCTATCTGAGGAGGTTTTGGAGCTATGGTCTTGCTGGGGGGGCTATACCACTAGGGTGTGTTGTGAGTGCTTAAAATTTTGTTCAAGTTCACTTACTCTGTTTTCTGTTTTAAGTTTTATTTCCAGCTCCAGTCACAGTGTGTGCTGACATGCTTCCCCAACATGGTGATGGTGGACTCTAATCTCCGACCATAAGCCCCAAGGAAACTTTTTATAGTTTCTTTGGTCATGGTGTTTTATCACAGCAATAGAAGAGTCACTAATACTTAAAGCAACAGTACTATACAACTGTGTGTGTGTGTGTGTGTATGTTTAAAGAACATGATTGCAATAATACAAGACCATAGACTGGTAGAACAGAAGAGAAAGGGGACAACTAGGAGCTTTTGTAACCCAAGGAAAAGACAGCAAAGAATACAACACGCAATCTATATACATATCCCTGCTTCATTCAAACAAGAATGTATTATAATTAAAATAAGACCACTCAACTGGGATTCATGCTTCAGTTGATTAATAAACTCATACCTCACAGAAACTTCCAGTACTTGCATGTGACTCCATTAAATCCCTTCCCAGGTCTGCCTTTCCACTTAGACTTGATTCCACACGTAATAGTTATCCCAATCTATACCTCAGAATCCTTCTGTGCTTTCATGCACACCTCCCTATGACCTCCAGGATAAGGTCCCCATTTGTCACATTCTCCATTCAATCCTTAACATGAGCAAAAGAAGAGCTAAGTAAAAAAAAAAAATGAAGAAACAGTAGCAGGAAATGAAAATGGATACAAACCGAAAAGATAAAGTTTTCATAGGGACTGGGAAGGATTTTAGAAAATTTTCTCACCTGGAAGAATCTCCTTTTGTTGAGTGAGGATATAGAAGAGGTAGCTGAGGCAAAAGACATGTTGGTAGAGTAGTCATTCTGACCACAGCTGAGACAGGAGAAATGCTAATCATGGAGGATTTTCCTAGTACCTCTATGAGTTCCTCTAGTACCTGGGAGAGAGCCAACCAATCCAATCCAAACACAGGCATGTGCAGTTGAGGCACACCGAATTACAAGCTCATCTTCCAAGGTACAGGCTTAGCTAATATTATGATATTATAATATTATGACATTACATTCAGGGACAGGTTTACCTCCTAATCTTTCTATGAATACTCTATCTTCCTTTAACATACATAACAATTGATTAAATTACCAGAATAGAAGACTCAAGAAAGTATGATGTAGTGGCTAATGGGGCAAAACTTATAACCATAGTGACATAGTGACCTATTATTCATAGTTAGACTTTGAACAAGTTATTTGAGAATTTTGTGCCTCAGTGTGTGTGTGTGTGCGCGCGCGACATACTCCCATGAGATACTTTCTTGGTAAAGATTATGAAGATTATATAGTGAGAGGAAAGATCAGGAGGGTTTGAGTAGAGAAATGTGGTAAATGCTTGGAATATTCCTGGAGAACAGAAGGTAGACAAGGATAACAGCAAATCTGACCCTTGTTTTTCTATTTCTAGTCAATCATGGCTTTTCTGTGATGTTGAGAGCTTCTGGGTCTGTATAAGGATTGGACTTCCAGAGAACATGGGACTACAAATTATCCCTGATAGAGGTTCATGAATGATAAGGGTAGTACCTCAGTACAGTTTCCCAATTTCAGTTTTTATGTTTGTCCAACTGCTGTACATTGACTTTAAAGGTAGCACTTTTACTCACTTTTACAGGTTTTTTTCTAACTTTGAAGACAACTATGAAGTCATGAGTTAGTTTATTTCTTCATACTAAACTTAACAAATACATTTTTAATGCTCATATCAATATACAACCCAGAATCTTCCAGCATATCTTTTGTTGGCAACAACTCACTCTTGCTACAGTCAACAGTTAAGGGTAAGATCTATTCATTTGGGCTTTGACCTAAGTTCAATTCCACCTGCCAAAGGGTTGTGAGATTTGCCACTCATGTCTACTTTATGAATCATACAAAGCAAGAATGAAATCAAGTAATTAAAAGAAAATAATTACTCCAGTGAGCAGCCTGAAGTGGATGTGAATTACAGATGTTTTGTTAATTCGACCCCCATAGTCCATAATGAATGTAATGGTAATGAATAAATAACATGAACTATAACCAATACTTCTACATCTACATACATCTACATCTACATCTTTTACATCTACAACCTTTCCTCTGCCCTGAGAGATAATCCTAAGTTGTCCTAGAGACTTGTCTTTCCTCACAATGTCTAACTCAATGCTCTGCCTTCTGTAGGTATTCTTTAATGTTTATTTTCTGTCCAAAGAATTCTTACTAAATCAATATTCTATTCCTACTCAGAGATAGCACACATGAAGTGTTCTGTTTTCTTTTTCTGTTTTCATTTCTAAAGAGAGAAATGTCCATATTTGGATCTTTCTCCTGGGATTCTTGCCAGGTATCATCATCCCGATGACTCTAGCAGGGCAAGTGTTACCCACAGACAGACCTTGGGATTGTGGTCCAAAGGAGCTCAGCATCCACCCTTTCTCACATGTGCCTTCTGCCTTGCTGTTACTGCTGATTTTAGTCTAGCACCTTAGCACTGAATCATACTTCTTATCTGGTTAGAGATAATATATTCAAATCAAGTGGTTGAGATCAATGAGTCTTATATAGTCAACCAGAGGAGTCTTCCATACAACCCACTGGCTAAATTAACTGGAGTATAATTGGCTGCTATCTTTTACTCTCATTCACCCACACTGAATCTAAGCATTTAACCATCTTGTTGGCTTCTTCTCTGCTATGTTAGCTTACTATGTATTATTAAATGGCTGCCTCTGTTAATTTTTTCATCATGATGCTAAGATACCAAAATACAACAGCATAAGGGAGGAAGAGATTCTTTGTGCTCTGAGTTACATAGGTTTTAGTTTGTCATGGTGGGAGGTCATGGAGGAGAAGAACGACTCACACTGTGGCAGAAGGAGGGAAGAAGTGGGAGGAAGTAGGAGGGGAAGGGACAGGAAGAAGAGAAAGAAAGAGGAAGAAAGAGTCTTCTATTCTGATAATTTAATCAATTGTATATGTGAAAGAAAGAAAATAATCATAGAAAGATTAGGAGGTAGATTAGTTGTTGGTTTCTTCTACATTTTATTTTATTTTTTTTTTATTTTTTCAAATTTAGGACCCCTGGCTATTGGAGAGCTTTATTCACATTCATGAATTGGGGATTCCCCTAAGTGAAGCCTCTGGGAACTTGGCCTTACAGAGACATATAGGAATTGATCTCCTAGGTATTTATTTCAATCAAGTTCTCAGTCAGGACTAACAATCACATTGCCATTTGCCATTTTACAACAGGGGAGAGGGTGAGGAGAACTTTAAATAGAGAAGGCACCTGGGGAGTGAAACCATTCTATGTGTATCTGTAGGACGGTTTCTGCCTTTTGCCAGTGTAAACCCATGCCTAAATTTAATACTTTACACGGTGATTTCGAGCCTCACACTTTCAGTGCTGGCTTTTAAAATATCTCTTACATGCAATCTTAGGAAGGACTGAGGAACTTCAACATAACTCCAGTTTCTTTTAAGGAACTTTTAAAATCTACGTATTAGCCTTGTTTTGTTTCTCTAGAAAAAAGTAAATCCACTCTTCAAATGTAAATTTCGAACGAAAATGTGTAAAACCTGTCTTTTAAATGATAGAATGGATGACTAGAGAGGGGAGAGAGGGGAGTGGGAAATCGCAACTCTGTGGCTCCTTTGGAGTTCACACTTTCCTCATTTTGAGACAGAAGATTTAGGAGATTTACCCCATACAATCTACAAATGGCAAATTAACAGAAGTTCCAGTGAGCAGTGGAGTCAGAAGGGAAGACTGCACGCTTCAGTCTGTCTAGATGCTCAGCCCAGGCTTGATTGACATTCTCTTTCATCTTTACTTCAAAATAACCATTCTAGGAAGACAGGGTCTGTGAGTACAGACACTCAGCAGGTATGCTCTTTACTTCCCACTTAGCTTTGCTATGCACATAAAATTTCCCTTAAAAATTGTTTACTCTCTGCTCATTATATTGGCTGAGTATAATTATAAATAAGTTGGTTTTGTTTCCATGCTTATAAAAATTAGTACAACGAGGGCACTCTCAACCTGAATGCCACTCAACTACACAGCTGTCACCATTGTGTAACTACTTTCAGCCCTCAAGGGAAAAAAACCCACTTTCATAAAGATCCCTCTATCTGTAGGGCTCTGACAGACACCCCATTGCCGTCTTTAGTATGTTTCATATACCTGTGAAGCAGGAATTGGGACACTCAAATGACAAAAGATGGCTAAGGTCAAGACACAACAGACAATGCCTTACCTAGGATGACAAAGTTACTCTGAACTCTTGTATTTACTCCTCCTCTAATGGTCATGTGGTAATCCCAGGCTATTTATATAGATGTTGCAGCCAGGTAGGCAGGGTCAGAGCTGACTCTCTCTCTAAACTGTGTTCACTTCTGCGTGCCTATCTGATGACTGAGGCATAGACACTGTTTTTCCATATTAGGGGATGAAGGGCTGTAGCGGCTGTTTTTAATCATTAGTACTCTCACAATACTGTTTATTTAATATTTTATAAGAACATTTTCCTGTTCCCAAAATGTGGAGATTACTGTTTTATATGTTATTTTGCAACAAATTAATTTTTAAAACACTTCCCAATTACAAAATTAATGTTTTGCCAAGAAGTCTCATGGGATAAATGCATTCTAAGGAAAGAACTAAGTTTACTATCTTATGGGATATGAGTCATTTTGGGTTTGCTCCTCTGCCTGCCTGGAAAGAAGCCAGCTCCACTTTCTACAGTGCTGTACAACCTACAAGAACAGTCACTGCTGGAGGCCATGAAGACTATGGGCTTAAGGGGGAAAGTTTCATTACCTGGGAACCCAAGAAGCCCTCATCACCCAACACAAAATAGGAAGAGAGCATCAGCCTTGTTAGTTTTCAGAAATTGGTATTAAAGTTCTTTATGAACTAAAGCTTTATATTTATTTATTTTAGAGACATTTAAAAAAGCAATCATGATTTTTAAAATGTAGGCTGCAAGAAAATTCTTGATAATTGAATATTTGTGCGTGGTTTTCAATGCCAGGTGTAATACATGGTTGTATTTAAACCTTAACACTAATCCTTGTAGCTAAGAAGATAAGTTTTGGGACAGACAATCTTACATTGGACTTCAGGTCCATCTCTCACTGTATGACACCTGCTGGGTCACTTGTCTGTGCGTGGCCTCATTTGTACATTGGATGTTAGTTTATTAAATCTAGCTTTCAAGTCTGAGGCAAAAAGTAAATGAAATGATATATCTATTGCATGTATCAGGGTACCCACCAAGCAACACATTTTCATATCTACCTATCATCTCTATCTGCTTATCTAGATTATCTGTATCCACCTATCTATGTAAGGAGCCAGAGGAAAATAAAAAATTACATTTGTGTCACATAGTTACAATTTTAATAGTAAAATAGTAAGGGAATAAGAGCTTCTGACCCATAGATTTTAATATTCATACATATGATTATGATCTTTGACATACCAGTGAGTTATGACATAATTATTTCTGGCCTCAGTTTACAAATGAAGAGAATGAGGTATGAGCATTTCTTTCACAGAATTGTCTCAGTGCTAGGAGCCTTGATTTGTATAGATTGTTTTCTATAATACTATCTAAAATGGGATGAACAAGATGACAGTGTTGTTCTAACAAATGGATATTCATAACCTGATGATGAATAGGCATAAGAGTGTTAATGATAGATTTATGCACACAGCCTCATTTATTCTGTCTCTTTACTGTGCATCCCAGTAAGCAGAAATGCTCAGAAATTATAGTAAAAGAACCTGGATTCAACTTCTAACTCTTCAACTAAGTCAATACTACATAACAGTACTGTATAGAAGTGTATATAAAAATGCCTGTGGGTAAATTGGTTTCCTCTACACCACTGGAATAATGATATATATATGTATATATGTACAGGGCCATTCTAAGGAGCTTATGAAGCATGGGAGTTCAGATACTTGGTAAACCATGATGTATTATAGAAAGAAATGCTATCATGAGACTATTCAGAAGCAGACAGTTTTCTCTCAGTATACCTTAACACAAGAGGTAATACATGATAAAGGATATTGCTCTGCCCGTTAGGAAATTTTCTTCATCAGTAAAACCACTGCTGTAAGATTATATGCTGCACCGGGGAATTCGACCAGGGGATTAAATAGGCATCCACTCTGTTCTCATGCTATGCACCCTGAGGTAGAATCTCACCCAAACACACTGGCATCCCAACCTCCTCCTTTTAAAATATGCTCAAAAGGCAGAGTACAGGCCAAGGGCACCTATCACTATGCTCTGTGTTCCTCTGCACCACTCAAATATTACTCAGAAGAACACAATGTACTTTCATACCCACAAGTGCCAAAAAAAATTCTTAAAATCCAGCAAATCACAACTGCTAAACTCATGAAGAAATACATATGTAATTTTTTAGCCAAAAATTAAATAAGGGGGGTGTATTGAAGACTACACAGTAGCCAGGGGATAAATGCTTCGAAATCAGATACTGGGGTTATGAAAGCAGCTTGAAGTCAGAGGAGAAAAGGGCATCTCATACAAACCACTTGCTGAATGCTGTCAAACAGACCAAGCAGAGAAGCGCCCACAAGACACTTTCATTCCAAATTCTAACATACCCACGGAAACTGGGGCTAATTACTGAATATACATGCACATATTCTACTAACTCTAGTTCTGACAGACCAGTGTGCCTCTGTGTGTGTGTGTGTGTGTGTGTGTGTGTGTGTGTGTGTACATGCACAAGTGCGCACATAGGTATACACCTACAGTCTGGATTCCTGGGGGATTCCAGAGCTATTTGCAACATACTAGCAATGTGGAAGAGTCTAGAATGAAGAAGGTGACAAATAGTGAAAGGTAGATCTTGGGATCATTGTTCCATGCTAATTCTGATTCACTTTCCGCTCAGGGATATGAAGGGAAATAGAAAGAAGTTAGGAGGAGAAAGGGGTTGAGGAAAGAATTCAAAAGTCATTTCTACTAAGCAGGTGAAGAAACAGACATGAGTCCAAGAAAAACCAGCATATAATAGAGAAACTTGTCTAAATCTCTGTCACCTCGATCACGGCGCACACTATCTGTTTTTGCGTTTTGTCTGCAGAATTTTTGGCTGCCTTCTCTTCCTAGCCCAGCCATCTGGCTTATCTAAATTAAACCATGGGTTGCATTAACACACAGGATATACAACTCCCTCCCCCAGCCCCCACTGCTCCTTTTAGTGTCGAGAACCCATGAGTTTTCTTTTTCAAGAGAAAGAAGTGAAAACCACTAAGATAAAAACAAGTGCCCTAGCATGACATGGTGACAGTTCTTCACAGGATGCCAAGGGACCTCTGCTTCAGTGGGTCCTGAAAACTTCAAGCCAGAGGTGACCCAATCTACTGTCTCTCTAATTTAAGGGTGTGAGTGGTTTAGGAACACAAGACAACAATACAAACTCAAAATCAGCAGCTCTTAGGAGCGCAGGGGAGAGCAGTTGTGGAAATGGCATTGAAGCAGAAGATCCACAAACAAATTGTACATTTATCCTGGCGATGGAAGTAAAGATCTCTTTAACCAGAACTTGAAATCAGAGCAAACATGTACAGGTGATGTTGTCTCAGGGAAAGCACTTTACCCTGACAGGCAGAACCTGCTTCTAAGCCAGCATTCCCTGAACCAGAAGACCTTTATAAGGCTACGTGTTCCCAGTGGACACCAATGTGGCCTTTGTTTGGATAGTTTATTAATCAGCATTTGCTTCTTTCACTACTGGGAATTAGACAGGGAGAAAGGGAAGTAATTCATTCATAAACTTGGAAGCATGAGGTGAGGGCTTGCCAACTCTGAGTTCTTTGTACTCTAACCCGGTACAGTAACACAGTTTCAAGTCTACTAGAAGTAGGGCTCACGGGGTGGGTTTAGCACTTCATAGCCTTGAGAACCAAGACAAGAATGCTTAAGCAACTTCTACCAGATCACAAATCCCAAATTCAAAGATAAAACTTGAACCCACATAATCTGAGAACACAGCACGATTTTAAATCTTTTTGCTAAATTTCCTTCAAAATCAGTTCTCAAGGTCTGGAGAGATGGCTCAGCAGTTAAGAGTACTTGCTCTTCCAGAGGAAACTGTTTCCATTTGTATCACCCTCATGGCAGCTCATAAGGATCCATACCTCCAGTTCCTGGGGATCTAACACACTCATCTGACCTCCTCAGGCACTAAGTATGCACAGATACGAATACAAAGAAAACACTAATAGACAGAATCACTCAGGTGGAACTGGTTTTGATGGCACAAAAGCATCAAAGAGAAGAGTTGAAGCTTGGCACCAGGGGAGGACACCAGAGGCCATTGGTGAAGGTTAACATCAGTTACCATGGAGACCCCACTATATTGAAGATGTCAGTGCTGCACGATGACCACCAAGGACAGCAGTGGATGTGGAATGGAGCCAATCTGAGCCTACAAAGCAAGTTGTGTGCCTTTTGGTGGCAAAGTCCTGGAAGTAGAGATGCCTAAGCCCTTTGAACAAAGCTCAGAAGATCATGATTCTGTCTCAGACATTGGACACTGAACTTACCTGTTGGATATGGTTTTGCTTTATTCTGATTATAACTGTCCCCTGTTCTTCCCTTTTGGGATAAGAACTATATAACTTATTTTTTATTTTATAGGAGCTCATAGTTGAGAAACTTTGTACTTTTAGAGAGACATTAGATATTTAAAAAAACCATGACTTTTGAAGTGTTTGAAGTGTTAGATTGTGGAACTTTTGAAGGTATGTTATATTTTATATATTGTGGTATTAGTATGAGAACTTGGAGATAACAAGAAAGGAAAAGTTCTGGTTTCATGGTGACATATTTGTGTGTTGAGGGGTCAGTTGTGCAGCTTAGTTTTGTCAATTTGACATAACTGAAAGTCATCTGTGAAGAAGGAATCTCAACTGAGAAATTTCACCATGTTGGCCTGTAAGCCAGTCTGTGAGATCATTTTTCTTGGTTGAAGATTGATGCACAAGAGCCCAGACTGCTGTATGCAGTGTCACCCTGAGGCAAGTGCTCACAGCTTGTATTAAAAAACAGACTGAGCAAGCCATGGAGAGATATCCAGTAAGAACCATTTCTCAATGGTCCCAGCTTCATTTCCTGCCTCCAAGTTCCATCCCTGACTTCCTTTATAATATACTGTAAACTGTCAGATGAAATACTCCCCAACCAAACAAACCAAACAGCAAAAAGACACTTATGTTCAAAAAAATAAAATAAATCTTAGTATTTTAAACAAACATGTTTCTTTAGAATTCAGAACATCATTGACAAAATTATATTAAAATATGCATATTTTGTGAACAGACTGGGAGGTAAGCTGGCTAATAAAGAGAGGGCGCTGACAGACCTTCTTCAGTCTCTTCCTTTCTTGCTTCTTTCACATTCTTGTTCTGTCTGACCTGCTCCCTGACTCTACTTCATCAACAGAACTTCTGAGACCTGGACAGCTGCTCCCTTTAAGCTCACTACTGATGCACTTGGTTAGGCATCTGTCTTCGTTTCCTTACTTAAAGTTATGTTCCCCTTCCTGCTTGTGATCAGAATGCTTTAAATGTTGCAGTGATGCCCCCTTTAAAAGAAACAACAGTGGGAGGACTAAAGGCACCAGATAATCTCTTCCTACACACACATACACACACACACACACACACACACACACACACACACACACACAAAACACTAGAAATATTCTAGAAGATACTTACTAAATTATGATATTAGATTGATATATAGAAATATACACAAGACATCCTAAATAAACTATTAACTACATTGTAGACCTTAACCATACCACAAATGGATATAGGAGCCACACACATACATATTCTTAAACTGGAAATTATTTCTGCTGTTAATATAATGATAATTTACTTTCACAACCAATTCACAATATGTGTATTATTTCATGTAGAAAACACAGAGTAAACTCAGATTAACTACAGCTTAATAACCCATCTAAGTTCAGGGTTTCTAGCATAAATAAAAGAGGTTGAGCTCATACTTTATGTTAAACCTGTAAACCTCAAAGGTTCTTCCAGCTACTTCTTGCTCACCCAAGTATATAAGTTCCCACTTTGCTCCTGACACACTCCTTGTATTTCCTATTCTCCTCTGAACCCCTGAACACATTTATATGCTGTTGCCTCAGCTTAGTACAACTAGTAGCGAAAAATTAGTTGAGAGTCCAGTAAAAATGTTGTACTATTTACGTAGTCCAGGCTAGCATCAAACTCACTATGTAATCAAAACTGACGCTGACCTCATAATCCTCCTACCTTTACAACCCAAGCTGGATTCTAGAAGTAAGAAACAATTCCAAGTTTATGTGGCATTAAGGATCAAACCCAGGGCATTGTACATGTTAGGCAAGCACTCTACAAACAAGGCTACATCCCCACATCCTGCTTTCTTTAGTCTGAGTGATTGGTTGTATAATAAAAGCTAAACTCAAACAAAGAAAGTTCTCAGTAAATGCATATCCAGTCACATAGAAGATAAAAGCTACTATTTATGAAGTATCAGATTTTCATACAATTCAACTTTTAAAATATTTGCAGTTGGGAGCTAGAGAAATGGCTCAGTGGTTAAGAGAACTTGCTTCTGTTCCAGAGGACTAGGGTTTAATTCCCAGCATCTATATGGCAATTCACAACTGTCTGTGACTCCAGTTGTAGGAGATCCAACAGCCA
>JANHMN010000004.1:90562330-90575393 GCA_030674055.1 Rhabdomys pumilio
TGTGTGTGTGTGTGTGTGTGTGTGTGTGTGTGTGTGTGTGTGTGTGTAAGCCATAAGAGGGTATTGAATCTTAAGAGCTAGAGTTACAAAAAATTTTGAGCAGTTTTGTGTGTGCTAAAAATCAAACCCCAGTCCTCTGCAAGAGCAACAAATGCTTTTAACCACAGAGCTGCCTCTTCAGGTCCTTACTTTGTCTTTTTTTCTTTAGTGATTTCCTAAGTTTGGCAGGTCCTCAAAAGCTTTCAGAACTGCTAGCACAATCCCTTATCACACAGAAATTAAGAGTCACTGGCAAATCACAGCACAGAGGAAGATCATAAAGAAATGCACAAAGCTCCAGCCGCATGCTTGAACGTAAGCAACAATGCTTTTATTAAAGTTTATTTTACTTGCATACCACTTTTTCCACAAAAATAATGTACAATGGATCCAGGCTTCAGTTTGCAGGTGAGGCAGACCTTCGTTGATCAAAGTTAATCTGTTTAGCTATCTGACTTTGGGTGAATTGCTTTACATTACAAATAACCAATATCAGCTACATGATGGAGAAGTGATGATCCTAATTAAGGGTTTTAACTATGAAGATGAAATGGTAAAGTGCCTGAAAAAATATGGTTGCCAAAAGTGCATAATAAATGTGAACTAACTCTCTCTCTCTTTCTCTCACTCTCTCTCTCTCTCTCTTTCACACACACACACACACACACACACTTGCAAAATAAAAAAGTAAAACATTTCTGAGACATGGCCTTAAAGTTTATCTCATATATAACAGATTTCTAAAGAGGTAGATAGTTCAAATAACATTCAGAATTTTTTTTTCAGCAACAGTAAAATGTGATTAGGGTTAAAACCTAATTTTTATTCTTTCCCTTGTCTGGCCTTTAATCCACCTGGTCTCATTAGACTTCTGCCATGGAGATAAAGATGGCTTTGCATTGCAAAACAGTTATGTCATCCCCAGAGCTAAGATCTCTCACCTTCTGACTTCTCACAAATGCTTTGAATGAGACCTTCTTTCCATTCAGCGGCCTTACAGACTTAATGAGAGACCATATTCATAGCTCACTTTTGGTCAATTTCATCTTTCTACGTACCGAACTCATGAAAAATCTCATATACATGTGGCTCTTGGAAAAGGTGCAAGGAGTCCCCCTGACCAGGTCCCATAAAAGCGAGTGGTGAAATCAACCCAAACTTGTAGCTTTTCCCTCATTTTTATTGCAATGTGCTGAGGAAGAAAACAATCAACAGCTCCAGCAGACAAATGTAGGAAACTATTTATTGTGAGTCGTTAGCGGAAGGTTCCATTTGATTCCCTGCTGCAAGGCTCCCTTCTTGCCTCCAGGAGAGAAGTTCCTTGCTAGTGAGCTATTTTTTAGTGCATTTGCATTTTATGTCGGGTAATATTTTCATTGGTATTATTTTCTCTTGATTGTACAGTGTATGCCAGAAATGAGAAAACAAAACCTCTTTCCCAGTCGATTCACAGATCATAAATACCTAGTGAATAGCTCATTACAGAATCACAGGGGGAAAAAGAGAAAGAGAGAGAGGAGCAGGCACAAAGGATGCTGGGCAGGGAGGGAATTTAGAGACAATTTAATTCCATGTCATTTCTTACCATAATTTTCATAGGGTCTGGAGTTGTGTAACTGGGTCAGTTGGCTAATTTTATCAGTTATTCTGTACTGGATATTGTAAGCACATCCCATGCCTTGTGTATATGCAGAGAGAGAAAGAGACACACACACACACACACACACACACACAGAGAGAGAGAGAGAGAGAGAGAGAGAGAGAGAGAGAGAGAGAGAGAGAAGAGAGATTCTACCCATATAGTAATATAGTATCGGCTGTTTCCTAGGAAAATAAGACTTAAAGCAATTATATAACATTCCCAAGGTCAAATCACTAGTTAGTGATACCATGGGGATTTTAACCTAGGACTAAGCCAGAGCCTGCGAACACAGCAAGCATTCCAACAAGGACAGGCTTCAACCCCTCAAGGAGCGGAGGAAGAGATGAGCAAGCTCCTGTGTTTCCCCCTGCAACCCTGACTTTTTTACTATTCATATTTTCTAGTTTTCAACTAGAAACTCAGCTGGATGGACTAGGGCCACCAGCTTACCCAGTGGTGTGGGCTGGGTGAACCACAGAACTCTGTGATTCCAAGTGGTGCCTCTGGACCAATCTACACAGGACTCTGGAAGTCATTTAAACTAAATGGCCCTTTTCCACTGGTAAAGCGACCCACTATTTCAGGAGAGGCGCACACGTATGTAATTCTCCCACCTTCTCTACATCTCTCTCTTGTTTCCCTTTGCTGAGTTTCTTCTTTTGTTCAGTCTTTAGACTGTGTTCTGATTCAGCATCTTCAACTTCACTGCTCTTGTCTCAGCAGCAAGTACCAGCCCATGCATTGAGCAAGCAACTAATTAATAGCTATTAATTAACTGTCAATTAGCAAACAATTAGTCTTCCCCCATTCATCTTTAACTCAAACTTTCTTGCAAGTTTTAGACTCAGGAAGTCTCACAGACTTTTACCTCCTCTCCTGAAAAGCTTCTTAGTTTGCTCCCAATTGTCATGGTTTCATCAGCTGAGGTACAGGCCTGTGGATGTTCCTGGTACATTTCCAATCTATCTTCTGCTCAGCCTCCAAAGTGATACTTCTTAGTATAAATCAATTACATTCCTTTGCTATTTAAATCGTTAGTGCATTGTGAATTTCTTGGAAAGAAATGGAAAATAGAACCCCCACACACAGGTTGTCGGTCTCATACCCCAAAGGACCTCCATGGCCAGAGTCTTCACAAGCATTCCAGCTTCTGTCTCTTGCTCCTATCTGATGTTCTCCATTCTTGAAATCTCCAGCTACATAGTTTCCCAACATTGCCGAGTTAGCTTATTTGTTAAACTTTGCCTGTGCCAGTTTCCCTTAAAAATACCTCTCCCACACATCTCGTCCTGTCATATTGAAGAATTCATCAGCTTTTAAAACAAGCCTCACATGTCACCCTCCCCTCCCAACACACACACACACACACACACACACACACACACACACACACACACACACACATCTTACTCTGCATTGCTTATGTTTCTAAAATAGCCATAATTCTCAGTACACCTTTGTTCCAGGGTACTAATGTTTACAATTTTCACAATGTATGGGGATTATTCATATACATATATATGCCTGTTTATACACAGACAGCAGATGCTATTAAGTATAAAATACAACTGTTTCTAAAGATGTGCTCAAATGATACTGATGCTCATTGTTCCACACAACTTCGCATGTTATTTCATACGTTTTACAAACATGTTAAGATATAACACAAATCCACTTGTATTCTGCATAACATCCTTAAACGATACGTGTATCTGTAACACATGCTTGTGTGGATGACATGATGTTTGTTGTGATGATACACACACGAACCTTAAATGTCACATCAGCTCCCTTAAATCTGATATATATATATATATATGGTTTATATTCATTTAAATATTTATCAGCTCATTCAGATGACACATGTAGGTGTGACACTTTTAGGAATTGTTCTTAGAATGTCCTTGAACTAACAACAGAAGCCTTACCTGCAAGCTTGTTAGAAATGTCACTTAAGATCCCTGATAAGATACTCTGGCGGAGCATGCTACTATGACTTTATGGTTCAACAAGTCCTAGGCATATGTCTGCTAGGAGCTCAAGCTTAAGCCTGTCTCACGTACATGTTATGAACCCTCATTCAGATGCTCTCTCTCCTAAAATGTCATTACTTGTGTAGTTAATACACACATGAAATAATTGGTTTCATTGTAAACTTGATAAAGTCGGGAATCGTCTAGGGAGGGAGTCTCTGTAAATCCACATCAGTTTGGCACACACACACACACACACACACACACACACACACACACACACACACATTCGTGTGTGTCTGTGGAAGTGATGGAAGTGGAAATACTCACCCACTATGGGTGGCACCATTCCATGAACAGTGGGTCCTGAGCCTTATAAGAGTAGAGATGAGAGAAAACAAGCATGAAATTCACTGCTCTCTGTTCCAGATTATGGATGTGATATAAAACTCTCTCTGTCATAGGGCCTTACTTGATATGATTGACAATAACATGACACTGCAAGGCTGTAGAGACAGCTCTGTGGTTACGAGCACTGGTTACTCTTCCAAAAGACCCAGGTTCAGTATCAAGCACTCACATGGCAGCTCACAATTTTCTGTAGATCCAGTTCCAGGGAATCCAGCAATCTCACACAGATATACATGTAGCCAAAATACCATACAAAATGAAAATAAATAAAAAAGTCATAACTGTGTACTTAAATAAACCCTTTCTGTGCGAGTTACTTTTGTTGTCATTTAATCAAAGCCACAGGGAAAATTTAAGCTGACATATTTATTAAAATGTTATACATTAGCTTTTTAAAAGTCATTTTCGCTAATATGGCAAAGGGTTACACTATGTGTGAATAAACAGTACATGTGCTTATTCAGATGTCACACCTGAGGTGTACCAAACCCTTATTAGAAAACATGCATGCCTGTAGAAATAATGCTAATATTCACTGTGTTGCTAACAATGCATACTCCAATTGTTTGCTTATTCAGTTGGTAAGATTGTTTTTCACAGGATACACATATTTATAGAAATATTTTACCACAGTACTCTATGTATCAAATCAGATCAAACATCTTCATTCACATGGGATCACTAAGTTGTATACTCACTCACATACCAACTTGTAGATGCAGTGTGCATTACTATTCAACCCAAAGAACAGATTGTTGAACAACTACTGTCCTGGGCATTCCCACGCATTGACTATGATATTGTTTATCATGAAGCCGGCTTAGTCCTCTCTAGCACCCAGCCTCTCTCCTGGTGCTGGAAGCATACCACTTCCTTTGCAAAATGTGCTAGCCTATTTGCGGCATTATTGCTTGTCGTGACATCTAGGTTAGCTCAAGTGTACTGGTGTTTTCACAGAATTTATACAAGTTTTCCATATTCAAATACTCTCATCTACTTGAAGAAAATGGTTCAATCAAGCATTGGCCTTTCTCTGTGCTTAAGAAATGATTGTTAGTGCATCTGTCATCTTTGGCATGCCACAGTCATAAAACTACTAGGCACCGTAAGTTCGTTCATTCTTTTTATAGCTTTAAGAACATTACTTTAATAAATATGTTACACAAAAGACAGTAAAATGTGCATGCCTTTGGGTTACTCTTTGTGATAATTACCAGAAGAGTGTTTTCTTTCTTTCTTTTTTTAAAAAATATTTTTCTTTTTATTATTGGATATTTTCTTTATTTACATTTCATATGTTATCCCCTTTCTAGGTTTCTCACTCCCAGAAACCCTCCATGCCATCCTACCACCCCTGCTTCTATGAGGGTGTTCCCCCACCCACTCCTGCCTCGCTGCCCTCAAATTCCCCTATACTGGGGCATCAAGCCTTCACAGTACCAAGGACCTCTCCTCCCATTGATGCCCAACAAGGCCATCCTCTGCTACATATGCAGCTGGAGCCATGGATCCCTACATGTGTACTCTCTGGTTGGTGGTTTACTCTCTGGGAGCTCTGGGGGGTCTTGTTGGTTGATATCATTGTTCTTCTTATGGGGTTGCAAACCCCTTTAGCTCCTTCAGGCCTTTTTCTAACTCCTCCATTGGGGATCTCATTGGGAACCCCGTGCTCAATCCAATGTTTGGCTGCGAGCATCTGCCTCTGTATTTGTCAGGAGACAGTTATATCAGGCTCCTGTCAGAATGCCAGCACTTCTTGGCATTCACAATAGTGTCTGGGTTTGGTGACTGTATATGGGATGGATCCCCAGGTGGGGAAGTCTTTGGATGGTCTTTCCTTCAGTTTCTGCTCCACATTTTGTCTTTGTATTTGCTCCCATGAGTATTTTTCTCCCCTTTATAAGAAGAACCAAAGCACCCACACTTTGGTCTTCCTTCTTGAGCTTCATGTGGTCTGTGAATTACATGTTGTGTATTCTGAGCATTTGGGCTAATATCAATGAGTGCATACCATGTGTGTTCTTTTGTGACTTGGTTACCTCACTCCGGATGATATTTTCTAGTTCCATCCATTTGCTTAAAAATTTCATGAATTCATTGTTTTTAATAGCTGAGTAGTACTCCATTGTGTAAATGTACCACATTTTCTGTACCCATTTCTCTGTTGAAGGACAACTGGGTTTTTTTTTTCAGCTTCTAGCTATTACATATAAGGCTGCTATGAACATAGTGGAGCATGTGTCCTTGTTACATGTTGGAGAATCTTTTGAGTATAATTCCAAGAGTTGTATAGCTGGGTCCTCAGGTAATAAATACTATGTCCAATTTTCTGAGGAACTGCCAAACTGATTTCCACAATGGTTGACCAGCTTGCAATCCCATCAACAATAGAGGAGTGTTCCTCTTTTTCCACATCCTCACCAGCATCTCCTGTCACCTGAGTTTTTTAATCTTAGCCATTCTGACTGGTGTGAGGTGGAATCTCAGGGTTGTTTTAATTTGCGTTTTCCTGATGACTAAGGATGTTGTACATTTTTTTAGGTGCTTCTCAGCCATTCAGTATTCCTCAGTTGAGAATTCTTTGTTTAGCTCTGTATCCCATGTTTTATTTGATCCTCTGGAGTCTAACTTTTTGAGTTCTCTGTATATATTGGATACATGCCCTCTATCAGATGTAGGATTGGTAAAGATCATTTCCCAACCTGTTAGGAAAGGTTTTAATTGGTTCTACTTCATAACTCTACAATTTTCTTGACCACAATCAATAAAAAAAGACTGCTGTTGTATTACTGAACTAACATCAAAAGCAAAAAAGTATTGATTAGGTACTTATTATAAACTCAAACTCCTTTGTGACCCAGAAATTCACTGCTCTTCTCAAGATTTTCCTTCTCTAACTTGGAGACATAGAACTTAGTACTGGAAATCATACCACTGCCAAATTGAATCTTGTTTCCACCACTTACTGACCCTGTAACTTGAGAATATTATTTAATATTTCAAAGGTAGTTCTCATCTGCAGAAGATAGTTTTTATGTGTATATAAAATCATATACACATATACAGGCTATACAGTATGCACTTATAGTAAGGTTAGCTTTTTAAAAAGATGGTAAGTCAAATAAGTGCATAAAGTATGCTCAGTAGTAAAGAAACTATTATGGCAATGCCAGAGAAGGTTATGACTGAGAAGCTAAATCCTCATAAACATATTATTACCCATATCCTAAGACCTTATTATTGTCTCAGGAGACATCTGAACATGGGGCTTCAGAGGGAGTACATGGGACAGTGGTCAGAAATTTACCATTCAAGCAAATAACAAGTAATTAGAACAAGTAATGTTCTAATGATTCTACCTAAAGGCACTGGGGAGCCCTGGAAGCAGCGTAGAGGCAGTAGAGAGTCCCAATTAGCTCAGTTGTTGCTAAAATAAAACCTAGGGAAAGAAATTAAGTCAGAAGTCCCATCCTATCGATTGAAGCACTTGATAAAAGAGGAGATATTGATCCTGAAAAACTGAGCAGGAGATAACAATTGCAGGATGGATAATTACAAGGTTTATGAAAAGGATAAAGAGCTACACAGACTCGGACTACTAGATCATTCTTGAGATACCTCGCTCAGAGTCAGACTAGTTACAAGTTTACTCACAACAAGACTGGTGCCTTACAAGCTTGATGCGACCACTCACTAGGAAAGAGGGTGTGGCTTCTTATATTGTCTTGAGGACTAAAAGAGAATGAAGACTATTGGGAGGTCTTTGGTGAGGTGATGTTAGAAAAATAATAAAAATGGGGGTGTAGTTTGGTGAGAAAGAGGCCTGAAGAGTGGGTTTCAAATTCCTGTAGCAATTCAGGGCCTATGGACCAAAACTGCTTCCTGGCTGTACATTGTTAACTTTTAAGAGACATAGCACACATGGATTAATTAGAAGAGGCTTTGATATAGGCTCCATAATTTCTCATCTAATGTACCTTCTTAAAATATAAAAGCATAAGGGAAAGATTGGCCAATTCTGGATGGGTTTGGTACAATGGTTGTGTCTCAGAAAACTGATATATTTAAACAAACTTTTGAGTATTTGGGGAAAAGGTGAGTAATGAGTGAACACCAGCAATACACAGTTGGGGAATGAGAGGGACAGAGGTATCGCAGAGAACCAGGGAAGCACAGACTACAGAAGAAGGCTGGAAACAATTCAACTATTTTGGTTAGACTGTAGGCAATAATGAGCCAGTGGAGGTCATTAGGCAGGCTGTGGCCTGAGCTAATATATAATCTAGAATGTAATGGATATTCTTAGGCAGGAGTCTGGGCAGGAGGAAGAGAAATGGCTAGATCATTCCATTGTAGTTTACATGAAAGATGGTGATCTAGATAAAAGAGAGCAGGAGGGATGGAGATTGGATTCACTTTGTAGGATTTGGTGGTAACATTGACAGAATGTTGGGGGAGAATGACTGAGGTGAACCCTATCACACTTGCAGAAACATTCCAGATTTTGTTTTCCTGTCTGTGTGGAAAGAGAGGGGTATACATGCACATGTGTTTAGAGCCCAGAGGTCAACCTTAGGTGTCAATCTTCAGATGCTATCCACTGTTGTTTTAGAAACAGAGTTTATCATTGTCCTGAGACTCACTGATTTGGCTTCTCTGGCTGGCTAGCAAGTCCCAGGGATCTGCATGTGCCCACCTCCCTATCTCTGGGGTTATAAACACCTTCCAGCATACCCAACCTTTTTCCCACATTAATTTATTTATCAATTCATTTTATATCCCAATCACAGCCCCCATCCCAGTCCCCCCTTGTCAGGCCTTGGACGAGTTAACTCCATTTAACCTGCACCATAATCACGTAGGACACACCTCCAGAGATTTAAATATTAATGAGTTATCTAAAGGCAAGGAGGTGGGAGGGGCATAGCTAATTAAGTTATCCCCTCCCCTTTTCCCCCTCCCTATAAAAAACCCAGCCCCCTGACTTTTGGGGGGAAAGCACGTACCATCTACACCCATTCACCACACCATGAACAATAAAAGCTTTGGAAAACCGGACTCCACGTGTCGCCTGGGCCTTCCTGCACCTGCTGCCAGACTGCCAGTCTTTGGAACCCTGGAACCTTGCCGATGCAGCCGCTGACCGGCTCATGTCGACTACATGAATGTGGAATCCTTCCGCAGGTGGCCCTCGTGGCTTTGTCCCCACCACTGGACTCCCTCTCCCCCAGCCCAAGTTTTTTTTTCCACATCCCCTTACATGACCTTTTCACCTTTCCTCTTCTCTTTCACCTCTGAGAAGGATTCTTGGGTACTAACCCACCCTGTCACCTCAAGTCACTACAGGACTAGGTATATCCTCTCCCACTGAGACTGGACAAGACAGCCCAGTTGAAGAATAGGATCCACAGGCAGGCAACAGAGTCAGGGTAAGCCCACGGTCCATTTGTTGAGGGAATGCATGAAGACCAAACTGTACATCTGCTATATATATGTGGGGAACATAGTGAAGTATTTATAAAAAGATAAAGAGATAAAGAGATAATGTTCTGTGAGTGTGTGGAGAGGTATGGGAAGGTGATGTCTCAGCGGGCCCATGTAGAGGCATCTCTTCCCGTGAGGGACCAGTCACACACTGGTATAGTATAGAGTTTATTGAGGGCATGGGGAGAGGAGCCAGGAGGGTAGTAGAGGCAGAGAGAGAGAGAGAGAGAGAGAGAGAGAGAGAGAGAGAGAGAGAGAAGTAGAGAAACAGAGGCCGGCCATGACCACATGAAGAGAGAGGAAGGTGGGGGGGACAGAGAGGCAAGAGGGTAAGAGGGTAAGAGTAAGAGAGTAAGAGATTAAGAGAGTTAAGGGGCAAGCAGCCCCTTTTATAGTGGACCAGGCCTTCTTGGTGGTTGCCAGGTAACTGTTGGGAGGAGCATACCTGGCTATTGCCAGGTAACTGTGAAGGTGGAATTTAGACAGAATACTAACACATAGGTCCAGCTCTTGTATGCTCTTTGGTGGTTCTGTTTTTTGGAGACCCCAAGGGTCTAGGTTTGTTGACTCTGCTGGGCTTCTTGTGGAGTCCCTATCCCGTCCTGGTTCCTCAATCCTTTCCCCAACTCTACCACAAGGCTTCATGAGCTCTATCTAATGTTTGGCTGTGGGTCTCTGCATCATTTTTTGTCACCTGCTAGGTGGAGCCTATAAAAGGACAGTTATGCTAGGCTCTCGTCTATAAGCATAGCAGAGTATCATTAATAGTGTCAACAGTTGGTTCTTGGCCATGGTGTGTGGATTTATAGTTGGGCCAGTCATTGGTTGGATATTCCTTCAGTCTCTGTTCCATCTTTGTCCCTGCACTTTTTGTAGGCGGGCCAAATTTTAGGTTGGAGCTTTTGTGGGTGGTTTGGTGTCCTTATCTCTCCACTGACAGTCCTGCCTGGCTAAAGGATGTGACATGCCCAGCTTTTCACATGGGAACTGGGGATCTAACCCAGACCTCATGCAAGCTCAGTAAACATATGGTCAACTGATCCATCTTTCCTGCTCTACATAAAACTCAGATTTTAAGTGAGCTGTTACAATAGATCCAGGAACAGAAAAACATTTCTGCCGAGGAAGCAGAGAAGGAACAGCAGGGAGAACTTACAGCCTCCTAGTCAGTTGTCTGTGCAGGAGCCTTGACTTCTCCTTAGATGATAAAGCATCGTGGATAATGTAGTGAGGAGTGATTCACTGGCTTCACTTCATTCAAGCAATGAAGATGAAGCAGCTGCCGTGGCGTTGCACATAGATGTCAGCTGAGTTGATGAATAGCAATTCTAAAGCTAAAGCACATAGACCTGGGGTCAAGTGCAAAATTGGTTGGTGGTGATGGAATGTTTGCCAGTTGCATCAGAAGAGACAGGAAGCTAATTACTGCCTTATGAGTGGGCAGAAGGCTGACATTCTAAAATTTCAAAGCCCCATTACAGATGCTACAACCAAAATATTCAGTGAAAAAAATGTCAGGGCTACATATTAAGTGAACAGCCAATTGGGCAAATAAATGGATAAAGAGATCTACCTGAATCTAGGTTTCAAGATCCCCTGGTGATTATATTACTGTTCACATTTCTGCACAGGCATGGTGATGACATATTAATAACTGCTGTGTTGATTAATGGATCACTATTAATTTGGCAGGATGTTTTAGATTGTGCCAGGCTTCCCTACTTATTGCAATCCTGGTCAACATTTCTGTCTATAATCTGAATGGAAGCACAATTGTAATCCTCACCAAATAGAAACTCATTCAGAACTGCTGGCTTCCCTTCCTCCTTCCTCCTCTGTCTTTTGTGATCCTAGGGATCTTAAAGATCTGGCTTTTATGAAGAAAGTGGAAATCATAGGCCATCTAGTTACTTTACAGCCTTTGAGAATTAAATAGAAGGACAGAGAATAAGGCAGGGGAGTGGGAGGGGGAAAGACTGAGGCAAAAGGAAGCAAAGCAAAGGAAGAAAGGGAACAGATAATGTGGAAGACAGTGAAAAACAAAGACAAAAGAGAAAAAAGAGGAGGAAAAGAAGAGAAGGGAAGAGGAGGAAGAGAGAAAAAAGAGAATCGAGGAAGAGGAAAGAAGAGAGGAAGAGAGAAAGGATAGAAGGAAGGAGGAGGGAGCAACCTAGGAGAGATGGGAACAGACTGAGTACAATCAGAATGATAATGGATGAAGGAGAAGAAGCCTTGAAAAGATAACTCTGTAAGGAAACAGTCCTAATAACAGTTGTGATTATGAACAGTCATGGAAAACAAGAATAAACTCCATCCTATAGTGAGTGCTACAGAGGACCAAAATGGGAAAGGAGAACAAATCAAATGACAACAGCTGCTCACTTGCTAAACAATCAAAACTATTTAATTGACATGCTGAGAGCTGTCAGTGACTACATGTTCATAGGACGTTATCCAGCTGTTAGAGATTAAATCTGAAAAGTCTCCCCCAGGTTCACATGTTGAATGCTTGTTCCTTGGCCCCTGGCTGTTTTTTTTATTCTATTTAGGGAGGCTAGAGGATCTTTAGAATGAGGGTATTGCTGACAGAGGTCACTAAAAGCAAGTCTTTGAAAGTTATACTCTGTTTTACTTTGGGTTTCTATTGCTGTGAAGAGACACCATGACCATAGAAACTTTTATAAAGAAAACATTTCATTGGGGCTGGCTTACAGTCCAGGGACTTAGTCTATTATTGTCATAGTAGGAAACAAGGTGGCACTCAGGCAGACATGGTGCTGCTAGAGAGATAGATGAGAGTTCTAGGTCTTGATCAACAGGCAGCTTGAGCACATTTGAGATTCAAAGCCCTCCTCTACCAGAGACACACTTCCTCCAAGAAGTCATGACTACTGAGACAAGGCCATACCTCTTAACGATGCCACTACCTATGGGTCAAGCATTCAAACCCTTGAGTCTGTGGAGGCTATTACTATTTAAAGAACCACAGTTTCTATTCCCCATTGCACAGAGATGTTCATGCTTTCCCTATCTGCCATGTTGTGAAAAAATGGCCTCAATGCTTCTGCAACCATGAACTGAGCTATTCTGATGCATCTTCTCTGATAATGAACTGCAACCAGGAGCCAAAATAAATCTTACCTCTTTTAAAGGTTTCCTTTTTCCTACCAGGCATTTTGTCACAGCAACAGAAAAGTAATCAATACACTAGCCAAGTCCTGGAACTGTAGCATAAACTCAAGCATGGCATGGAGACTGACCCAGATGGGAAACATAAAATAATCATGTCCATAGCAGGTTGAAGATCAAAGTCAAAAGATTTCCCTAGAGGAATGAGCCTCTGTAGGATGAATGGAGGCATAGGAACTCATTTTAGAAAAAAAAAAGAGAGAAATGAGAGATCTGGAAGGAAGAAGGAAGAAAGGAAGAGGAAAGGGAGAGGGGAGGGGGAGAATAGAAAGAGAGAAAGAGAGAGAGAGAGAGAGAGAGAGAGAGAGAGAGAGAGAGAGAGAGA
>JANHMN010000004.1:90575403-90604682 GCA_030674055.1 Rhabdomys pumilio
AGAGAGAGAGAGAGAGAGAGAGAGAGAGAGAGAGAGAGAGAGAGAGAGATATTGAGATTTGACATAAAGGAGCACAGGTCTTTGACCATATAATAAGGCCAGCCAGTGTATATGAGGCACAGAGGGGACAGATGAGGCTCAAGTGGTAGGCAAAGCTGAACCAAGCAAAGTCATTTCACCAGATGACAGATTTTAAACTATCATTCTTTGTTTCCCTTGTTCACCAGTCTGTATTGAGAAGTTACTTTGTCTGTTAAAAACTACAGCAGGGCTTATGCCAGGGAGGGTAAACAAGATAGATAAAACTCCTTTCTGTTCTTTGTAGAACATGGAGTCAAAAACAGAGAGCAGAAGACTACAACAAAATCGTGGTGCTGAAATAGGGAAGTGCTGATTTAAGGAAGTAAGGGAATGTAACATATTCTAGAATATGTTGAAAGATGGAAATCAGCGAGACACCTTAGAGGAAATGACATTTAAATTGAGACTTAAACCAACAGTGGACCATAGCAAGGTAAAGAAAATAAAGGAAATTCTAGTGTGGACGAGTAGGTATTCTGATACAGAGGTGAGAGGAGGGGACACTTGCATTGAATGAAGATAGTTCAGAAGAAGCTTAAACACAGGGAGATAGACTAAGAGAAGCTGGGGATGTGGGAATAGATATCTTCACAAGAGGCCAGTACTCCTTGTTAAGGACAGTCTAACTTCTGAGGGGAAGTGGCAGAACAGGATGTATTCAAAAGGGAAAAGCCACAAACTGAGAGTTCCTTTGGGAGAATAATGCACAAAAGAACTGATAACACTTGAATCATATTCTGAACATCAGAGAAAATGGGAAGTAAGGCTGAGAGATATTTGGAGATAGGAGCCATTAGACCAAGCAGCTGATAGGTAAGAAATCTGGACAGAGACACAGAGGGGAGGCAATGTGAAGAGACGCAGGCAGAATGCCAGATGAAGGTTAAAGGGAAACTGCAACAAGGCAGGAGAGTGTGCGGCTGCCAGAACTGAAGAACCCCAGAAAGGTGTTTCCTTTAAGGATTTTGGAGTGAGTATGCTCCAGACAATACCTTGTTTCTCAATTTATAACCTCTAGAATTAAGGAAAAATAATTTTACATTATTCTCAACTACCCAGTGTGTGGTACAATCTGAAACTAAGATATCTTGACATCACCTGCTTAGACTATCTTACAAATGTGTATCAGATAATTTTGAAATTGTAATTTGACTCTATTTATCCTAACATTTATACCCACAAACTAATGAGGTAAACGGGGAGGTTCTCTGTCATAAACTCATAATAATGGCAAAATAGAAACAAAGGAAAATAAGTTATTTCACTAAATTACAAGTTCATAAGCTAAAAGCAAAAACGTTATTCTATGTCAAGTACTATTAAATTAGTGATACAAAAAACGTTCTTCCTATAGTTTGTGTAAAAAAAGTCATATTTGGTCCAATATTATTTTAATTTCTTTATTTACTTGTTTTCTTTACTTTCTCAGTGTTCTCGGACAATTGCTTTAACTTTTAGAATATCACTTCATCTGTAAAATGGGAACAAGTCTCTTATTTGGTTGCTAAGAGGATGGGACTAGATAATAAACAAAATAAAGATTAACACAGTGCCTTGTAGACACTAAGTAGTCAATACGGGTTCCCATCACTGCACCTTATCTCCTACAATCAGTTTATTAGGAATCAAAAATCCACACCAGATTATAGGAAAGATGGGTCTCTGGGAACTTCCAAGGCTCACGGTTTGGATTTGCTCTAGGTGTCAAAATATTTGTTTCATTAGCTGAGTCCTAACACCCAGAGAACACTAATCTAGCTCAGCAAATCCGAGCGACTCTTTGTGTTCACGCTATGATTTCCTGTGGAAAGTTCTAATTTTAGTATAAGGAGAATTTCTAGAGAGGGAAGACTAAAAGGCTAAGCAGGTTAAAAATGTTTGATTACCGTAAGATAAATGACAGCCAGAATATTGCCAACCGCTTCCCATTGTAACCCTTACTGTAATTTTCTCAGGGTATTTTGCAGATTGAAAGCAATGGAAAAGAATAGTCTTTTTACTCACGGGGAGCTCAATAACGGAAAGTTGTACTGCTGGTTACTTAAGATGGTCAGATATGGTCATCACAAACATCAGCAGTTGCTCACAATTATCAAACAAAACGCTGAGCTTCTGAAGGAAAGGGAAAGGAAACGAGGACGTTTAAGTCATTTTCAACATGTATTCTTCCTGTGGGACTAATTCACTTGCCTACCATATTGTCCTATGTAATTCCTACAAGTGACGGCCTGGCATTTACTAGAAAATACATTTTTTATTAAAACCCATCTTACTTTTTCTGTTGTTAGTATTTATATGTTTTATTCTCTACTTAATGAGTGCAGCACAGCGTTTTCATATATATCCACATAGGCAAACTTTTGCCATAGTGAGGTAAGTGCACTTCACCACCCCACACAGCTGGCAACCATACTTCAGGTCTCCTTACCATTGTTTTTAACATGATTCTTCACTCTGGGTAAACACATCTGTGTTATCTGCTTTCCCCCCCCCCTCTCTCTCTGCTTAATCTTTCATCTATAAGTGACACAAATGACTAAACATTGTTACTTCTTAGTCTAATTTTATGCTAATAGAGTTTCTAGGGCTAAGAGATGGCATCATTGGTAACTGCTTGCTATGCAGGCATGAGGACCAAAACTCAGACCCCAGCACTCACACAAAGGGCAGGCATGGTGGTATATGCCTGGAATCCTGGCACTAAATAGATGGAGACAGGGGCTCTCTGGAGCTCACTGTCCAACCACACTTGTAACACTGAGTCAATGGTCTCAAGGTTTAGAAGGAAACCGCAAGCCAAAAGGAAGGTAGGGAATGATTGAGGAAGAGAACAGGGATTGACCTTTGGCTGCCAAGGGCACATGCATACAAGTAAGCACACCCACAAAAACATGCACCTATCACACACACACAGAGAGAGAGAGAGAGAGAGAGAGAGAGAGAGAGAGAGAGAGAGAGAGAGAAATACAGAGAGAGAGAAATACAGAGAGAGAGAGGGAGAGAGAGAGAGAGAGAGAGAGATTCTTACTTAACTCACAGCAGAATGATTTACTTCCATGGATAAGTACACAGTACTGAGAGTATTAATATCAAATAGTTACTCTCACTGTTGAAAGCGGATTGGACCAATGTTATGAACATCAGCTCACTTTTAGGACACCAAATGAGTTAACTTCTCTCACTCCAGTTCCAAGGTAATCTAGAATTCAAGGCTTTGGGAAACTATCATGAAAAGTGTTGGCCCCTTAATGTGGCTTCCTCCCCATACTCCTCTTCACAGTTCCACAGTGTGGTCTCCTGATCATTACAGCACTTTTTCTGAGAACGAAAATCATGCAAATTTAATCCCATCTCTACTTGTTACTTTCTCCCTTGGGGGAGGGAGCAGTAAAGTGAGGCTGGAATGATGAGAGCAGAGTAGCTCAGACACTAAATCTGGGTCCAGATGTTTACCCTAGACTTACACACTCATTTTGACAGACATGGCCTCTCAAGGATTGGAAAGGCCTCTAAATGATCCATATAGAGACTTTCCGTGAGGAAAGAAAAATGAAGCTAGGTTAGGAAAATCCCACAGAATGAATAAACCAAAAAAGGCAGGCATGTTAAAGCACATGTGCAATTAAACCTTCATTTTCTCAAATGAAGGATGCATCATCAGTGAACTTAACTGGTTTTTTAAGAAAAACCTCAGTTTTTATAAGAATTATTTGTGAGGTTGCAGAGATGGGTTGCTCTGCAGGTAGAAATGCTTTCTATCTAGGCTGAACACCTGAATTCCATTCCTCAGATTAAAATCCTGAAAAGAACAAACATTCACAAACTGTCCTTTGACCTTTCTGTTCATACTGAAGCAAAGACACACACACACACACACACACACACACACACACACACACACACACATATACACAGACTCACAAACACATACACACATGTGTAAATAAAATGATTGAAAATGTAAAACTTTTAAAAAGGATATCTTTAATTGTAGCAATCTGTTACAATTGAATCTGTTCCTGGTTATGTTTTAATTTGACATAAAATTGTTTTCTACAAAACTAATTGAATTCATCATAAAGTCTTAGGACACTGTAAGGGCTGACTTTTGTGTACTGCTCTGAGGTACAAGAAGCAGTATAGGGACCTACTGTGGACATGTGACCTCCTGTGCATGACTGTCCACATACTTCAGTTCTATTCCATAACTGGAACCTCTGATGCTAGCAACATACTTTGAGTCAGTAGAATCTCATTTCTGTGAATAATTCAGTGATGCAAGGCTCTGATCATCTCCCAGGAGAGGACTTACCACTTACTTTATCTGTAGACAAGCTTCAGGACCTTTGGCTGAAGAGAGCTATCTGGTCTTCAAGTACACTAATAACAGGTTATTGAGAAACAGAGAGGAAAGGTTTGTGTATTGACCCCTATGTGGAAGAAAATGATGAGAAATATGTATTCTAGTACGTTCAGACAGATCGGCTGAGATTTGTTTGGACAAACACTGCATTTCAACTTCCTTCTCTGCCCCATCTTGCTGTTCCTATTTTACAGGATTTAACACCTGGTAAGCAGCCTTCCGGTCTGGGCCCCAGCACTGAGCAGATCCCAGGCTGCAGCTCTTTCGCTAATCTCACAGAACCAGGTGGAAGCGGGTCTCCCAGGGGCTCTAACCCAGCAGTATCTTAGGTAAGCAGACAGCAACACCTGCCCCAAACAGGGAGTAACTGGGACCCACTAGGACCCAGGAAGTCACTCCTGGCCCGGAGCACTGAGCAGATCTTGGACCCTAGCTCTTCCTTTCTGCGCCTGAGCACTGAGCAGATTTTGGGCCCCAGCTCTTACCCCAGTAGTAAAACCCACCCCACACAGTTCTGATACAACCAAGATAATAAGAGAGACAGGCTCCAGTCAGAGACAGGGCAGATAGCACTAAGGAGATCCAGATGGCAAAAGGCAAGCTCAAGAGCATAAGCATCAGCTACTCAGGGTACTTGGCATCATTAAAACCTAGTTCTTCTACATAAGAAAGTCCTGAATTCCCCATATTACTAGGAAAGCAAGATTCAGATTTAAAATCACTTCTAATAATGATGATAGGGGACTTTAAGAAGGACATAAATAACAGTCTCAAAGTATTTTAGGAGAACACAGGTAAACAGGTAGAAGCCCTTAAAGTGGAAACACAAAAATCCCTTAAAGAATTACAAGAGAAGACAACCAAACAAGGAATTGAACAAAACCATCCAGGACATAAAAGTGGAAGTAGAAACAATAAAGAAATCACATAGGGAGACTACCCTGGAGATAGAAAACCTAGGAAAGAAATCAGGAGTCATAGACGCAAACATTACCAACAGAATACAAGAGATAGAAGAGAGAATCTCAGGTGCAGAAGATACCATAGAAAATATTGACAAAACTTGTCAAAGAAAACACAAAATGCAAAAAGTTCTTAACACAAAATATCCAGGAAATCCAGGACACAATGAGGAGACCAAACCTAAGGATAATAGGTATAGATGAGAGTGAAGATTCCCAACTTAAAGGGACAATAAATATCTTCAACAATTATAGAAGAAAACTTCCCTAATCTAAAGAACGGGATGCCCATAAACATACAAGAAGCCTATAGAACGCCAAATAGACTAGACCAGTAAAGAAATACCTCCCGTCACATAATAATCAAAACACCAAGTGCACAAAACAAAGAAAGAATATTAAATGCAGTAAGGGAAAAAGGCCAAGTAACATATAAAGTCAGACCTATCAGAATTATACCAGACTTCTCACCAGATACTATAAAAGTGAGAAGATCCTGGGCAGATATCATACAGACCCTAAGAAAACACAGATGCCAGCCCAGGCTACTATACCCAGCAAAATTCTCAATTACCATAGATGGAGAAACCAAGATATTCCACGACAAAACCAAATTTATACAATATCTTTCCACAAACCCAGCTACAAAGAATAATAGCTGGAAAGCTCCAATACAAGGAGGGAAATTATACCCTAGAAAGAGCAAGAAAGTAATCCTCTTCCAACAAATCCAAAAAAAGATAGCCATACAAAGATAATTTCACCTCTAAAAACAAAAATAACAGGAAGCAACCATCATTGTTCCTTAATATCTCTTAACACCAATGGACTCAATTCCCCAATTAAAAGACATAGGTTAATGGACTGGATACATAAACAGGACCCACCATTTTGCTGCATACAGGAAACCCACCTCAGTGACAAAGACAGACTCTACCTTAGAGTAAAAGTCTGGAAAACAATTTTTCAAGCAAATGGCCCTAAGAAACAAGCTGGAGTAGCCATTCTAAAATCTCCAATACCCAATCTAGATATATCAACTATCTTTGACTGGCAGAGACACACAAACATCAACCTCCATGTCCCCTCCCCCCTTTGTCACCTAGCTCCTCCTCTCCTCCTCCTCCTCTCCTTACTCTTCCTCTTCCTCTCCTTCAAGCTGATTATGGGCATTGAGATATTAGAAGAGGGGTAAGGGGAAGGGGTACCTCTAGTCAAGAAGCTATCTGAAATTAGCATTTGCTTGGGAAGGAAAAATTAGTCTTCTCAAATGAAGTCATAGTGGATATATTAACCACATTTCAGCGTGGTTACCCAAAAGTAGATGTCTAACACAAAACAAATTCAATGGTGGGCATTTTCATGAAGTTTGGTTTTATTTTGTTGGTTTTGTTCTGATATTGATCTGTTTGGGCATTTCTTGTCTTAATGGTTTTTTGCCTGTATGTTTTGGTTTCCGATTTTGTGTTTTTGTGGAGTTTCATAGTTTTGTGTGTTGTGTGGTTGGTTGGTGTGTGTGTGTGTGTGTGTGTGTATGTGTACATGTGTGTGTATGAGAGAGGGAGAGAGAGAGAGAGAGAGAGAGAGAGAGAGAGAGAGAGAGAGAGAGAATCTCAATATAAGCTAGGTGTCAAAGTCCTCTCTGTGTACAAAACATAAAACGGGTGTCAAAATTTCAATTACAGAGATCTCTTCTAAAACAAGCCAGTTGGAGCAAACACAATTTATCTTCTGTGTTCCTGTTATTAGATCTATCCATCAGGACACAATAAAACTATGTCTCCCTCACAGCTGAACTATAAAGATTAATTAGACAGAATAAGGCAAGTGGAGTTCTCTTGAGAATTACATATAAATACACGCACCCTTGTTATTACAACACTTGAAAATACCCTTCCCATCTCTCAGTTATTTAAGGTAAAGAATCTGATCATTATGAAGTAAATGGAAGAAATATTAGATGTTTGTATTCCATGTGGCAGGCCTCAGTTGAATATTCTCCTTTAAGACGAATAATGGAGCCCATTCTGAGAATGCTGTGTGATGAGTTATCACCCCTCTTAAGAGCCCACATCTTTATGGCATGGATACAGTTTTCAATACTGTTTTGATTCAATCTTTTATTAAAGGTCTACCTTGAGTAGCCAATTGATTTTTGTTAGTCCCTGGAGCAAATGCAAAGTGGAAACTCTATTTCCTGTATTTAAGAGGCTCCTGCCTTTGTATGAAATACATTTGATGTGCTAAATAAGAAAAATGAAAAGCTTCACTTACTTAGTGCTTTTATTTTTTTTCAGGCCAATTTTGCATTTTTTTAAAAAAATTCTGAAAATCCAGCTCTAAATCACAAGTCCTTTGAAGCCTGCTTATTTTCCCAGTTCAAGTTAAAAAACAAATTATCTCCAAATCTGAAAAGATACTAGTTAGAAGGTTGGCAATTTGCATAATGATCCACATGCTGGCCACCTAGCACAACAATTATTTATGACTATGTTAGTTATTTTAAAGTATCTTACTTGAAAGTCATGTGTTTACAAACATTCATTGCTGTCCCAGGATTCCCTCATCACTACAGTATTTACTGACTGTTAACATTGATGGAGGAGGGAAGGAAACCTGTTCTGAGGGAAGGAAAACCTGTTGTGAAGGGGACTCTGTAGTAGTTGGTGATATGTCACTAAGCTGCTTCCTGGCAGCTGACAAGGATGCCTTCGAGGCAATCAGACAAATTCCAGAGGGATTCCTGAGCATTGAATGACATAGGATTCATTGGCTCATCTGAGCAATGTTCAGTCGGGCCTATAATTAGAATCCACAAGTGAGGAAGGCTCTGTGCTAACTTCTGTGACTCTGCTGAAGTCCTATTCCCCCTCTTTTTCTTTCTGACAAGCCCTTATATTTGAGCAGTGATGATAACAATAATAACTATGCAGATTCAGGGAGCTGCCTCTTATCAGGATGTATTGAGCACCTTATCTACATTTGCCCTCAATCGTCACAGCCACCCTAAGGGGAGCACAAACATTCTCCTCATTTTATAAGTAAAGGCGAAGAGAATTGGAGAAATTAATTAGCTTGACCAAAGTCACACACACTTGGATCCAGATCTGTCCCACTCACAAATCCTATTCTTTTGTGCCACAATGCTTCCAGAAACAGGGGATTAGAGAACTTAGTGAAACAAATAGTCTATATTACAGCTGTCCTTTCAAATTCGAAACACAGGATAGGCAAGGAGTGTTCAAGGTTTCAGCACAAAATAGTAAATGACAACTTTAGTGTTGTGGGTTTGACTTCTCAGTTAAACATAAATCCAACCTAATTTCATGCATGGCAAGGATGCTTTCCTCCCAGCAGTACTGACTTTTCAATGTGTAGAAACATAATAAACACACAAATGCCTAAGGGGAAGCTATCATGGGAAAACCAGGCATTTACTCTTGGTAGGCGTGCTCCAGGAAAGGATGAAAGAGTTCACTTTCTTCAAGGGTGTGAGCCCTGCTATGCCAGTCACACTCCAAGAGTATTTGCACAATAGAAATGGGACTTCATAGATTTAAGAAAAGAGAGAGCAGAATGTGGGATAGGTAAGAAGGTGGGTGGATCTTGGAGGAGTCGGGGCTGAGAAGAGAAAAATGATCAAGACACATGGTACAAAATTTTCAAAGAATAAAAACACTGTTCTAAAAAGCTTCACTCCTCTTTTTGAAAACAGAGAAGCTTTCTTATTGATCCCAATATCTCACCTTCATCATTGGGAAAGGAAACTCCAGGTACAACTGTATTATAAATAATATAAAGGAGAGCATAGGAGGAGAGCCAAAGGCCAAGCAGATGCTCCTAAGGGTTCTGAAAGTAGTGAGGAGCTCTCATTTCCCTACATAAAGCTTGGAGGCTCCCTTATTCCTGGGCATGTTGCATGGAGTGTTTGTCACTGTGGATGGTACAGCTCTTCTCCCCTGCACAATCCTGAGTTACCCCACCCAACACTCTCAAAAATGAAGCCTAGGCACTAATTAGACATATGTGACTTAGTCTCAGAGACAACACTGACTATCTAAACATGAATTAAACATGGTTTTGCTTAACATTGCAGATACTTCTTAATCCAGACAAAGAGGAAAGCATGCCTGTCCCCACACTAATTGCTGGACCTCACAAAGGCCGTGTCAGCCATGTGAATACTCACGTTTCTGCTCCTGAATCCTTATCAATTTAGTTACTCACAGGCTTCAGAGGAGTCCCCTGACAGCACATTTCAACTTCCCACACAGAAGGGTTTTTTTCTACCACCTACCTAATTTCCATCCCTCCATCTGAGATTTAAATACATCCCTGTTCATCCTACAGAAAGCAGCAACAGAACAGTATCGTTCGATATCTGCCACAGAGGGAGAAGGAATTGAATCTCAACTGCAGCTATTTCTGATTTCTAATAGAGAAGCATAAGGTTAGAGATTGCTGTAATAGAATTCTTCACTTCTGCTAGCCCAATTTGAGACTAGAGGGGAGGAAATAAGGTGGAAGGCCCCTCGGATTTGAAATGGTGAATTAAACACGTGTGTTGGGTTCTGCTCCCTCCCAAGCCCCATTAACTCCCAAGGAAGGTATTTTTAATCCATTAACTTACAAAGGGAAATGAAAAAGAGAAAATGTAAGCTACAATGTTGGCAGCTGAAAAAAATGGATGGATGGGTGGGTGGTACCTGATTCCCTAGACCTAAAGAGGCAGAGCTGTCAACCTGCAGCAGGGAAAGGAAGGAGCAAGTGGCTTCGAGCTGCAGGAGCAGGAGGCTCTGCAACCACAATACCAGATACTCCTGACAAAAGAAATAAAGACATCCCAAACAGGAAAGCTACCTTCCAAGAATGTTTAGGAAACAGGTAGCTCTGACTTTTTTCTATCTCTCTTCCTCCATCTCCACCAAGTCTGGAGCATTTTTCTTAGGAAGGGGAAGAAATGACCTCTGAATTGGGCCTGGTACCATTAAGAACTGAGCCCTGGAATTGACTTCATGATTAAAAGCACTCCAATTCAGGACAACCTGAGATTGATTTCTCAGAGACCATGTAAAAAATGTGGCATAGTCGTGAGTGCCCGTGACTCTGACATTGGGGGGCAAAGGCAGGCCAACCCTGAAAGCTCACTGGAGAGCCAACCTAGCCCAAGCTTCTAGGTCATAGGAGATCCTGTCTTAAGGCAGAACAAGACAGAAGGCTTGCTCTGGTTTCCACATGTGTACACAGGCTTCCACATTCATGTGAGTGTAACACACACACACACACACATATACACACACATGGGGGAAGAGAGAAAGATGGAGGGAGGGAGGGGTGAAGGGAGGGAAGGAGGGAGGGAGGGAGAGAGAGAGAAAGAGAGAGAGAGAGAATTATACCCAGATGTATGTTGGCAGCATGAAGAACAGATGAGACTACTCTAAATGGCAGAACCAAAGGGGAAAAAATTGAAAATCCTGCTTTCAAAACTTCAATGAAATCTCTAAGGATAGACATCTCTATTGTCACCTTCCAACCTTCAGCCTCAGTGGTAGCCTTGTCTATCCAGCAAACTTGGAGCCTCTCATAGCTGTCTTGATACCTCTTGCTTCCCAACTGACTGTCTCTGTTACACCATCCCCAAGTTATTTAACTTCATTTAACTTTCTCGTAGCTCCTTGTGTTTAGAAGTAAACTCTCTTTCTGTAAATGTGAAGATTCAGTAGCCCAGAGATCATAACCTGTTCTCTACCTTACAGGGCTAGGGCACTCATCCATATGCTGCATCTCTCTTAGGAGTGGTCCTATCTATGTCATTGTCTAAGGTTAGGACATCTTGCTGGGAGCAGCCTGGATGTAGCATCAGGCAATCCAGAGTATTCCTAAACACAGTTACTCTGCTTTAGTCCAGGATTATAAGGAAGATCCCTCCCAGCCAAGTTTCCTCCTGGCACCTTCTGATGCCTCTGTGATATTCTGTTGTCCATTCACTCCTCCCTTGGGCCCATCAGCTCCCCACTTCCCAAAAGGTGCTGTTCTGGGCTCAGTCAGCAATAAACTTCCCACTCTCAAATCTCTACCTCAGAGAAATGGCCCCAAACCAGGTGATGGCAGGCTTATGGTGGCTTAGTGTCGTTATTACTTGGATGGAAAGTATACCTTTAAGCTTGGGACTTGGATGCAGGAAAACAAGTGATGCAAAACTTCAAAGAGAAACAACTGCTTGAGTCAGACAGGTGGGTGGGGAGATGGCATTGCTAATCACGAAAGAAAGCACATAGAAGAAGAGACTCAGGGTCAGTCAATGAGAATCCCTCTCTCATTGGATTCTATGGAGTATAGCAGACACAGAAACCATGGCCTTCCTTCACAATGCCTGTGACAAGTAACGTTAAAGCTAAGACAGTTCTTGAGACTCAGTGTATCTGGACATCACATGTAAGGACTTTGTCCCTTCAGGAAAGCAGGCTCAGCACTTTAAGATGATTGTGATATAAGGTCCACAGCCTCAGAAGTATAATAAAGGAGGCAATGCCTCTGGTCATAAAAAGTGATTTTAAAATGGTAAATTAAATGCATGTATTGAGTTTTGCTCCCTCCCAAGCCCCATTAACTCCTAAATAAAGTCTTTTAATAATGAATTAATTTACAAAAAGGAAAATTGGGGGAGACACAATAAGCTCAAATGTAGAGGGCCAGAGAGTGAATGGATGGGTAGATGCATGGATGTGTGGGTTGGTGGGTAGGTGGGACCTGACTTGCTAGACTTGTGGTGACAGAATTACGAATCAGCAATAGCAACAGTGTGCCCTCTGATATTACCCAAGGTCGTTGTAGCATAGACAATACAACCTCATAAAGAGGAAATAGACAGGAAGAAAAGGGAAAATGGCAGATGAAAGAGGTATCTCAGAAGGCTAGTTCTGGTCTAGAACGTTCATTCCTTGGAGACTCTATATATACTAGAGGAATTTTATAGTCAGGGGAATAAATTCTCAGTCTAAAGCTGACTTTTATGCACATGGGCACGTCCTCCAGAATCTGAACTAATATCCAGAAGAGGGAATGAATATTAATTTGTAACTGTTCTAATTACACTCCTTTCCCAACACCAATTGGTACTTTCAATAGGCAAATCCACCCCCACTTAAGACATGAGTACCTGGAGACAACTGATGATGGGTTTGTATTTCCACAAGCGGGTTTGGATTTCAGTTCTCTGACATGCCACAGCAGGGAATAGCTATTTGCATTTTCAGGTACCCAACATCTGGAACTTGGGCATAAGATTGAACACAATTATCCTGCACAATAAAAGTAAACAGAGCTCCCCGCGAATCTGCTAATTGTTCTTTCCTGCTGAGCTACAATTTTTAATCAGAGGAGACACATAAAAGAGTAAGTACCAATCTGTCCATTCTTACAAAGGCCAAAGTTATCTTCTCAAAGTCTACCTAATTGCACTCTCTTGCTTAAACACACTCCAATGGGAGATAAAATTCAAAAGCCTCATTCTAGCAAGCAAGGCTCTAGACCAGCAGTTAAGACCTGGACATGGATGTGTTACCAGCAAACTGGCAGAAACACAGACTGCCCAGGCTCACTCCAGACATCCATTCAGTAGGGCACAGCAGGACCTGAGAGAAAATGCATAAACTCTTAGATGAAGCTGGTGCTGCTGAGGTCCACTCGTTTAAAAACCACTGCATCCCAGCAGAAATCTCGGTTGAGTTTCTAGCTTCATCCAGGACCCTCCATCCTACACACCATGCTTTTGCTGAAGTGGCCTGCCTGACCTCCAACACGTCACACTTGTGCTGCATGCCTGCCCTCCAGCCCTTCTCAGACGTTTCTTCCCAAGTGCCTCATTTAAGAGCACCCTTCCAACTGTACTGCCTACACCATTGCTGTATTGGTTTTCCCTTGGCCTGGTGCCTTTTGCCACCAGCTGAAGGCATGCGTTATTTGTTGCTAGTCTCATCACCTGTCTCTCCTACAGAGAGAAGGTTCCAGGCATGCCAGCGCTTCTGGCTGATTTATCTGGAACACCTGGAGGCAAGCAATGACTAAGTTGTGATAGAGAACTGAGTCTGTGGAAGACACTAGATCTGGGCAGTGGGAGTTTTCTGGTCCTAAGAGCACTTTCTTCACCAGCCAGGATGCATCTGATAATTCCACTCCCGTTGGTCTCTTTCCATTACTGTCATCTAGGAACCTGTTGTTTCCTACGTCACCCGTAATTAGAAGATGTATCTCACACATCTTTTGCAATTGGAAAATTAAACCAGAATGTTCAATTTGGCACCAACCTGGTAGAATATTTGTTAGATTGAGCAGAAAGTGAACATGAAAATAACATCCAATTCTAGCAAAGATAATCAAGTATGCTATTAAAAGAGAAATATTATTGTAAGAATATTAAACATGCTTTTAAATGAAGCGGAACTAATAATTCATTTCGCTTTGACGGTTCTCTGTCATTCTACGCATGTAAACTTTGATGTGTTCTCACTGCAAGTTTAGAAAAAGAAACGCTGATTTTCGGGATTTTAAAACAATGTTTGTGACGCTCAGTTGTCAATCTTAACAACAACAACACCAAAAAAAAAAAAACCAAAAAACATAAAACACCCCATCTCCCAGACACTACATTATTTAACGGCTGCATGTTCTTCAGCCCTTAGAACAACGAGTCAGTTTTTATAACTCTCATTTGAATTGTTTCTCACAACTTCAGGGTATGATAATTTCTCTCCGTGAAACATTTAACGTTTGTTTCAAATTCTGTGGCTCACACTAAGTAAGCTCTCTTAATTTCTTTTGCTTGAGAAGAGAAGGAAGCAAACACTTGCATTTTATAACCGGATCCTGCTGAGGGGTTTTTAAAAGCTCTTCATAAACTTGTTCTCTCTGTGTGAGCAGTGTGGATTTTCTTCTGGGTAATTAGTGTGATCCCTGCCTCCCCAGTATACAAACATCTACACACAACTTTCCTTCATTGTCCTGCTAAAGCTCACAGAAAAGCTAACACATAGGGATAGTCCAAGGGTATTAAGTGACTAATAGGCCAAAGAGAACAGGAACACAGAGGCATAGTTATGAACAGAAAACATGTTTCTATTATAACCTGTACTGCCCCATTTCTCGGGATCATATTTTCTTTAAGAATAGCCAGATCACAGGTTAGCAAGATGGCTTAGTGGGCAAACGCTACAAAAATTCTATCCCTGGAACCCACGTGGCAAAAGGAAAAACTGACTCCTCAAATTTATTCTCTGATCTCTACTTATGCACGATGACATGAGTGGATCCCCAGGTGTACACACACACACACACACACACACACACACACACACACACAGGCCTATATAAATAAACACATAAGTAGATGTTAAAAAAAGATTCTTTGGGGTACCTATTCAAAGAGAGGAATATCTATGGACCCATCACTACAAATGTGGCAAAAACCAGTTATTAATTAATGAAGTTCTTTTGAAAAGCTGTTCTATCTCTCTGGAATCATCTTCATTGGGGGGGTAAGTTAAGAAGTTAAATGAAGACATGTAAAATTCCATGGCAACAATTACATCCATTTCTAAAAACTTCTTCCAGGAAAGAGCCGTGAGGCACTTCATACTTGATGATTATAATGGCTGATCTCTTTGGCTGAAATGTGTGCAAGCACTCACAGACCACCACGTTAATGTCTTGCATTTTATTGATCCATAGAAACTGGGTGCCGTGTGCACCTTTTCTGATCTATTACTACAGTTCCTTGTATGTAACAGATGAACTTAGAATTGAGACCCTGGGGCCACACAGTTTATTTTCATGACCAAGCTTGGAATCATTTGCTTTATGCTCTGGCCCGGCTTCAGTTCTTTGGGACAGGAATTATACGGCTGACCTCACAGTCCTTTCCTTTCTCATCTTGTGGCTTTTATGGTGTATGTGTTTGGAATATCATCACATGATAATCAGATATTAATATTCATGGATTCATTTTCTTTCTTTGCTCCCCATAAAATAGATTCTTATAGATTAGCACCAGCTGCTGTATTGCAGATACAAAAGCAGGAGACAGGGCAGGCACGGAAATCCATGTTAGGAACAACCTAATTCAGAATGAGTGAAACAGATCAATCCATTTTTAGTCTTCAAGCTAACACGTAAAAATTAAGCAAAACAAAAGTCAAGTGTGACAGGGATTTTAATTGGAGAACGTGGTCATCACCAAAGCCCATAGGAAAATACAAGGCTAATCTTATTAAGATTATCTGGGTAGGCAGCAACAGCCAGCCCCAAGAAACCAACCATTCTTCAATCAATTTTTCAGAGGGGGAACTTAGTTTATTCAGATTAATGAACTGGGGGAAGACATGGGACTAGAAATAAAATACGAGCTTTTTTTTTTTTTAACCAGAAAATGTAAATGATTCGGGTTGTTCACAAACCAATTGGTTCGTTCACTCTTAATGAAACATGCAAATTTTCCTTTACATGTGGCCCCGAGAAGTTGCCAATTGAAGAGAACCTTTTCCCTGATTAGTGGCCCTTTGCCTCACCCCCCTCACTATGTAGTCATCGAAATGAAACACATGCTGTGCACAGCTGCTTCAATTTGTGCAACAGAAAAGGCTGCAAAAGAAAATCCAACCACAGATCCCATTTTGGTAGGCGACAATTGAATTGGAAGCCTCTCTGAGGAATAACTGAGCAAAAAAAAAAGATGGAGTTTTAACATATTGCCAAGCTATGCAAACATGTCATGATTTATTACTCTATGCTCAGCTCACCTGACCTGGGCCCTTTCCTCCACTGTTGTCTTTCTTATACAGAATTGTAGCACTGACTCTTATTTTCCAGATTTATATATAAAAGCAAAAAAAAAAAAAAAAGTTTTTGCCCATTGTGTGCAGCATTATGAATCTCAGTAAACTAATAGCAACAAGAATGTCTAAATCTCAGCCAAACCCCTGCTTCCTCAAAGCCTTAATTAATAACACGTATGAAACTGCATTGTTTCATGGATGGTGATAAAATTACTGCTTTAAACATAATTTTAGTTTATCCGTATGTGTCTTTTGTGCATATGTATGTATGTGCACCTTGTGTATGCTTGGAGTCCTTGAAAGTCAGAAAAGGGCAACAGATGCCCTGGAGTTAGAGTTATAGGTGTTTGAGAGTTACTACATGGGTGCTGGGAACTGAACCTGGGTCCTCTGCAACAAGTGCTCTTAACTACTGAGCCATCATCTCTCCAGCCTTGTGATATTATTTTTAATACAACATAGGAGAATCAAACATTCTCTTGTTAGCGTAAGAGCTTTTAAAACTCTCCAGGTCTCTCAACAAACACTTCAATATTGCCTCTTGTGTCTTTTGTAGAGATAAATCCTATTATGGCAACCTAAGATCTGGGAAATATTAATGTATAATTTCAATGGTATATGCTACAAACAGCTTTTAAAAAAAAACTGGAGGCAATTATAGTTGAAAATATTTTTTCCCAGCTCTTTCCCAGACTCAATCAATAGTAATTTTACTGTCAATCCTAGTTGCTGAATATCTATTGTGTCATGATTTAGATATCAGGGCTCCCGAGGGGCCATGTGCAAAAGTTTGGTTGCCAGTTAATGGCATCACAGGGAGGCAGCGAGTACTTGAGAGGCGGGGCTTCTTCAGACAGAGCAGGAGACTGCTCTGAAGGCAGCATCTTGCCCCCAGTCTCCTGTCTGTTCTCCCTGTATACTGTCCAGTGTGAGATGCTCTGCTTTTCTCCACTATATTCTCCCATCATGATGTGCTGCCTCACCATACATGTGCCTAGAAACACAGCATCTGAGTTATTGTGAACAAAATCCTCTGAAACTTTAGCCAAAGTAAGTGTTCTTCCTTTTTGTTTCCCTCAGCAAACAAAGGCTTCTCTAAAGCAAACTAAAGGCACATCGCCTCTCTCTGACTTCAGTCAATTTTTTTCATCTCCCTTGAGGCAAAGTTGAGTTTGTTAAGTATCTAACCAGACTCCTCCTAGGCCCACAGTTAGCTACCTTTTCTAGGCTTCTTGCAGTTATACGTTGTTTGCTTGTGTTTTGTCAATGGACCTCAAGCAAAAATACTGTCTGTCTCTTGTGGATAGTGCATAGACTCTTACAAGCATCCTCTGTGGGTAGAGGGAACTCCAAAGAGTCAGATGAGGGCTTAGATACTCAGGCCTGAGGTGTAAGTTACAATTTGTAGCAACACTGTCTGACTGTGTAAGTTACTCAGGTGGTGCGTTCTTCTTCTAAGATTTATGGTTTTGATACTAGGCTTAAATGAAACACAGGCTAGGTAGGTATTCACTCATGAGTGAATCGCTCGTCTAACTAATACACTGCTATAACAGGCCATTCTCCACTCCCCACATCTCTACTGTATTCCCCACACTAAACTATCCATCTTCCCCCCCCAAAAAAACACTTTTAAAGCCATGGCCCCGTTAAAGTTATTCTAAATCAAATACAAATATAATCTGGTTCTTGACTCACTTAAAGTCCTACTGTTTCCCGACTAGTTTTACAAGCAGGCTCCTTGCAGAGCAAATGACCATGACCTACCTAGATTCTAATAATTTAATTCATTAAGTCAACAAACATCCAGGAATCAGGTGGCAGGAGATACATATTTAAGTCCAGCTGTCAGTAGGCTGAGGTGGAAAGTTCACAAGCCTCAGGCTATATAGAGTGATACTTTGTCTTAAAACCAAACCCCCAATATGTGAAAGTTCCTACTTCTGAACATTGGGTATTATTCTCAGTGATGGAGGATACATTAATGAAAAAGACTAAGAAGGTTCATGTATTCACTGAGCTTGCAGTCCCTTGTGCTGATCTATAGTGAAGATAGAAATAACTGCATTGCCCAGCTTGTTAGAAAGTTACACGTGTTAAGGAAATAGAGCTAACAACATGAGTGGGGGAAGATTACAATTCACATGAGGAGATCTAGGCATACTCCCTTCAAGGAGACACTGTTTGAAGCAAGTAAGTATAGACCACGCACAAAAAAGAAAGAGCCATTGCTAAGTACCGGGCAGATCCAGCCAGCCTATGTAACGTGATTGATCTCATGACCTCTATTTCCCACAAATGCCTTTCTTTCCTTTCTGTGAAACCAACATTATTACGTGCTTGGTAGAATGCTGTTCACTCCCCTACCCACTCATCTTCTGTTAGCTGCGCAAAACATCCTCTCCAAATGGTGCATGTGTAAACCACCAAAGCGAAAGATGGCTGCTCCTTCCTCATAAACTCCTAGGCCACGCTAATGCTACTGCTAACAGCCACTGGACCACGGGGATAAATAGCCAGTCACAAAGGGCTGGTCAATGGTTCTAAATATGGTTTATATTAGAGCCACCTGGAAAATATATCTACCTTCCTTTCTCAACATCAGTGGCATGCACAGTCCAATCGAATTCAATGTTCTGAGAGCAAGCTGTGGTAGCCATGTACTTTCACTCTCCGGGTAATGGAAAATGGGCAAGCTTGTTGAGAACTGCTAATATCCCTCTTACCTCAGCAAGTTACTACCGCAGAGGATAGACCTTTCCAGAGAGACCATAAGCGAGGGTACCCCAAGCATGATACAGGTAGGTAGCACAGGGATTCTAGTGCAGTTCTAGAAATGGCAGTTCATACCCTAGCTCTGATACCTGACCTTGGATGAGTCATTTTATGTCTCTCAGCCTCAACTTCCTCACCTGTAAAACGAAAGCCATTAGCTTCACATGTTGGCTGGTATCTAGTGAAAGATTTTTTTCTTTTCTTTTCTTTTTTTTTTTTGTTTTTTTCTTTTGTTTGTTTGGTTTGTTGTTGTTGTTGTTGTTGTTGCTGTTTTGTTTTTCGAGACAGGGTTTCTCTGTGTGCCCCTGGTTGTCCTAGAACTCACTCTGTAGACCAGGCTTGCCTTGAACTCAGAAGTCCACCTGCCTCTGCCTCCCAAGTGCTGGGATTAAAGGCATGCGCCACCACTGCCCGGCCTAGTGAAAGATTTACAAAGGTGACTTTGCCCTGCATTTCACAAGTAGCAGCAGCCAGTAGTTTAAGGGCATTGTTGATATTAAACAGGAGAATTTGCAGCATCATATAAAAAGCGAAGATGTATACTGTTTTCTTACTTTCCTCTCAACAGCATCCACATGGAAAATAACAATAGCCACCAGGGAAGTCTGCATCAATTTAAGTACCACCAGGGGAACTATTTCCAATACTTAATCTCCTTCTCTGCCCTCAGCTCCCAGAGCTACCATGGTAGAAGCTACTGTGTTACTTTATGAAATATTTGCCCAGTAGAACAGATAGCAATTCTAAGTAGTATTTCAGGAGACAGAACCCCTTTACTATCCCGTCACCCTTGTGCATAACAGGCAATGTTGATATATTCAATAGCGGGTAACTCTCCGACCTGTCTTCATTTGGTTGCAGTGGACTATGGTTACATCTGTCTCACGTGAATCAAAGATTCTCTTGGTGGAAGCTGCCACAGTAATGAAATGATTACATGATTTCAGGGAGTTAGTGAGTCACGAGCACCTTTGTCTCTTGGCATTTGGGGAAGAAATCAGGGAGCAAGGAAGGAGGTCAGTTTCCATTTCTACTAAGCCCTGGGCAACAGAAGTGACAATATTTCCCCTGCTATTTTTTTTTTTATGAATCTTCAATCATGCCTAATGCATGTATTAGGGCAGACTCTAGTTCCTGCTCCTCCCTGCTTACCAGGGCTGGCTAGTGAGACTTAACCCACATATAGAGAAGCTTGAATAAATTTGTATCTATCAAAGCTTTCAAATGTATGTAAAGTTTTATTCTCAGAATGTTCTGTTCAAAACCAACACTCACACATGTCTTGTTGGAGCTCTCTCAGCTGACCTCCCTATGCATTCTATTCCCATAGCTTTACATACTAGAAGATTACATTTCTTCTCACATCTAGGATCTGATAGGTACTCCCACTATAAATAGTATGAGAAAGATTTTGTTGGATTCAGAAATACAAGCAAACTAATTAACCTAACTGCTTAGAAGACAAATGCTTCTGTACTTAGCATAGAGCTAACCTGACAAGCCCACCATCAGTTGAAAACACGGTCATCAAATGTGAATTTAATTTAACTCCCCTGCTAAACATTGCAGTTTAGGGTTGCTTCTCTTAAAATCATGAGGTATACAGAACTGTAGCTCATAACCACTGACCAGAATGGCAAGAGAATATTATATGCACATTACTAGCCCAAAAATAAGATCAATATTCAAAAACTGAAGCATAGATTCTACTGGATACATTGTGCTTTCATGTAATATCAACAATTTGTAAGTCAAACAATCATTAAATCAGGGACCACCTAGCTTGTATGTAGGATACACTCTATAAATGTTTATCATAAACGTAAGTATTATGGCTGCCATTAGTAACTAAAAACCAGCTATACTGTCCTTTCAATGGGCTATATTGGCTAGCTTACAGGTTTGGCTTCTGACTAATTACATACATTCTGAGCATTGAGCAAAGTACAATCTTTCCCTTAAGTGATAGTTACAAATGCCCTACAAGGAAACGTTGCTAGGTTTTTTGTTTTTTATTTTTTGTTTGTTGTTGTTGTTGTTGTTGTTGTTTTTCATTTAAATCCGGAGGACACTGAGGCTCAGGAAGGTTAAAAAACTTAGTAAAGGCCTGATCTAGGATTTAAACACATGGCTGTTCTGTCCTAAAACCTTTTCTTAACTATGACAACTTCTTAAGATCTGTGGTGGGTCTACACTGGTCATCTTTGCCACTCTCAGATTCTGTCTGAGAAGCTAAGGACTCTAATAGTGCCAAAGTGTTTTTGTAAGAGCCAGGAAAGTCTCCGTCTCCACTGAAGACCCTTCTGGCAAGTGAGATGTGACCTCACAAGAGAATAAAAAGGGACTAATCTCTTCTGCTTTTTTTTACTGTTAAGAATTTAGTCTTTTAAGAGGTCTTCCTAACTGACACATGTCCTGGCACTCAGATTCACCATCCAATCATGAGAAAACCATCAAAGTCTAATTGAAAAGTATTTAGTGAGAAATTCACAATGTCAGATCAATACTCATCAAAACTGTCACCAAAACTAAGAATGATCTAAAGAACTCTAAGGCTACAGGTGAGTTTAAACACATGGCAAGTGAATGTACTATGGTATCTTGGGACAGAAAAATAGCTTTAGGTAAAAAAAAAAATTAATGAATCTGCATACATCATAGACCAGATGAGAATAATGAATGGGTAGGGGTTCTTCAACTATGAAAGGCAAATGTATTTGGTGTCGTTGACAACAGCTCATATTGGATAAGAGTAATGTAAGTACTTTAATATCTTAGCCTGCTTGTCATCTCTTAATCAACCTTAACAAATTTCAGGGAGCCGCAGCCCATCCTTCCCCTCTTCCTATCTTCCTAGCACTGGGACCCACCTTCAAAAGAAACCCAACTTCCCTCCCCTTTAAAAGAAACCACTCTTGCTCAGCTACAAGATCTCAGGGATTGCCTAATGTAACAGTTACTTGTACCTTAACTGAAACAAAAGACAGAGATAAAAAATTTACCAGAAACTATAAGAAGCCCTTAAGAAAGCCAAGGAATTTGACGTTAAACCCATTACTATATGCATGAAGTAATATGGCGGTGATTGGTATAGAAGGTGTTAAAATTTGAACCCATAACATGTCTCATAGCCTCAGGTGTTTGGACAGCTAATTTTCCAGGTTTGAGAGGTTGCAGAAACATCCAAAGTGAGGCATGGCTGATGTAAACAGAACACTGGTAACAGGACTTAGAACATTGTGCTTCCACCTGGGTTTTGGTCTAGCTCTCTGTGTGCTCACCTGCTAAGCTATGAGGCTGCCACCGCGTGTTCCTGTAGCCAAAGTGCCACTCCACCGTGCCTTCTTTACCCGTGGATATACCCTTTGAAAATATAAGCTAAAAGAAACCTCCCCACATCCACCTCTGCTGAAGTAGTGCCTGTCTGGGAATTCTCAGCCATATCTAAAAGAGTGAGGTGGGTCAGTTGTTGGGCTGGTGGTGGGTTGTTGGTGGTTGTTGGTTGGTTTCTGTTGGCCGTGGTTTGTTAAGTAGTTGTGTACAAAGAAGAAACAACAACAAGAAGAAATTAGATATCCTGACAGCAAAGATCAAATTTGCACCAAGGAACTTGATGCCCCTAATCAGTAGAAAGTAGTCAATAAAGTTGCTCCCTTTACAACCCTTGACTTTATTCAGAGATCTCTTTTCTTTCCTCTTTATCTTTTTCTCTTTTTTTGTCTCTTATCCAGTGTTAGGAACTTGAAAGGGCATAAAAGGGTAGAGAATGGTGGGAGAAAAAAGAACCCATGAAGCAACAAAAGACAAGCTACATTTCTCTATTTGTGAGGGGTAGGAATTGTGTGTCATGGCACACATATGGGAGGCAGAAGGTAACTTGCAAGAGTGAGTTTTCCCTCCCACTATAGTGGTTAAGGGATTGGATTCAGGTTTTCAGACCTGGTAGCAAGCACCTTTACCTGCTAAGCCATCCTGCTGGTCCTGGAACACTAGCTAGCATGAAACATTTCACATAGTCTACTTACACATCTCCTTACACACAGTAAACACTTTACTAACTGAACTATCTCCCCATATCACAATCTATATTTTTATTAGTATATTCTTTTCCTTTTTTAAAAAAAAAGTCACCAGTAAGATGGGTTTTTGTTTGTTTGTTTGTTTGTTTGTTTTGCTTTTATGCCATTTTAATTACATGCAAGTATTAAGGTCAGTTCTACATTGAGGAACTAGCAATACAATAGATGCAATTAGTCAAGGAACAAGCAAGACAAGAAACACAAATAGTCAAAAAAACAAGCAAGGCCATAAACAAAGTCCCATGATCACTCCCATGATCACTGTTTCTAAGGGCTTATCAGGATGACCAAAATACCTGAGCCTACTTCCCTATCTTAGCCCAAATTAATTTTCCTGCCTGAAGCCTACTTTGTTCTAGCCTAAGATCTAGATTCCTGCCTGAAATTACTTCTTTGTTCTAGCCTAATGTCAGATTCCTGCCAAGCAGCCCACCCATTTCCTTGTCCTTGGCCCACGTCAGATTCTTCCCAAACAGTCCTAAAAGCTCTCCACATCTCCCCCTTTATTATTTCATAAACAAGACTGAGCCTGTCTTAGGTCATTCTGACAAGAATGCCTTCCTTACCAGTCATGGAATATGCATTATCAAAAGCAATGCACTTGTGCTCACAAGATCACCTTACATTATCTGGAAATTTGCTTTTGGTTTCACAAAGGAACAAAGACACTAGAAATGCAAAATGAGCTCCCAGAGACCATGAGCATGAGAAAGACCACAGAGGACAGCTGCTGTTTTAGAGGCAGACCAGGTTCTCTCCACCCTGAGGAACCCAGGCCTATCAGGGTGATATCCACATTGGGAAGTTAATGATTCAAATCATTGTGGGTACTCCTGCCACAGGCTCCCAGATATGTCCAGTGGTCTTCAGGTTGAGTCAGTGAGTTTGGCTTTAGGTAGCCAGAAAAGCCAATTCACAACTGGGTTTAATAAATACAGCACATCATTAAATGAAGAATCACCACATTTTCTTTTATAAGTGGGTGATAATAAACCCACAAAACCAATTTTCTGTAGCTTAGAAACTGGCTCTGAGAAAAATTCACACAGGGAAATTTTTAAATGCTTTAGAATATGTCAATATTACTAGAACAAATGAACACAGATTCGAATAGAACTGTATTACACAAACAAGTACACATGTTAGAGTAAAATCCCTTCAGCTTGCTACACAGTAAAGTGCTCCTCCATATAGTGTTTTAATGTACAAAGAAAGTTATATTTGTAAGCTTTATCTAAATTCTTACGTACTTTAATTTAATATACATGTTTCTTTTAATGGGTATGAGAGTATATCTTATATGTTTATGAAAGGTGTCTGATATTGTGTTTTGATACATGTACACATTATAGAAAAACAAAATAAAGTTAATTAACATAACCTTAAGCAACTTCCTCTCTTAGATGATAAAGCTATTAAAACCACTTTGTAGTAATTTTCAAATATATATTAATGAGGCTTGAGAGATGGCTCCGAAGTAAAACACTTGTTGCTCTTTCAGAGGATTTGATATCTGTTCCCAACATCAACATGGCAGTTTACAATCATCTGTAACTCCAGTTCCAAGGGATCCAATGGCTGCTTCTGAATTTTAAGGATTACCAGTAATGCATGCAGTATATATACTTACATGTGAGCAAAAAACATTCATACACATAAAATAAAACAAATAAATCTTTTAAAAGTGAATATATTATATATTGTCACTGTGCTGTATAATAGATCTCTTCAATTAATTCTCTTCATTTCACTAAGATTCAAAGTCATTTAAACAATGTCTCTCCAATCTTAACAGTCCCTAGCTAATGTAAATATTGCTTTATTCTATGAGTTCAACATTGCGTACTGTATTTGTAAGTGATATTACGCAACATTTCACCTTCTGTTATTGGCTTATTTCACTTAATATATATTATATTCAAGCCAATGGGTACTTGGAATATTTCTGTTGCTTGGCTATTGTGAACAGTGCTGCAATGAACACAAAAGTTTTATTTCTTTTCTATATACAGATACATATATATTCATTCACACACAGATTATACTAAAGTTCTATCTAAAGTACTTTGAGAGGCTGCATACTCTCCATATGTTTACATCAATTTGCATTCCCACTCAATACTTTAAAACTCCTTCTTTTATTCCATATCCTCACCAGGGCTTGTTATAATTTGTCTTTTGGATAACAACTGTACTGATAGTCATAAATTGTTACTTTTAATGATCTTAATTTACAGTCACTAATGATCAGTGATTTTGAAAATGTTCTTTGCATACTTGTTTCCCAGTTGTATGTCTCTGCTGAGAAATATCTTCTAGGTCCTTTGCCTAGCTTTTCCAAGGTTACCAAATATTTGATAACTGAGTTGAGGTCCCATATATTTTGGGTATCAAGCCCATATCAGATGTAGAGTTTACAAATATTTAAATTTTTGTATTTTAAAACTTCATTATTATAGAGCCAAACTGCCTACCCCTCCATGTGATTATTGAAAGCATTTTATTTTATATAAACAGAATTCAAAAGTCTTTTACAGGCAGGTGGCTGATGAATTACCAGATCTTTAATTCATAATTTTAACTTGTTACACTCAATTGGTTTATTGTGTGGAATGTGCATAAGCCCTGAATGATTCATACAAACATATTTTTTTCACTCACAAAAACATGGCAAAACCTTTTCAGAAAATTGCTTTTGTTTCCTTCTGGAGTGCTCACTCTTCAGTATGTATAAACAAGCAAATGCTTTGATATTCAAATTAATGAAGGCAGTGGAAATGAGAGCTGAATCCATCTGAGAATCATAGGCCTCCCCTGAATACCTATTATTGAAAATCTCTTTCACACATGTTATTTGAGAGAATATCTATCTCAGAAGCTATGAGAAACTCCCCTGAAAGCTAAAACACACAATGTTATTTTACAGGTAACCGTAAGACCAGCTAAGCTGTGGCCCTGGGCTAGTTAATTCACTTTTTGAGGTTTAATTTATTCATCAATAATATGGAAGTAATAGTAATGCTCATTTCACAGTTTAATTTTAAAAACTGAATAATAGCACATATTTAACACAGAGCCTTGGGATTTAATTGTCTTATTGTCAATAACATTCATATTAAGTGAGTCAGCTCTGTCTTTTTTCTGTACTGCAGCTTTCTCTCATATTAAAAGAAGCAGCTACTTATTTGATCAATGATAAATGAAAAACAAATTTTTAAATGCTATGATGCTGAATGTTGTTATGAAACAGAAATGCTATTTTCCCTGTATCACAAGAATAATTGGAAAAAAAAAAGAATAATTGGATGCCTTTTTCTCCCACACTACTTGAGACTTGCCATACATCCTTTGCTGTGTGTACTTCCGATTGATGATAAATTCTTCAACAATGCATCATCTATTAGCAATACAATTTGGGGAACTATAGCCTGGAGTGGTTAAGCTCTTGTCTCCTTCTCCAAACAGATGGAATTATAGTTTCTGTAATAAATCAAGGGACACTGTTTCCTGTCCTATATTTTCAGGCAAGATATGCAAGCAACATCCTCTAGGAGTCTCAGTGTAATGCCTGGTAAAACCACACACACACACACACACACACACACACACAGACAGATAAAGATATAGATATAGATATAGATACAGATACAGATACAGATACAGATACAGATACAGATACAGATACAGATACAGACACAGACACAGACACAGACACAGACACAGACACACACACAGACACACACACAGACACACACACACACACACACACACACATATTCTGTGTGTTCACCAGCATCTCTTAATCTCTTAGTTCTGTGGAGTATATAGCACCTTTCAGGTTTTCCTCTTGGTCAGTGTGTCTTTCGGTTACTGTTCTGTTACTGTGAAGAGACACTGTGACCAACTTAACTTAGAAAATAAAGCATTTAAATGGGGGGGGCTTGCTTAAAATTTCAGAGAGCTAGTTCATGATCTTCCTGGTGTGAAGCATGGTAGCAGGCAGGCATAGCATTGGAGAAGTAGCTAAAAGCTTATATCTTGATCCACAGGTAAGAAGCAGAGACATTGAGCAAGAATGCGGCTGAGATAGATTTTTTGAAACCTCAAACCCACTCTCAGTGACACACCTCCTCCAACAAGGTCATATCTCCTAATCCTACCAAAACCGATGCACAGGGGACTAGGAATTCAAATAGAAGAGGCTATATGAGCAGTCTCAGCCAAACTACCACAATATTCTAAACTAATCAGCCATTTGAGGAAGGTCCCTGCTGTCAATCTTATTGCTAGAATATTCATGACAAGTATAGTATACTTCACTATTCATCAAGCCACAAACATTTCTCTGTCTTCATGAATTACAGCTGTAGTGCAATCCTTTCCCTCTCTGCCCTGCCATAGTAATACATAGAAATCTTGTCTTTCACTAGATTCATGTGGGCAAATTGTGAAGCCAAATATCTCACAAAGACAATCATGCTATGACTCTATGGCCCCTCTTCTTCCTCCTTTTGAGGTTCACTCATGACAAAGAAATACAAGACCCAACACAGATTCAGTGACTTCTTCCAATAGAAAAGAACTGTCTGCTGATTAAAGCATTTTTTGAAGAGTCAAATTAAAAGGTCAGTATCTAATTTTCTTGCTTATGAATATGTAATTGCTCAGTTTCAACATCTCAGGCCAGCTAAATGTATCAGCAAGTGAAGACATGCGCCACAAAAACCTCCAACTTGAGTTCAATGCCTAGAACTCACATGGTGGAAGGAGAGAACTGACTCACATAAGTTTTCCTCTGATCTTCATATGTGTGCATACACTCACAAGCGCATGCACCCACCCACCCACACACACACACACACATGCAAATACACAAGCACAAACACACGTGCACACACACACACACATATTAATTAATTAAAATAAACAAATAGAGATGGTTTCAATGTCATATCTTTTTCAATGAGCTACTGAAAAACTCCTCAGTAAATGAGTGATAGCATATAAAATACTGAATAACTATAGTTATTAGCTCACAGTATGTACTAAAATTATTATCCATTATAAAATGTGATAACTTTTAATAGTATGTCTTATCTTTCTTTACAGTACATTTGCACAATGCCCACCAATACATAAAAGTAAAAAACTTTTCATTTTTAGAATTATATACTTTGAGAAAAATAAGGGGAAGTAGGGGAAGGATTGAAGAATTGAAAGGGAAGGTTGACCCCATAAGAAGACCAGCAGTCTCAACCAACCCAGACCCCAGGGAGCTCCCCGAGACTGAGAAACCACCAGGAGCATACACAATTGCTCCAAGGCCCTTGGCACATATACAGCAGTTGTCTGACTGGTTTGGCCTCACTGGGAAGATATGCCTAATCCTCAAGAGACTTGAGGCCCCAGGGAATGAGGAGGCCTGGTGAGTGGTGGAGAACTCTCTCAGAGGCAAGGGAGAGGAGGAATGGGATGAGGAACTGTGGGAGGGGGAATTGGGATGTACATAAATAAAATATTTTTTAAAATAATAGCAAAATTTTTTTTAAAGACCACGTGAATCTCTTCTTTTTCCTTAATTAAAATGGAAAACATTAGTAACACAGTCCAGGTTCATGACATCAGGTCATATGTTACCTAGGCCTTGGATGGTATGCTGAAAAGGGTATATTACCTCTGTGTATTCTTTCCAAAACATATCAGATCTAAACATGAAGAAAATATCAAATTAAATTATTATTGGTGGAACCAAATTAAAGATGACTCTACAAAACAGCCAACTGATATATTTCTAAAGTGTCAAGGTCACAAAGAATAAAAACTGTGAGGTCAAGGAGACTTGACATCACAGAGGTGAACTTCTATCTGATTCTAGAGTAGGTGTAAAAGCTAGAAGAATATCTGAATAAGGTCTGCAGTTTAGTCAGGAAGCTGCCACCAAGATTCATTCCTCAGCTTTAATAATTGTACCAACGTTATATAACACGATGACTTTGGGTGAAGACTCTAAAAATTCTCTGTGTTATTTCTAAAACTCTTCTCTAAATCCAAAAATACTTGAAAATAAAAGGATTTTAAAAGAAAAAAATTTGTAATTTGCTTTGTATTTTTAAAACTGAATTTAATTTCTGTCATCGTGCTCTCTTCTGAAAAGGGAAAACCATAACCTTCTCAATTCAGAGTCCTCTTT
>JANHMN010000004.1:90609682-90643894 GCA_030674055.1 Rhabdomys pumilio
AAGGAGATGGAGAAAGGAGAAGGAGAAGGAGAAGGAGAAGGAGAAGGAGAAGGAGAAGGAGAAGGAGAAGGAGAAGGAGAAGGAGAAGGAGAAGGAGAAGAAGGAGAAGGAGAAGGAGAAGGAAGGAGAAGGAGAAAAGGAGGAGAAAAGGAGAAGGGAGAAGAGGCAATGTTCATTAAGAAGTATGGCATTCTTCTCTCCCACCAAAGACTACAGACTCTAGCTAGACAAAAGAAGAAGATTCTAATCTTAAAGAGGCTCAGGATTTTGTATAAACTAGTGGGATCAAAAACGCTTTGCATAGAAATTTTAATTTATCAGAAATCTTTGATTTGTTTTTATTCTTGCTGTTGCAGAAATTCCCCTTCTCTTTCTGTTTTTCCAGTAAGATTCCGAGGGATGTGAAGCACAAAGGAGAAAAAAATAATGAACTTGAAATCTGGGATACGACTTTTTAAACACCCTTCACAAGCCACCAGGGAGCAAAAGGAGAGGAATGGATTAAACTGGACATTTCTTTTTGAGAAAATGTGAACATAAGAGACTGAGCAGAAAAGACCTGTAATCCAATGACATTTACCAGAAGCTGTTTACTCTTAACTGATGACCAGGCACTGTGGGTAACTGAGCTCAAAAGGTAATAGGGGTCACTACCAGTGCTAGCATCCTCTGCAGCTTAACACTGAGTCACATAGCCATGAGCTGAACATTTTGATACCCAGAGACAAGACCAAGGCATTCGGAGTGACATGAGCAAAATGCTAAGTAAACTTTGCCAGTCTTTCAAATATTCAAAGTTTAAAAATCAGAACAAACAAGGATCTACCAAAGAATGCTTTACACACATGCACATAGGCACACATGTATATGTGCATATATATGTATATACTGCATATGCACAAATGTATATGAAGATGTGTATATGTGTGTATGCATGGAAAAAATCAGAAATCAGTGTCAAGTGTCTTCTTCACACTCTATATAGTATTCAAATTTTTTATACCAGTTCTCTCACTGAACCTGGCCCTCACCAATTCATCTAAATTAACTGGCCAACAAGACCAGTGTTCCTTCTATTTCTACCTTTACAGTACTGGGATTGTTGGGGCACACTATCATGGCCGGTATTTTCACATGGGTGCTGGAGGTAGAACCAAGGTCATTGTGCTTGCATACTAAGCACTTAACCAACCAAGGCATTTTGAATCCACTTGCCAAGCAGGAGGGGAGACTTCACTTCCCCCTTCACATGGGATTCTTTGTCCCTCCACTAAGTCACTGTGAGCTTATACGCAGCCTTATGCCTTCCAAAAGATCTGACAGTGGCCAGAAGTAGAAAGTGTTTTTGGTTTTGTGTTGTGTTTTGTTGTTTCTTCTCTTTTTTCTTTTTATTTATTCTTCTCTCATATGTTACATATTGACTGCAGTTTCCCTTCCCTCCCCTCTGCTCAGTCCCTACCCTCACCTCCCTTCTCCCCTACATCTACTCCCCTTCCATTTTCCTTCAGAAAATAGCAGCCTCCCAGGGATAATGACAGAACACAGCATAACAAGTTACAACAAACTAGGCACAAACATTCATAACAAGGCTGAACAAGGCAACCTGGAAGGAAGAAAAGAATCCCAAGAGCAGTCAAAAAAGTCAGAGGCATCACCACTCCCAATGTTAGGAGTCCCACAAATACTCCAAGCTAAATAACCAAGGCTTGACCGAGAGCAGACCTATACAGCCTCCATGGTTGCCGCTTCAGTCTCTGTGAGCCCCTGTGAGCCCCGCTTACTTGGTTCTGTGGATCCTGTTCTCCTGGTGTCCTTGATCCCTCTGGACCCTACAATCCATAAATGGTTTTTTTATTCTGGCCCATTCCAGATTAGAATGGAATCACAGAACCAGGAAAAAAAGAAAAAGAAAAAAGAACCAGGGGACAGATATTATCCAAGTGCCAATGGAACATTACAATGTCAGAGAAATGATGAAAAACAATCTCTCTACAAGTTATATGTAGGGGTACAGAGAAGGTTCAGCAGTTAAGAGAACTGGCTACTCTTCCAGAGGATCTCATTCAATTTCCAGCATCCACATGGTGACTCACAATCATTTGTTGTCAAAGACTCAGGGGATCTGATGCCCTTTTCTGGCCTTCATGGACTATACATGGCATGCATGTGGTATATAAACAGAGATGCAGGCAAAACATCTCTGCACACAAATTTTAAGCTATGTGCAATTTTGAAGAATAAATAATACTTCGATGGGACTATATAATCCTGTGAGTCAATTGGTGGGCCTGGAAAAAAAAAACCAAATAAGCAAAAAATTAATCTACAGGAAAAAATCCACAGAGAGAGCTGAAAGCCCTCTCTAGTCAAGCTAGAACAAATGAGAAAAAATTTCAGAAAAATAGGCTTCAGTGGCACCTAAGGTAAAAATTCTTTAACAGCTGATAGATAAAATGGACCACCCCGAGAGCATGCATAATGACAGGTTGAAAGGCACCAGTGCGTAAGTCAAACCTATAGATTTCAGAGATGATGTTAAACTGCAATACTCTCCTTCTCAGCATCTCCTATCATACCAGAAAACTGGATAATAATTGAACATCCCATTGCATTTACAGTTCCCATAAAAATCATGTTCTGAACACATGCAGACTTTCTGTCAATATTCCTTAACAATGTAATATAACAACAAATACTATTCATGTCTTATATAAGTGGTCTAAGGAGGATATAAGGTGAACCATAGGATGCATGTAGGTTATATGTCATTTTATGTGGGACTCAAGCATTTGCAGATATGTCTACAAATGGTGACAGGGATTCTAGAATTTATCTGCCATGGATGCTGTGTGAATACATTTCCTCAGAAGACTGAAGGATTAGCAAGATAATGCTTCTCAAGTATTTACTTAGAACATCCTCCTTGCAAAGACTTGATACGCAGAAGTTGTCTTCAGTGTGGCTTTGATATTGTAAACATGCAAAAAGTAGAGGCTGTCAATTACAATTAGAAAAAATTCCTTTAGAGATCATGATATAAAATCCAAATGTATCCTAAGCAGATAATTGCTCTAAACATGACAGTTGAAAAAAAGGTGAGGTTAATGGTGTCCATGGGCCAGAGAATCTGAAAACATCCATATTGTCCACTGTGCCACTTCAGCGTACTTTTGTGATGTGGAGCCACATTGCCCAACACAATAACCAGACAGATCAATAAAGTTAAAACAAGAATTCCCGCAGGAGGTGATGCAGGGGGAGAAGAGCCCATGAAATTGGATTATGACATGAAGGGCCTCTGTGTGAGTGTTGAAAATATCTGTAAGTGATTTTATATGACCTAAAGCAGAGGACCAAGAGCCGGTGATTACATAAATAATGGAGCAGAAAGACAGCACAGAGTATTTAAGGTTACTCAAGACAATGATGAAGCATAAGGCTGTCATTGCAGTGAGAGCATCCGATCCAATTCTATGAGAAATTAGTTAGCTGATCTTTTGATTTGCTTGAAGCATTTGACCAAATGGCTCTCAGAAAGATAAACACAACTGTCTCCACAGGAGACATACAGGTAATTTCTAACTCTAATGAAATAAAGACTCACAATACATATCACAGTCTGCAATTTGGTATTAGAGATTGTCTTTGTTAGGCATGGAGCAAAAGCCTGCTTCCTGGGCTTATACAGGAGAACAAAACCTAATACATTTAGAATTTTTCACTGTTAACATATAAACACAACACAAGTTATTGTTACAGACGGCTCTACACAGGATGTAAAAGACCTACAAGGAAAATAAAATTTCATCCTATTCTTAGTGGGGAAATCCTCTACCAGTGAGAACCTCTTTATCCAGTGAGCAGTTCAACTCAGGGGATCAAAATCTTAGAAACTGAACTAAGGCTCTCGGGAGTCCACAGATTGTCTTTGCTTATAGCATTGCCATGATGTTATGAACAAAAACTGCATTTGCTCCATTCCTCCCCAGGCCAGGGGCTCTACTTCTCTGGTCCCTGCTTGTTCCACTGCTGACAGCCTCCCCCAGTTCCCATTCAGTCTGCTTTACTTTCAGCTGACACAGCAAATGCACTTGGAAGAGCCTTACAGCAGAGAGGAAGTAACAGCCTTGAAACAAAGGAGGATCATTGATAATTTATTTGTTTATTTATTTTCAATTCACTCCTTCTGGAGGTCCAGGATTTCAGGGACCAGGACCTGGGATAGGCACGGGAATACATCCATTTACAACACTGTCTGGGACCACAGGGCATTGGATAATGGGTAATAAATCTTTGTGAAGAACGATCCTGAGAGTTAGCTAGTGGAATTTTACAAAGCTCTGTTCCACACAGGTAGAATAGTCTAAAAGAAGCACCACACCTTGGTTCTAGTGCCCCAGTGTCATTCTGGACCCTGATCTGATCGATTTTGCCATCTATGGATTTTAGAGATGATAGAATTGTATTCTGATGTGGATCAAAGGTTATGGCTAAAAAAATAAATGCATAAAAGAAACTTGGAAAATTATCTTATGAACTGGAAGATTTAAGGTAATAGAATCCAGCTATTAAGTAAATTAAGCTTCATCAAGAAATGATGTTGACCATAGACAAGCTTGTTTTGTTGTTGTTGTTGTTGTTATTGTTTGTTTTTGTTTTGTTTTGTTTTGTTGATGTTGAAGTTTGCTGCTTCCATTTCTTGGGGTCAGTGGGAGTGGCAGAGGCCACAGCAAGCTCCAAGTGCTTGGCAGAACAGAAGCTTTGCTTCTTAGTGTGACACACACAGTCATTTATAACTAAGCCCAGCACACTGTTCACGCTGCATCCGTTTCTTACAACTTTCAAATCCTTTCCTCCAGCCACACTTAAAGCATTTCTGAAGAATTATTTATTCATACTCATTTATTCAAGAGAGGGCAATATCTCATTTATTTGCCTATACAACCTTGTAAGCTAAGCAGATTGAGCACTATACATATGCTTAGAACAGGGCCAAAGTTCTCCACTAAGCATTAGAGTTTGATATTTGAAAAAAAAAAAAAAAGGAGATTCCACGGAAAGCATAAATATTCAAAAGGCTTTTGTATTGGAATTGGTGTGTTCTGGGTTTTAGTCTGGAAAGATGGCTTTGCAGGCATTAGGGGAGGGGAGGTGCAGTAGAAGAATGACAGGGGACACCAAGGACGTGGTAATGATCCAGGAAGAAGCAGTAAGAATAAATGGATCCTGTGGTGATGGGACTGGGGGCTATGAAATCGATCTGAAAGGCTTTCTGAAGGTGAAGGAATGGAAGGCTCAGGGACTAATTTAAAAGAGGAGAAGGCAGCTCCAAGAGGGATCGGACTTTCTAGTTCAGCTGACAGGAATAGTGGGGCTGTTAACTGAAATGAGAAGTCTGGGCAGGGCAGGTCTGTGGGGGCAGGTAAGCACTTCTGCGTGGTTTGTGTTAGGTGTTGTATGCTGTCTGAGGGGAGATGCTACCAGGCACTTAGCACCCGAATCTGAGCTCCCTGTGTGAAAACATCAAAAATGGATTAATATAAAGTTTCTATTTTCCTTCATTTCCACCCTGCCCTTTCGCATTCACCTGTCTCATCAAAGACTGTAAGTGCTAATAACTTCTTAACAGCAATTTAGAAGTAACTGTGAGATAATGAAACACAGACAAGTGTTGAGGAGTGAAGTGGGTAAATTGATACAGGCTTCGTGGAGGCTGATTCAACAGAGCCTCACTTAACATATGTCTCTGGATATAGTAGGTTTTTACCTTTTAAGTTATTTTTAGCATAACCTCATGATTTTGTTGTTTTCATAACAAAATTAGCTTATGACTGGATCACCTGGCCATTGTCTTGTTACCACCGGGCAGTTCAAAATGCTTGCATCCTTAATAGCAAAATTCTATAAATCTTTGGTTTGACTCAGCACATTCAAACCTCAGCCCAATATTCTCAGTAGTTTTAGCCTAAACAGACTTAGACTGCCATGTTGCCTCCCTGATCCCTGTCATCTACTCCTGAACATGTGGCCTGTTCTGGAGTGGTTGATATACCCAGTGTCACCCTATTGGAGAAAACTGATTTTCCCTTGTCCAGTAGGTATAAGTGACAGTTCAGTTGATAACCTTTACCCTAGTGACTAAGTTTTCATTCATTCATTCATTCATTCATTCATTCATTCATTCATTTAAAAAATATATAACAAAATAAAATATAACAATATAAAACAAAATCTGTCACTTCACAACAAACCAAAAAGAAAAAAGTTCCAAGAAAATGAACAGGGGTTTGAGACCTACTCGTTCATCCCAGGATGAGCTCAGGCATCCCATAAAACAGTCAGTTAGAAGCCATAACGTAAGTGTAGAGGATTTGTTGCAGACCTGTGCAGGCCCTGCGTATGCTACTTCAGTATCTGTGAGGTCATGTGAGCTTTGCTCATGTTGATGTATAGGGTCTTGTTTATTTGGTGTCCTTTCCCTCTGTCTTTTAGACTCTATTTCTCCTTTTCTGAAGGGTTTCCTGAGCTCTTGGGGAGGGGTTGATGAAGGCTCATTTTTTTAATGAGAAGAATTATAAGTAGGCAAAACAGCCCTCCAAGGAAACACATCAAAGTATTAACAATGGGTATGATCTATGGATGTTGGGATTTTTTTTTTGCATTACCTCTCTCTCTCTCTAAATAAAATATTACATTCCTTTGATACAGGACAAAGTAGGAGAGATTGACACACATAAAATCTCTATAATCCATGAACTAAAATGAAATGTGCTCTGTGAAAGTACAAAATATGACATAAAAATGAAGAAGAGAGTAATCCCTTCTAGCTAGAAACACCTGGAAAGATGGGCGGTTCAGAGGGGTGAGACAAGCTCCAAGGCAGGGAACGGGGATGTAGAGGGAATGCCTGAGGAAAGGCGAGATTTCTCATGCAACTCCAGCAAGGAGGAGATGAGATGGGGAAGAGTGTCTGTGGCTTCCTATAGGAGGAGATAGAGTGTCATAGGAAGACCTAAGGCTTCACGACAACCTCCATCACCAAGGAGAGAGTAATAATGACTGAAGATATATATGTACAGCTTTGGTGAATGAATCTCCTCGGCAGGCATGCTGACCTGCTTGAACTCCTGATGTCCTAGACTTCCAGCTGGATCCAGTTAAGACCAAACATCAGAAATTAAATCAATCATTGGTGAGGCCTTCTTAAGGCCAACTAACTCCCCTATTTACCCTTCCCCCGCCCCTCTTCAAAATATCTCTATCCATATTCAGCTTGAAAATGTTATGAAGAGCTGGTGTCCCAATTCCCTGGGTTTTGGGGGCTGGAGGGGGTTATTATTATGTTGTCTTTCTAGGAAATTTAAAAATGGTCTTTATTGGAATGAGGAGGGAATAAAGACAAAAGACTAAAACATGAGAGGGATAAAATAAGTAAAATTATGATCTAAGCATAACAAAAATCAGGCAAAATGATGCCTGATGATTGTAGGTACCAGAAGACATAAGCTTTTTAACACCCACATTTGAGAGAAGATGAAGCGAGGCAAACTGAAATCATAAAGGAGATTGAAGATGAGGAGCCTTGGAGATAAAAGGAAAACCATGAAGGGACAATACAAAGATGTCATTGGAAGAGACAAAGTGATGAGACACTCCAGTGACAAGGAGAAGCCTACAAAAGCCAAGAGAGAGCAGATAGGAAAAGAGATACAGACAGGAGATGAAAGACTTGAGAAATTGTGGCACACGGCAATTCCAAATTTCCAGTTTTGTAAGTGGCAACAGTCCTAGCTTGTCTAGAATCAATCAAATTGATATTGATAGGCATCAGCTATCAATTATCAGTTATGGGTCAATTTTGACCCATAATTGATTTTAGAAACTTAGCATCACTAAAGAAAGCAACAGAGAAACTGACTCTGCTGCATATCCTCTTCTGGAGCCTCTACAGTTCTCAAGCACACTTTCTGAACCATCACATCCTACACATTAATCTTCCACTCTGAGGAAGGCACAGGCAGATAGTGAGACAATAACACCTACAAATGTGGGGGAAACCTTCACAGACTTTTCATGCCGAATATGAGAGTCTTATCTTTTCTTGAAAAAAGTCAAGCATGCATTCACTTTTTCACTGCTTTTCTGTGTTTTACTTCCAAGACTCACTATTTAAAAGATTTGTTTTATTTTATTTTAATTATGAGGTGAAGAGGAGAGTGTGCACATGAGTGCAGGTGTCCCACAGAGGCCATAGACAGTGGATTCCTCTGGATCTGGAGCTATAGACGGTTATGAGCCCTAGACATGGGTGCTAAGTCCTCTGCAAAGAAGCAGGCACTGGAACTTTGAGGCATTAGTCCAGACCCAGAGAATTCATATTTAAAACACAACCTGCTCCAGGACTCCCCTCCACCATTCAGTGTTGACAGGAAATTCTCTCAGTGCATAGTATTATTGGCAAAAAGATAATAAAGATCCAAGCCAATTCAGAGATGCGGAATCACAGATCCTAGTATTTTTTGGACTCTAAGAAGTTGTTGTTCTTATGATCTTATGAACTCATAGAAGAAGCCCTTTCATGTTCCATTTTTATAAAGCAATGCTCTTGTTCTTAGCATATGTCTGGATCCTGGAGCCAGGACCCTAGAACCCTTAACTTTCTCAGAAACTCTCTAAACTTTCTGCTAAATCCCTTCCTTTTTGCTTCAAGACATTCAAGATTCCATCCTGTTGCCATCTGAGACTGTTCTGTAAGCATTGGGCTCACAGCAAGACGGTAAATCACAGTACCTGTGTGTGTTTGTGTGTGTGTGTGTGTGTGTGTGTGTATTTTTTATATAAAAACATAGAATTTTCCCAACATTGGAACCATCTCATCAGAGTATGTACCTACCTCATCCTCAAGGCAATTTAAGTCATTAGACAAGTCATTGACCTATGTCTGCTACGTTTTTCTCAACTGTTAAATGATAATGTAAGAAATAAAGTAATATATTCAAAGTATTAAGAATGCTGCCTGTCACATGGCATGTAAAGTATACTACTCAGCTGTCATTATATTCCTTTCTATAGTCATCATAAAAAGAAAATCCTGCTGAAAAGATACAGCATCACATTTTTCTTTATTATTATTATTATTATTATTATTATTATTATTATTATTATTATAATTAGTAGAAGTAGTAGCAGTAGTGGTGGTGGTGGTAGGAGTAGTAATAGTATTCTTTAATCTTTCTTTACAGTCCAGTCATTAGCCTCCTTCTGGTCCACCCTCCAACTGTTCCTCATCTAATTCCTCCTCCCCCATCCACAGGAGGATGTCCCCTCTCCCCACCTCCATCCCACAAAACCTCCCTACTCCCTGGAGCCTCAAGTCTCTCAAGGGTTAGGTGCATCTTCTCTCACTGAGGCCAGACCAGGTAGTCCTCTGGTGTATATGTGTTGTGGGCCTCACATCAGCCAGTGTATGCTGCCTTGTTGGTGGCTCAGTGTCTGAGAGATCTCAGGGGTCCGGTTTAGTTGAGATTGTTGGTCTGCCTTATGGGGTCGTGCTCCTCCCCAGCTTCCTCTAGCTTTTCCCTAATTTAACCACAGGGTCCCTGGCTTCTGTCCATTGTTTGGGTGTAAGTATCTGCGTCTGACTTTTCAGCTGCTTGTTGGGACTCTCAGAGGGCAGCCATGCTATGCTCCTGTCAGTAAGCACACTATAGCATCAATAATAGTGTCAGTCCTTATACCTCCCCTTGAGCTTGATCCCAATTTGGCCTGGTCACTGAACCACCTTTCTCTCAGTCTCTTCTCCATTTTTTTCCCTGCAGTTCTTTTATACAGGGACAATTCTGGGTCAGTATTTTTGACTGTGGGATGGCAAACCCATCCCTCCACTTGATGCCCTGTCTTTCTACTGGAGATGGGCTCTACAAGTTCCCTCTCCCCACTGTTGGACATTTCATCTAAGGTCCCTCCCTTTGAGTCCTGAGAGTCTCACCTCCTGGATCTCTGGTACATTCTGAAGGGTTCCTCTACCTCCTATCTCCCAAGATTGCCTGTTTCCATTCTTTCTGCTGGCCCTCAGGGCTTTAGTCCTTTTTCCCTCCTAATACCTGATCATGTTCCCCTTTTCCCCTCCCTGTCCTCTCCACCTAGGTCCTTCCCTCCCTCTGCTCCCTGTGATTGCTTTCTTCTCCTTCCCAAGTGGGATTGAGATGTCCTCACTTTGGCTTGCTAGTCTTCTTGAGTTCTGTGAATTGTATGCTGGGTATTCTATACTTTTTTTGGACTAATATCCACTTATTAGTGAGTACATACTATGTACATCCTTTTGGGTCTGAGTTACCTTACTCAGGATGACAATTTCTAGCTCCATCCATTTGCCTGCAAAACTCAGGATGTCCTCATTATTAATAGCTGAGTAGTATTCCATTGTGTAAATGAAACACATTTTCTGTATCCATTCTTCTGTTGTGGGACATCTGGATTGTTTCTAGCTTCTAGCTATCACAAATAAGGCAGCTATGAACATAGTGGAACACATGCCCCTGTGGCATGGTAGGGCATCTTTTGGGTATATACCCAAGAATGGTATAGCTGGGTCTTCATGTAGATCCATTTCTAATTTTCTGAAGAATCTTCAGATTGATTTCTAGAGTGGTTGTACCAGTTTGCAACCCCACCAGCAATGGTGTTCCTTTTTTTCTACATCCTCGCCAACATGTGCTGTCACCTGGGGTTTTGATCTTAGCTATTCTGATTGGTTTGTGAGGAGGAATCTCAGGAATGTTTTGATTTGCATTTCCCTGGTCACTAAGGACTTTGACCATTTCTTTAAGTGCTTCTCAGCCATTCGAGATTCCTCTCTTATAAATTCTTTGTTTAGTTCTATACCCCATTTTTTGATTGAATTTTTTGGTTTTTTGGAGGTTAGCTTCTTGAGTTCTTTATATATTTTAGACATTAGCCCTCTATTGGATGTGGGGTTAGTGAAGATTTTTTTCTCAATCTGTAGGTTATGGATTTGTCCTGTTGACTATGTCCTTTGCCTTACAGAAGCTTTCCAGTTTAGTTATGTGTTATTCCAACTTACTACCCCCAAATTTACCAGTCATCTTATTGTTAAGAATTAGAGTTTTTCCCTTATTTTGTCTGCTAAATTCCATCCAATTGGGATACAATCCCCACCCAATGAACCTACTATAAATTGAAAATCTGAAGGGCAACATAAAGTCAAACAATTGCTAAGGTGAAGCATAGTAAAAAACTATATACTCACATACGCTATTTTTTCTTTCTCCAGTCAGACTGTTGAATGAAAAGGTAAATGCACTTCCAATTCTGAGAATATTTGCCAGTTAGAGACAAAAACTCATAAGACTATCTGATCAACATGGTTTTTTCAAAAGCGCTCAGGCACATGCCTGCATCTGTAGTCAATGTCTTATTTTTTTTAATGCTGTACTAATTGGACAGCTGCAAAGTGAGAATTTGAGTTTTTATTCACTTATTCATTGTGGAATTGAACCAAATTGCAAGTCATTGGCAATTTTCACTGTCTAGTTTGTGCTTGCATGCTTTACTCTCACTGGTATGCATTTCTTACTGTTAATGCTCTCTAGGAGTGTGGCTGTATTAAACCCATTTCAGTTATTCACAGCTATACTATTCCTATCTTCTAAGGCTTCACTTGTAAGTAGCCATTTCCTGGAAAGTGGCTCTGAATGAAGCTCTCTCCTGGCCCCTGAGGACTAGTGGCAATGGAAGCCTGAGTATCACTACCAATACATTAGGAGACGTGCGTTTCCTATTATAAAATCAATGCTTCTGTGAGTCTCTCTGCAATGTACAGCACCATATTCATCTTTATATTTTAACCTAAAACAAAAAGAAACCTTTTCCTTAATAGGAATCTCTGATTCTTGTGGTTTACCATCTTGCTGTGAGCCCCATGCTTACAAGATAGCCTCAGATGCTATAGTGATGGAATCTTGAATGCCTTGAAGCAGCATAGAAGACATTCAGCAGGAAGTTTTAGAGTTTCTGAGAAAGTCGAGGTCTTTAGGTTCTCTGACGCTTTGAATTAGCTCAGGCTAACCCTGAAACATCTTCCCTCAAATGTTCCTGTTCTCAAATATCTTATTATCTTATGCTCATGGTTTTGTTTTCCCAGTGAAATGATAAGTTCCCTTGTCATTTTTCATTTTGCTTTTCAGGAGTCCCAGTGTTTTCTTGGACACAGAACAAGGCCATTTGGCATCTCTCCCGGTGAGTAATGATCTATTTATGGACCCGTTTCTCTGGCACATTTCTGCTGACATAGTTCTCTAGCCACAGAAAAAAAATTAACCAAAGTTAGGCCGCATGCCATCTGCATGTTGCAAATGAAAGAGGAGGTGAGGCCCTCAGTCAACAAATGTCTTGTTTATTTTTAATTGGCAATAATTGTATAGATGTATAGAATACAACATGAGATTTCAATACATATATACAATGTGTTGTAACTTCTTAGGTGTGTTAAATTAGTTCTACCTACCATTATGGTGAAATATGAGGATAATTACCAAGACTCTCCTATGCTAAAACTCTCCCCTCGATAACAAATGTTCAATTTCTGAAGCTATTAGTATTATCCATGATTGGGAGACTTGAAAAAGGATTGTGATAGTCATCAAAGGAGGCAAGAAGAAAGATGGATTGCTTTATCTTGTTCAGGATAAGGAGAGATATGCAAGACAAGCTGAAATCACAGACATATATGGGGACAACATTTATCTACAGCATGAATATTATAAACAAGTGCTTTAAAAACATGATTAAAGATTTAGTTTATTTTTATTCATATGTGAGTAGATGTCAGCCTAGCCTAGAGAGGGTGTCTGATCACCTAGAACTGGAGTTACGGAGTGTTGTGAGCCATCTGACATGGAGGCTAGGAATTAGACACAAGTCCTCTGAAAGATCAAGAGTGACCTTAACCACCAATCATCTAACCACTGATCCATCTCTACAACTCCAAACAGCATGTACTATTTACAAGCCCAAATACTAAGGACACACATGATTCAAATCTGAGGGTAGAATCCTGAAAACTACAACAGGCAGAAGAAAAACTGAAATGACATCATTATGGGAAGATGATGGAGACTATTTGAGCTGATTGGAGGAATAATGTGTTCCTGATACTTTGAATAGACAGCCATCACAGTGAGACAAGATAGGGACTGAGGACAGATATTCACAAACTGGTGACAAGACAAGTTACTTGACATGATGCTTATAGACACCTTTGACATCCTTCATGTAATCACATGTCTCAGTGAGGTGATGATGCCTCAGGTGGACTTTTCACTTGCAATTAATTCTGAACAAAAGTGATGTGGACATTCAGGGGGTAATTTCATGATAGGAGTATGAGAGTCAGGGAGGAATTCTTCAAGGACTTCATAGGCAAAAAGACAACCAAAATCCCTTCATCTAAGAGTGCTGAAATAATTTTGAGGGCTAAGTTTACATGTTGGGGAGGAGGGTTATGTCAAAGAAAAGTTCTGACAAGAAGACTATACATGATTCTGTTGGAGAGGGACCTTATCTAAAGATCACGGTGTGACTGGAGAGGGTTTTCAGTAAGTCCCACTTTTTAAGATAAAATTCTGAAAGTGACACATAATTAAGGAAAAGATATCAAAATAAGTACCATAACTCATTAGATTGCTAACAGCAAAGATAACCTAAGGCTCATTAATATGTTAGAAGAGGAAAAAGGTTTTAATGGGTTTTGTAAGAATAAAAGAGACCTGAGGCCGGTAACGGACAAAACAAGACAAACTGGAAAAGTCATTTGCCATGGAAGTGTGAGGATATGAGCTTCACTGTTGGCTGTCTGTGTGTGACCTGACATGCATTATGGGTCCACAGGAAAGGGTTCCTAAAATAGCAGGAGAGTAGGCAAAGAAAAGCAAAGCCCTTAGCCCTGTTCAAATTAGTCCTCTGGAACCAGTGCCCTGCATTGAGTTCCATTTCTTACTGTGTTCTCTGGAGCTTCTGCACATTTTGAGATATTTGTGCTTTTTGTCTTTTTGGTGTGGCCATTGCTTTTGGCATCTTAAACCTATGTTCAAAATACTACTGATTTTTGTCTTCTAATACATTTATTCAGTAAATTTCAGGCAGTCTTTGGGGTTTGGGGTATAAGATAGTGAACAAAATATACAGAATCCCTCATAATGTTTATATTGTAGGAAGAGAGACAGGTAACAAACAGACGAATGAGCAAATTCATAAATAGTTAAAGAACTTCTCAGGGCTGCTGAGGAAATATAAATAAAAGCAAATTAAAGAGTAGTGGCCTGAATATTTCCGACATTATCAGGCAAGGCCTACCTGATAGCCAATGAGTAGAAAAACATATGACTTTGGAACTGGAGGTGTGCAGATTTTTTTCAAAGCAGACATTGCAGGTGGATCTAACCATGAGTGCAAAGGCCCTATATCGCATCTAAATATGGCTGGCACATTTGATTAGCCTTCTCTACCTTAACTGCCAAGATCCTAGACAACCAAAGTTCAGACTCAAATGGCTGTTATCTTATATTCATACATATGGCCACCTACCTGGGGGACAATAGAGGCATGGAGGTGGAAAGGAGAGGCTAACCTACTTACTTGCAGTGAAAGGAGAGACCTAGGCATTGGATAGGCTTCTGGTTCTTATCACCCAGCCCTCAGATTCTATGAGTCTCTGCAAGCATATGTATATGTGTACATCCAGGTAATCCACCAGTACAGCTAGGAAAATTGAGACCTAATGCATGTGTTTAGTATAGATCAATGGTGTCAACCTTACATGTAAAAAACGCCATATATTTACATTAATTCCCAAGAATTTCCACAACAGTAGAATAATACAGAGACGGAGAACTAGACTTTAATTTTTTAAAGTACAGTCTTCATGTATTAATCATTCTCTCCATCTTGCCATCCCTTACAAGCCTTCTGAATTCTACATGTGAGAATTCTGAAAAAGGCAGGGGGATTGGCCCAGTATCACAAAGCTAAGTGAATGACACAGCTGAGGCCCTTTAACAGAGTAGGGAAATAGAGTTAGCATGTTTAGAAGTCGTAGTTTTATGCATGTCATATCATGAGCAGAACTTTCCAGGTAAGCATAAGGAGGAGCAAACTGTTTGATTAAAGATGACATGTCAAATGCATTCAATTTGGGGATTCATTTCTTAAGGTTCAAGTTGGCAAGATGCCAAATTGGAAACTAAATCCCCAGTAATACGTTCACAGATGAGTACCTTCCCTAGGAAACTTGGGTAACATCTCATTTCACCTCAAGAATGTTGCCTGTTTCAAAGTATTATGCAAATGTGAGACCCTCGGGCCTTTGAGGAAAACCGGGGAACAGGGATGAGATGGGCAGGTTGGGATGGGAAAATGAGAAGGTAATCTTTGCAGAGGCTTCTGAGTGACATTTACATGAAGCTTGCGGTTCAATTTGGTAGCAATTCATTACACAATCGAGTTTTTGTGATTCAAGTTACCCAGCCCCCACTTCTTGATTCAGGGAGTTGTTTTGCAGTCAGATGTAGTAGAATCAGCACTGACTTAACAGACTAGAAAATAGTCTGTCATCTCTGTCTTGCCAATCACCAGTTGTGGGACCCTAGACAAGCAACTTAACCTCAAAGAACCTCAGCTTTTTTAGCTGAAAAAAAAAAATACAGCAATTGAAATGGACCATCCCTCCCAGCAATTCTGTGAATCAAGAAGAGCTCACTGCTGTTGCCATGGATTAAGTTTGAATTTAGTGCCCTCGTTATTGTATTTGTTGTTATGATGTAAACTCTTGGGAGGCACACTGTTTAATAGGTGGCTTCTATGAGATGTTCAGAAGACATGCATCAGCTAGTCTTCATCTGTCCTGAAATGGAGAGCAGCCTTTAGCCTGCTCGTACAATTGAGAACATTCAGTAAATGTTTACCACACAGAAAAATCAGCTAACTCCAAAAAGCAAAAACAATGTATAGAATCCCACCACTTAAGAAAAAAGATAAAATATATAAGTGAAAAGTGGACAAAAACTGTTAATAGGATGCACAGCATACAGTTTACATGGATTCTCCAGAGACTGGGACTGGAATTTGAAAAAAAAAAAACTTCATTTATTATACATGCATTTTGTACAGCAACATAATACACACAGGACTGACTTAATTCAGTTTTTAATTGATGAGGTGTGGTATTATTATTGGTTCAAACTAGCCTGGCAAGAAATTGTGTCCTGTATCATATGCTATATGTCGAACTAAAAACAAACAAACAAAAACTAAATTATACCTAAAAGATTTTTCTCAAGCTTTTGAGGTCCTGCCTGGCTTTTAAAGTTCATGGAAAGTACATCCAGACATACTATTTGCAGAGATGATGGCTTCCCTGAGTAGTACAAGTAAGAATAAAATGTCTTTTTTTGTCTTTTTGTCTTTTTGTCTTTTTAGTTCGGGGATCCCAAGAGAGTAGGTTGTGGGCTGGTTATCAGGTCAAGGGAATGTCTGAGCTTGGCTGGATGTGATGGCCAGCCAGACTAGGACATGGAAATGATGACAAAGTGAGCTTGGCTTGCAGAGATGCTGAGCCGAGCATCAGTTCTCTCAACCAGACTATTCCTGTTAATTGCACCTTATTCCACTTGATTATGTATTTCATTGAATTCATATGTTGATGAGGGTCCATTGCTCTGGGCTTCTTATCAGAAATCTCAATAAAACAGTGCCCCAGAAGCTCTCACCCATCAGCTGTACAAAGACAGCTCATCTCCTTATGGCATGGTTGCTCCCCATCACCACAGCCATCTTTTTATCAGGCTGTGAGCATCTTTATAACACTTGATCCCACAATGCTGAAAGAGATGGCCATTTCTATTGTAACTGAGGTGATCTGTGCTTCCAAGTCATGTCAAGATTTATGATTAACACTAGACGAGGGTATTTATTTCCTATGTGCATGTGACTCTGCTCCAGGTTGTTACTGATGGGTGAAAAAGATAAATTTGCCATAGATGAAGGACTACCTGCAAGGATGCCGAGCTGACTCCCAACCAGTGAACACTGACTAGCCACGAAGCTTGTCCCCCAAGGTTTTCCAGAGATCGAAAAGGTTATAGATGATCTAAAATGCCAAATCTTCAGAATCAGAAGAAATAGGCTGTGCACTGACATTGAATACATTCTTGACTATGAATCTAACTCTGTGTCAGTCAGCTGAGTAAGCCAGCTCAACTTTCTGCAGTTTGATTTGCTTAGCTGTCAAGTGAAGGTGTTGGTAACTACTCACTAGTGTGTTGTAACCCACATTGATAACACACATGACGTCTTCCAGAGAGTCAGCTTGGGCATCTGCACAGTATCTAGGAAACCAAACCACCTTCCCCACCTTTAGTTCTTTCTCTTTCCTACCGATCCTCTGTCTCCCTTTTCTAATTTCAGAGATGGTCAGGCTCTGTCACTGTGCTTGCTGTCCTCATTTCACAGACAGGCCACGGTGCTACAAATCCAACGCAGGTCAAGTTGACAGGTGTGCTCATTTTTGCCCATTTCCTAATTTAAACCTTTGAATTATAAAGGAAGACAAAAGGCACATGGAAAAAATGTAAACAAAAGGAAAATGTCTAGACAATACTTACAACCCTTCTAGATCTGAGACAGAGAGGTAAGCAAATAACAGGTAGGCAGAGCTTTTCCTCAGCTCTCAGGTTAGGCCTTTGGCTTGACTTTAACCATTGAACACAATGTTACCTTGTTATCAGGCCAACCGAGTCATGAAAGTTTGTTAGCAGCACTTGTCTGTATGTCAGGTAAAGGGTCCATCAATACTTTATTGATGTGTGCACTTGCTTTAAATAGTGTCATTGTATTCTGACGGCAGAGTAGAAAAGCTAGTGACAAATCCTTACTACACTTTGTGAAAAGTCAGGAGATGAGGCATTGATATCAGGGGGAAAAAAGATTCAAACAGTTCTCCCAAAACCTCAACAACGAAAATAGAGTGTCTGGGTGAAATATTCTTAAATTCATACTTAATTGAAGAACCCCATAATGATCAAAATATTTAAAACTTGAATAAAGACAGGAGCCAGTAGTGTGCTTGCAAAACCAGGCTTCTCTGGCAACATCTAATTCCCATGCTGTAGAGGGGCTCTTCTCAGCCTACACTGGGACACTTCTCATCCGCAGTCACTAGTGACCGTAGGAAAATTGTTGCCCTTATTTGATTCCTCATTCCTTAATCACATTTCAAGTGGAAGCCCGATGAGACAGCTCACGGTGTGACCACGACACTTGGAACGTCTACGGTTATTCTTTTAAAACAAAATCCAAATGAACAAAAGTCAATAACAAAAACACAAACGAAAAGCTATGCTGTTTAGGACAGCGTAGATGACTCAGAGAGGAAGATTTGTTCATTTATGTCTGCAATGTGAAGTGTTTATTGAGCAGTGACTTGAACCAAGCACTAAGGTAGGCACTGAAGCAGCTCAGAAACGAAAGCAGTCAGGAGGTCAGGACAACTTAAGAATGGAATTCCAGAAAGAGGGAACATCATAGCCAGAAACTTCAGGGTGAAAAAGAAAGCTCTCCCTGGAAGGATTGTGAGGAATTTAGTGCATGTGAATGTAAATAGGATGGGTGTATACATAGGCATATATGTATGTATATGCCTACGCATACACATTTTATGGAAGGGGATTATCCATCAAACCTGAGTCCCACTCACTGCCCTGCTGCTAACTGACTAGACCATGGGATCTCCTTATCCTCAAGGATTTTGTTTTAGGACACTACATAAACTTTCCAAAGAAGAAAGTAGACAATTTGCTCAAGAATATTGTCAATGTCATATGTGAGGTGTCTACAGTCCAGGTAGGGCTGCAATTATGACATGTAATCATGTCCCTGAGAGCATTTTGTTAAACAGAAAAGTTACCATTGTGAAGTGCCTGAAAGGTTGAAGAGTGTAAGGACCACATTAGACAAGTAAACACTCAGGGGCTGAAGAGATGGCTCAGTGGTTAAGAGCACTGACTGCTCTTCCAGAGGTCCTGAGTTCAATTCCCAGCAACCACATGGTGGCTCACAACCATCTGTAATGGGATCTAATGCCCTCTTCTGGTTTGTCTGAAGACAGTGACAGTGTACTCATATACATAAAATAAATGATATTAAAAAAAAAAAAAAAGACAAGTAAATGTTCATCTTCTCCCCAGGTGTGAGAAGCAGACACCTAGCAAAGGTTCCTGGCAGCCACTTCAGTAGGTAGCCTCACTGGCCTGCTCCCACCATGTTTGTGTCTATTGATTTAATTCCTGCATCCAGAATCTTGGGATTACAATCAGCTAACTAACAAAAGATATATTTTTAATGAACACCAAAGAACACATGGGCTATATATCTGTAACTTCACTACTTTTGCACATGAGATCTTCCATCCCCTTGCACCAAAATGAACAAATAACTCATCCTCAAAGTCTTTCAGAATAGGATCCACTGTGATTCTTAAGCACAAAAGGAATTGAGAACACAGAGACATTTATTATGTGGCCAAACTCACACAGCTGATAAGTGGCAGAGCCAGAATTAAGAATTTAACTGAAGGCTGGCAAGATGGTAGCAGGTGAAAGTGCTTGCTACCAAGCCTGACAAGGCGACTTTGATCCTTAGAACCCACATGGTGGAAGAAGAGACCCCACTCCTGAAAGTTGTTCTCTAATCTCTTCGTGTGTGCTCTCTCCCTCCCTCCTTGTTCTCCCTTCTCTGTAGCACATTAATAGTAATAATAATAATAATAATAATAATAATAATAATATCCATTTTTAAAATTTAAATGCAGAAACTGCTCCCCTGATATCTACTAATTGACAGCAAAGAATTCAATTAATTCAGATTTTTGAGTGAATTCAGAATGAGCACAGGCAGCAGCCACATTGCTCTGTAAACAAGGTTCAGCAACCTGCATGGCCAGCAACAGCACTTAGGTTGGACACTCAAGAATATAATTCTCTAGGCTTCAGGAAACACCTGTGTTTTAGTAATCCGGGAGAGAAATTCTGTGTCTGCCCCAATCTTTCCCACATTCTTAGGACCAGACATCCTTTCTCTCTGCCCTGCTCTCCTGCTCTCATCCCTGCACCTTTTGTTCTTAAGCATTACCTCTTTCCATCTGCTCCTCCTTGATAAGAACTTGCTGCAAGCTCACTACACCTTCTCCCGATGGTCCCATAACTCTTCCCCCTGCCAGACTTCATAAATGATGGATAGATGCACAAGCCCGGATGCTCTTCCCTCCACTCCCCTCTAGACTCTGAAATATGGCTTCTGCACACACGGTTGTATGAGGCTGCTTTTCTGACTGTCACTGGGGAGGTTTGCTCACTGTCTATCTTCAGTTCTCTACTTTAGCTCCCTCCTCACTTAAAGCCATCCTTCTCACTGGTACAGTCCAGGAAGGGACACAGACTATAGAATAGCTTTGAGAGCTGGTCCTGTTGCTGAACAGCTTGGTATCTCACAGGAGAGCTGTTAAGAACCGTCTCAGCACTGAGGCAAAAGAACTATGCATGCTGTAGTCAGATTTCATGTCTGTGTCTTGATGCAAGGCCTGACCCAGGGTACATTTCTGGAGCCTGAATATCCCTTTCAAAGTTTCCCTAGCTTTTTGATTTCATGTTCATTCTTTCCTCCCTTGTCTGAGAAGTCCATTTTTACATTCTTTACTTGACTCTCACTCTCCCCTATCTGTAACTAAGTGTTGAGATTTCATTTCTGGGTTAATGCTCTTCTTCCAATTCTAACTCTTAATGCAAACAAGAGTTGATATTTCTTGTGATATCACAGTACACTGAGATATGACCCAGTACTTTAGTAAATGTCCCAGAGATACCCCAAAATTCACTTCTGTAAAATATAATGCCACTCACCTTTCTAGGCTAACCTCATTCTCTCTCTATTGCCATCATCCTTCCAGCTACCATATTATCAAATACACCGTGCTGTCTGAAACACTACTTTTCCTTCACCACTGTGATCAAGTTGAGAACAAATTCTGGTTTGCTCCATGCACATGTCTCATACTGGGAGTTTCATATTATAACTCAAGATAGGTGGACTTTGCTCATTAAGATGCATGGACCTTCAAGTTGTAGTGTGGGTTTCTAGAGCATGGTAGTCTGGCCAAGATTCAAGATGCCAAGGGCTCTTTAAATGAGACCTTAGATCTTAGGAGACTTGAGTTCCAACTTATACAGCTTTCACTAAGTTCAATAAATAAAGTTATTTTGACAAGCAAGGGGAATAGGGAAAAATTTATTATAACCTACTATGTATCAGGAACTAATTGTGTGATACTACCACTGTGTCCAAGATTTGCTGTTAACCCAATTTCTTCAGTAGGTGCTCTAAAGTGATGGCTCAATGCTGATCACAGTGACTCTGTGAAAGAGTGGCATTTCTTCACAGATTAAGCTGAGAAAATGTATCCTTGTTTTAACCTGCAGTCTCCCTAGAACATTTTTTTGGTCACTGGTCCCCAAAAGTGAGCCCCTCAGAGACCATAAATTAATGTCTATTATCCCAGAGCACAGTCATTACTTTGTGACTGAACTTCTCATTCAGCTGATTTAGTCATCCAACCAGTGACTGTGTCGCCTCTATATCAGCCCCGTGCTAAACGCTGAAGATAGAGCAGTGAGTGTCCTGCACTCACAAAGCAGAAAACAAAACCCAGGAAGGGATGCTGAGGGGGAATAGCAGGTTTTACCACTTATCTCTGGTTTCCCAGGCACATTTCCTCCTGCTCCCCACCACAACTCCACCCTCTCTGTCATTTCACACTTCTATTCCCACAGTAAGCTCCAGGACTGCAGCCTCACCATCTCCAATTCATCCTCCACGCTGTGGTCATGGCCATCATTCTCTAATGCACATCTGATCTGTCTTAGACTCTCCCAACCTTCAAAGGCTCCTACACTTTCACGTAAAATTGAAGGGCTTTTGATGGGGCGACAGAGGTGGGGGTTGGGGTTACGGACAGAGGGAATTCCAGGCACGCACGTGATTCCTGCTTATTTCTCTGACATGTTGTTATTCCACTCCAAGGAGATAAGACCCTGCATCTCTTGCTGCAGCCACACAACACTCCTTCCATGCCTCACATTTGCTTTCTGCCTGGGAAGCCTTTCGCTTCTTGTTCTTGTTCAAGACTCACCTCCTGTCAAATTCCCTAAGAAACCTGTGATCTCCCAACCTTTCCTTTCCTGGAAGCTCTCCCTTTGTGCTTTCATAGCATTCTGGCCATATCTCTGTACAAACACTCACTCCACAGCATTGGCTGTTAATTAGTGTCACCCAGGTGCCATTCTTTCCTGTATGGCTTTAGACACATAGGATGACGTACAGTTACCCAAATTTGTATCAAGCAGTCACACATTTCCTCTGCCTGCAAAGACCTTTCAATCCTTCCCTTCTTACAAAGACTATTCGATATTTCTAAAGTATCCCAAGGATCACTTACTCTCCAAGGGAGGAAAAGCAAATCATTGGCTTGCAAGTACTGTTGGCGCTTTGCTTACGTTGCAGTCATAAGTGAGTTAGTTATATGCCAGAGGTGGTTTCCTCCTTCTTGAAGGTTTGAACCACCAGCTTTTACTCTTCTGTGTTTTGTTTTGTTTTGTTTTGTTTTGTTTTTTTTGTTCCTTCAGCAACAAGTCCTGGTGCATGTTCTCTAAATGTTGAGAAAATCCAGAAGGAGAGAGGAAGTGTACAGGTCGTATGTCAGGAGCTCAGTACAGGGCAAGCTGCCTGTTCCATGTGTGCCAATCCCAGATTTACAACACTGCAAACTCTCTGAGGGCCAGAACGAGGTTATACATTTTAAATGGCTTCTGGTACTAAGTACAGTACATGGTCAATAGACACCTGTCAACAGAGTCTGTGTGTTATCAGAATAACCTGATCTTGCATGAAGAAAGAGAAAATGTACTGTAGCAGATAAAGAACCCTAGTAAAGGGGAGTAAGAAAATCTTCATCTTCTCCTGCCAAGAGCTGTGAGAATAATGATGAGACTGTCACCCTGAAGTAAAAAGCACTGGCTTCTGGGGAGGTCCTTTCTTCCCTAGTTATTTGAAAAAGAGCAAGACAGAAACACTTTTGGATTTCTTTCTCACTGTACACTTCAATGGAGCCATAAAGCTAGGCTTTTAAAAATCCTCTGTTTCCCTTGATCAACACCCCCCACCACCTCCTATATTTTTCCTTTCTTCTTCCAAACCTCACCTCCTCTGGCATTGCAAGGTCTCATGTGTGAACTTTCTCAGTGAAGCTCATGTATGTCACAGTTTCTCACACTTCAGTCCTAAAGTCATCAAAGCAAAACCATCCCCTGTTTGCAGAAGCAGAGAGAGGCGCCCTCTACTTGCTACCTGAAAGTGAGGGAAAGCCCCTTGACTATATGGCCCAGTCACTGATACTGGATCCCAGCTGCCAGCGTTTCCTCTGCCAACACCAGCTTAGCTTCACTTAAACACAAGACTCTAGTTTATAGAAGAGACAAAACTGTACCCACGTGCATCCACCCCACCTTCAAGCCATAACCACAGCAAGGCGGAGAAATGTGAACACACCTACTTTCTATACCTAAAAATCCAAACTTGTTTGTATAGTAAAGTCAAGTTTAGGGACGACCAAGTCTTTTGTGGTCCAGATGTGACATTCTGGGCTCCTCCAAACCAGATCCATTCCATGAACAGGGACTGCCAACCACAGCCCCAGAAAGGAGAATGGAATCAGTGAATGCTTTACAGTGCCTGGCACTGGCCCTCTGACTGCCTTAATTGGCTGTCTGTTCACACCTCTTTAAATGTCTCTGGTTTGCCCCTCTTCTATTCCTCTTTGTCTGGCCTCACCTGCTGACCCAGTGTTGGCTACCTCAAAGCACTCTTAGATTCCAGGCTTTCCCCAGTGCAAGCAGGCCCTTTGCTAAGAGTTCACCTCAGCAGGGACTGGCTTTTCAAATGGAAATTCTGTTCTCAGGACCTTTTCCCTAGTGCAGAAGGGAAATACATAGGGAAATAACTAGATAACTAGGTGGCAGGTGGCAAAGCATCTCCACAGGAAAGGTTGAAAGCAAAAAATACCCGATATCCCCACAAAGACAAATAACAGCCCAGAAACCTACACATAGTCCACACGTGTGTGCCACAATATCCAGGGCAAAAATAAATTCCCAGATTCGCTTGACACCGCTGCCACACAGCTGTCTCAGCCAGCTCCCAGAGCTGCTGCAGCGGTGTTTGTGAAGACAGCGCCTTCCCCCGGGAGCAGAGACCCTGGGGCCCGGCGTTTCTAGGAGGTGATTATGCCAAGCCTTTCAATAACTCATCATTCATCCTGCACTGACCCGAGCCTCACCCTAGACACTCGGTCACTGTCGAAGTCGATGAGAAAGCCCTTGGCTATCCCAATTCTCCAGGTGACACGGTTACTATGTGCCTGGAGCTCAGGAAAGAGAATCTCTGGCAAGTGCCCATGCCGGAGGCAAAAATCAATGGCAATGCTTACAGCTAGGGGCTGAGAAATCTCAACCCCTGTTGGGCCATCAGCTACTGTAAGGTCTCCGGACCCCCACGCCCACCCCTGCAATCCTGCTGGGCGTCTCAGCTTGGAATGCAGTCTTGAAGGGCGGAACCGGACCGAGAGAGCGCCTCCACGCCCCCTTTGTCTCCACGTTTGCCAAATGACAGGAGAGGAAAGTTTACGAGCCTGGACCGGGTAGCTTTCTTTTGGATCCATCTGGCACCTCGCAGGAGCAGAAATCCTCGCTGACATGGGATCGCGCTCTCCTCCTAGGAACAACCAGGGCACTACCTTCACCTGCACCTTGCAACCCGCAAGCCAGGCATGGGCCACCTGAGTCGCTTCGTCGGGTCGGAAACCTACACCTTTATCCCAATCTGTCCAGGCTCAGCTGTGCCCCGGGCGCCACACTCACCTTTGGCGGCCAAGCTTTCTTCCTTGCGCCCTATTGGGCGGACCGGCTGCGGACGGCGAAGTGCATTCAGGCAGCGGTTGCAGACAAGCTCCTCCGGCGCTGCTGCATTCCGCTTGCGTGGGAGAGCGAGCGGGCGAGCGCGCGGCACGGGCGTATGAGAGTGTGTGTGTTTGTGCGATGTGTGTGTGTGTGTGTGTGTGTGTGTGTGTGTGTGTGTGTGTGTGCTCGCGAGCGGGATGGGGGCGGGAGTGAGCGGGATCACAGATTCCCCTAGGCGACCATCCCTTGCTTAAGTCTCTCCTTCTGCCTCCTCTCGCCTTTGGGTCCAGGTTTTGGGACCTCCCGTTTGTTTAATGAAAGGGAAGGAGCAAAAGGCCGGCGGGGAGGGGGCGTGGGGGGGCGTAGAGGCGGGGAGAGGATCGCGCATGCTCAGAGAGGGGCACCGAGCTCGCTCTCTCTAAAGAGCTGAAGCATGAAGCTTGCAGGGTTGTGCCCTAGGGAGAACCGGAGACTCTGCGGGGTTCCTGGAAGGCAGCCGGGGAAATCCCGCTACCTTGGTGCTCCCTGAATGGAGACGCCTGGGCTCCGGCGCGCTGGAAGCCAGTGGCAGGATCCCCACCCACCTAGGAGCCGCTTCTGCTGCTAGTCTTCGGTGCTGCCGCGTTCTTCTTGCCTTGGGTATTTTTAGTGCTTGCTCAAGCAATCCCAGAGGCCAGAAGCATGACATACGCAGAGAAGTCCTCAAGGAAACCCGGGCTGCAGGTGGCACCTGGACTAAAATAAGCTGTCTGACTTGGGTTTCCTTCTTCCCTCAACTTCCACTCTGTGTCTAGCAACGGGGAGGGGCAGGCAGTCCAGAGTCCTCCAAACAGCTTTGATGGCTTCAGGGCAAAAAGGCACATCAAGGGAAGAGGAAGGAAGATGAATCTTCAAGGACCCTGGATTCAGCCTCCTTCCGCGTCAAGATCCGATGGAGAAGACACTTGCCTACTCAAGAGGGCAAAAAGAACAATGCAGCCATTGTCCCGCTTGTCTTCAGTGCCAAAGCAATTGTGGGCTCTCATCGGTTGGGGCTTCTGGCCCCTCTGCTAAGTGGAAGAGCAACTGCCAGCTTAAGAGAGTCCAGTAAGAGAACTTGAGCCCGCGAAGGCACTGTAACCTGAGGCCACTGGACACAGGCCGGTGACAGGCTCTGCAAGTGGAGTGGAAACTTTCTCTGCGACGTTCAGTGCGCCAGAGGCAAATGGTTAGTATCTATTCAAAAGCGTCCATTTTCTTCTCACCGTTTAATCACAGGGCAGCAGCACACATACCCCCATGGTCTCCCCTACTTTAGAAAAAGACACCCCAAACAGGGGACTTTCTGGAACTCCCTTACGCTCACCTCTTTTCTATCCCTCCAAGAAAGTAGCACAGAGCATGGCCCCCTCTGGCAAATGTTTTCCAAGCTTTCATTAAAGATCACTTCAGAGAGAGCTTCCACTATGCACTGCTAGCAAGCAGATGCCTTCTTGCTGAACTCTGACCCTTGTCCCATTCGTCTTCTCAGTAATAATGCCTAGTGACACTTGAACAACAGACAATTAGATCAAACCCTAGGACACACACGGAGGAGAGAAAACAGCATGTCTAAATACCACAAACAAAAGCAAAGTTCAGGAAAAAAAAATACCCGAGAGGAAGAACACCAGGATAGGAGGTTCTTATAAAGAGAAAATGCCCAGGAAATGTGGCAGGTGGCAAGTACCTTCCCCTGAGGTTAATTGAGAATAGAGCTGAGTGCTTTGCTTAAAAGACAGTAACTGAGTTTCCATTCACTCAGGAGAAAGATCTGGGTCTCCAATAAAACCTCTGTGATATACACAGAATAATACACAGAATATATATATTCTGCTATTGCAATATTCAAAAACATCTAAGAGGATCTGCTCTCCCCACCCCACCCCCATTCTCTTTAGAACAGTAAACAATGTTTACAGGAGTTTCAAGGTGCTCATATTAGCAGAGTCAGCCACTATGCTTCTTTGGTGGAAGAGTAGCCCAGATACCACATGTACAATATATAAGAGGTAAGTGAGGCCTCTGGGTGGGATGAATGAGCTGGGTGGGACCCAGAAACAGAGGAGCAGCCTCAACTCTTCAGCTTGATCTGTAGAGGCAAAACGAGGGCACCTGAAGTAGTACACGGAGAAGCAAGCACTCATTTTTTTGGTGTGGGGTAGGTGTTCATACGTGTGTGGACACACCTGCCACATCGTATGTGGAAGTCAGAGAACAACTTGTAAAAACCAATTCTCTCACTTCACCATATATGGATCCTGAGGATTAAACTAAGCTTACTGGGCTTGACGGCAGATGCCATAACCTGCTGAGCCATCTCTCTGGCCTCGATTAACTATCTGAAAGTATCAAGTAGCTTCAAGGTCAAAGGTGAAGAGAGCCTTTTATATTTGGAATTGCTAATCAAATGGAATCCCTCTATACTGCTTCTACTATAGGACGACGAATAAGCACTTCAAAAATAAAAACTTCCTATATGAGGAGTGTGGGAATTTTAGGGGGATAAGATGTGACAATGTATACAAAGGATTTAACAGTTCCTAGCATGTATGACTCTGCAAATTGTGACTATCAGTGTCTTGGTTAATGTTTTCATTACTGTGAATTTTGTTTTAAGCGGAGGAGATTTTCTTTTCTAAGAGTGTGTAAGTGAAAAAGTTGAAAACCAAAGCTCCCAATTTCCCTTCTGGCTTCTTCTATCGCCCACTCACACATCACCCTAATGTATTTAAATCCACATAGTAAAAAGAGTACTATGAAGACACGAAGCAGTGTAAGTAGTAGCTAATTCTAACCCTCACCTTACTATACTCATGTGTAGACATAACTGTGAGACAGCCCCGTCTTCACACAAGCACGGGCACCCCTCATATCTTGTAGTATGAATAAAGGTTCTCCCTGCCTGGCACTTTTTTTGGCAATCGACTTTGAAAATATTTATTTTTATGTTTGACATTAGCGTATAAAGTAAGGCTTCACACATGGTTCTCCGGCATATTTCCTTTTCAATGATTGTTCCCCAAAACACACACCCACTCTTCATCTCACCCCCACTTTCCCCACTGTATCCACTCACCCCGTGTCCCCCCTCCACCTTACTCTGTTGCTAGCCCCACACCAACTCCTTTAAAATGCCCTTCTTCCCAGTCACATGGGCCTCTTTCTAGTATACTTATATTTACTTCCTCCTAGATACACAAACTCAATAGCTAGAGGCAAGGATTTGCATGGGAGAAGACATATGGTATTGGTCTTTCTGAGCCTGTGTTAGCTCAAATAATGCTTTCAGTTGCATCCATCTTTCTGCAAATTTCATGAATTCTTTTTTCCTTATGGTTGAACAAAAGCACGCTGTACATGTGTATATTTTCACTATCCATTCACCTGCTACTAGACTGCATATTTTCCTACCGCCTAAGTTTGCCTATCAAATGTGTTACTCCTGAGTGTAAGAACTATAGTAGCAATTAAAATGTTGCTGACAGAACTATGACAAAATTATTCCCATGATCCTTTGAGTATATAATAAGTAATTTAACAGACTCCACGTCTGCTTTTGTTTATCTTTCCTTTATGCAGGTCAGTTATGAGCCACTGGAATAAAGAGTTTTCATGCTTCTGGTGCAAGTGGTATATGTTTAGTAACTATCTAAAGGGTGAGTGATAAATATATACTCACAAATTAACTTATGTTGATAAAATACTTTGAAACAGACTTCTGAATACACTGATACTTGGCACTTTTTATAGATAGTGAAATTGGTAGGTACTGTTTTTAAAATTTTGCGTGCAATTGTCTAAAAATGGAAGTTGAAATGAGAAAGGCAAAGTAGATTTCTGAACACAGTTTCTATTCCCTTGGAAACAGGTACATCAAGTCCATTCTAAGGTTTTCTTGTAATTCACAAAGGCAATAAGTTTGGGCTCAAAGTGTCTGATAGTTTAAGAGACAGATTCATGCTAGACAACGAACCCACCATAATTATTTTCCAGTGCCTCCACTAAAAAGAATAAAATTGTGGTTAGGTTTTTTGTCTTCAAAATTGTAATAATAGCCAGAGAAGGATCATACTCAGAATCTCACCCTAGCCTTTCTACCCTATTACTCATGAAAGTACGAAATTGGTTTTATTTTTATGGATATGTGTTGGGGTGTTGTGGGAAGGTTGGAACCACAGGAAAGGTCTTAGCTCTGGTCACCATATAAGCCATGGAAAGGACTATGAGAGGATCAGGTGAGTGATACTGTATTTGTCCTTTCCCTGTCATACATCTAACAAGAATTTGTTGAGACTGATATGAAAATGAAGAAGATACAAAGAGGAAGTTTAGGTTCTTTGTACCCTACTTGATGAAAGAGCAGACCATGAATTCTGCCACATTCTATTAATCACATGGACAAACAGGGTTTTTCAGGTCTCTCTTCAAATTATCTTAATTTAGTCTAAATCTTAGAATGACTGTGTTTCTTAATAAGACACCGATTGACATACATTTTCAGAACATTTCTCTTATTCACAGACTTTTCTCACCCATCTTGAGCAATCTTAACCATCCTTATAGTGTTTGAAAGAGAATGACTCTCATAGCTCGTATGTTTGAATACTTACTTGGTCCCAGTTGGTGGAACTGTTTGGGAAGAATATTGAGGTGTGACCTTGTCAGATATGATGTGTCAAGGGGCAGCATTTAAGACTTCTGAAGCCTCCTTTCATCCCTAGTGCAATCTCTGATTCTTCCTCTTGTTTTTAGATCAAGATGTCTCTCAGCTGCTGCTCTCTCAGCTGCTGCTCTGGAGCCATGCTCATTTATCTACCGTATTCTCCCTGATGTGATGATTTTGACTCTAACCCTCAGAAACCATAAGACCAAAATAAACTCTTTCTTCAGTGAGCTGCTTTGGTCATGGTGTCTTATCATAGCAGTGAAAAAGAAACTTAGACATATCTCATATTTGTGCTCTGATAGCTGGGCTTCTCCATATCCTGTGCTCTGTATTTTGGGTTAATACTTAACATGTCATACACTTCCAGACTGAGAGCTCCTACCAAGTCCTCTACCTCTGCCCACTGTTAGCATTTCTTTAGTGCTGTGTAATGGCCAGATAGAAAGTCCACCTATTCTTTTCATTCTGGCCCCTGCTGCCAGCCCAGACTGGTTTATTCTCAATGATCTTGGTGCCTTTTTTTAACCATCATTTTGTTTAAATTTAGAGGGCTGAACTAAATTGCTCAATCATCACTTTATAGTAGTCTAGTCCAGAGGTTAACAGACCAATAAGTACACATTTTATGCTGTGTAGAACATACCGTGTCTATCAGAAGTACTCAACTCTGTAACCACTGACAATGTATAAAAGAATGGGAATGGCTATGCTCCAGAATTTTTTTTAAATAAAAGCAGGTGGTGGGATGGATTTGTCCCTCAAGGTATAGTTTGCCAACTCTGAGTTCAACCTTTTCCTTTAGAACCTTCACATCTATCACTAGCAATGTGTTGGGTGTAAGAAACTTTAAACTTGCCTTTTGTCCTATTTGTAGGAAAATAATAAAATCATGACACCAGTGCAGGGAGTCTTAGCTTTGTCAGTTTAGAGGATTCTTGTCAGCAAGCATGCCTTCCTCACTACCTTAAAAACACAGTCAAGAAATTAATTTTTTCTACTTGTCCATCTGCTTGTTTTCTGCATGTAACAGTGTAAGCAATAGCAAGTATACTATTTTTAGCCTAAAAGCTACTTTTGCAGTCTTAGAAATTTGATGAGAGAGCTAGTCAAAGAAAAATTCAAGCATGGCATTCTTTCCTTTTAAAATAGAGCAAGTAAAATATCCTGATTCTGACCAGCACCTTAGAATTACCACCCCAAATAAACCCAACCCAATAAAAAATGTATCTTTATGTAAGTCCTCATGCAGAGGCAGCCCCTCTACTGAGTTGAACTCATATGATTTTAACTGTTGCCTGAGCACTTATACAACATCCAACCCAACATATACAATTTACCCCATCTGAGAAATGTCTCTACACCAACTGACCTGCAGATTAAACAATGTCCCTAACAAAATACAGCAATTCTTCAATTCAAAAATTCACGCGAAATTTCAGTGGACTCCATACAACCAAAACAACGGGGTTTTTTTTTGTTTGTTTGTTTGTTTGTTTAAAAAAAAAAAAAAGAACCAAACTGGAGGTCTCACTATCCATGATTTTGAAACTTACAACAAATCTAATCAAAACAATGAGGCACTGGCATAAAGACAGGCATATAGGCTGAAATAGAATGGAGAGCCCAGAAATGAATCTAACATATGGTCAAAATGATTTTTGACGAGTCTGCCAAAACTGTTCAATGGAGAAAAGTCGCTCTTCAACAAATGGTGACAGAAGAACTGCCCACATGCAAAATAATGACAGTAAACTCCCATTTCCCACCATCAACATTAACAGTTGACCAGAACACAAATGTAAGAGCTAAAGCTTTCAAACCCTTGAAAGAAAACAGCACTGGAGAGCCTTAGAGCGTGGGCTTTGATAATCATTCCCTAGTTCATAAACAGCACACGTGATGAAAGAAAATTTATCTGCATCAAAACTAAAAGTTTTGTGTATACAAAGGCACTATAAAACAGAAAAGAACACTTATAGAAGAAGATAGAGATGAGAGAGAGAGAAAGAGAAAGAAAGAGAGAGAGATTATTACCATAAGCAGAATGTAACTGGTAACAGTGTTGGTGCTAGTTGAGTCTGATAGTTGCATGGTTTTACTTTCCTGCAGGAGATTAGACTGAGCTAGCCCTGTATCTCTTTTCTTTTACTTAACAAGTGTGGAGCAGATGCTGGGGCCAATGTAATCACAGTGCTCTAAGAGTGTGACTTCGTGTGTTTGTGGTCTTTTAATTTACAGCTGTATTTACTGAAATGACAGTTCTAAGAAAGGTATAAGAGAAAAGCCTTGAGAGAATAGTTTTAAAGTATCAGTGGTGTTGCTAGAATGCAGTGCAGCCATGTGGGGTGTGTGTGTATGTGTGTGTGTGTGTGTGTGTGTGTGTGTGTGTGTGTAGGAGGATGCCTGGTGTCTTGCTCTGTCACTCCCCTTCTTTTTCTTGAGACAGGGTCTTTCTCTGAACGTGAAGCTTATGCTTCTTTTCAGCTAGGCTGTGCTGCTCAGCTAGCCCATTGATTTTCCTGTCTCTGCTTCCCCAGTGCTGAGGTTGGAGGCATGCTGAGCCATGCACAGATTTTTACACAGGTGCTGGGAATCTGAACTCATATCCTCATGCTTACACAACAGGTTTTCTTAGCTACTGAGCCGTCGTCTTCTTAGCCTTGAAAGTTTTATTTTCTCTACCTTCGGCAGAGATATGAGTTATAATTTACAAAACCTGGCTGAAATGTTTAAAGAGCATATCTTCTAGTCCCTTGGTGAACCCTCAACTCTAGCAAAGGATCCATTAACTGAGGCAAACCTTCAGGGAACCTCCATGTTAAATGATGGAAATCTCTTCATAGAGTACTCCTCACCATTACCATCAGGAGGAAGCTTTCCCTGAAGCATCACTATTAGTCTACACAGGTCAGTACTCTGTCACTGAGGTTGGGTACATCTGCTATTCGGGCTTGCTCTTTTCATCTTCCAACCAAGAATGGCATCCAGCGAAGCAGTTGACATCCTCCAAACAAACAAAAACAAACAAGCAAGCAAGCAAACAAACAAACAAAAAAACAAAAAAACCCACTGCTGCCCAAATCTAAGCATAAGCCTAGAGTGCCAAGGTAGTGGATCAGACTTTCCACTATCCCACTGTGGTTTCCAACTGATGGTAAATGATAGAAGCCTAGAGCATTAGGTCAAAATTCACAAAAAGAAAACTGCCATTTTTCCCTTACTAGGACACTAAGCAGTTGACGCCCTGTTGGAATTGTCTTCATAGACACAGTCATTCTGGCATCTCCTTAAGAGTAATAGAGGCAAAGAAAAGGAAAAGCAAGCCGAGGACCTGCACAATGCTTAAAGGACCCATTCCTCTGGCCACACCATGCCTGTGTCCTAGTCCTGAACATTTTAGACAGTCTCACCCATAGGCACACTTCATATATGTCTCCTTCCCTTTTTTCTGAATTGCCAGCTTAGCAGGCTGGTGCCCTTAAAGGCTGACACCCACTGCTAGACAGATGGAGCAGAGAAGGCCAAGGCCAAGGCCAGGCTTATGCTGCCAACTCATTTGGCCAAAGGCCCAGCCTTACTACACACCCACCAATGCAGTCCTTACCCAGCCAAGGCTGGTCTCAGTGCTCTTTGCTGTCAGCTTCTCTAGGCTCCTGAAGGTGACAGTAGTCTAGAAACTCCTTTCTTCTTCCTGGCATTCATACATCTGCCAATCACAGCTTTATGTTGATAAGGTGTCCCTTGGCAAGAAGCAACCAGAAGCCCTGTCCCATGCCCATAGCAGGTGTCAAGAGAATGTCTGGAACAGCTGTCAGCTTCCCATTGCCAGGCTGGTGTGACTGGCTTGCTGGGAGTGCCTTCCTTCCCTGCAGATCTCCAAGGTTTTTACTTGACAAGCATTAGTTCTGAGGAGAGTAACTGTCCTGGTTCATCTCCATTATGGGGTCCATCTTCTATTATACTTACACATATCAAGTAGGGATCTAAAATACAGTCTGACCATTTCACTCACTGTTTTAATCTCCCAAGTGATTTTTCAAGCTTGCAGTTCAAAGTCTGTTATAGGCTTGGTTAAGATTATTTTGGCCCCAGACCTCAACCATTTACAACAACCCATCTTCTTGTCTCTGCCCTGCTACTCCAAGCATGCTAAGTTCCCTTCAACACTGGATGCTGCTTTTGTTCCCCTCAGCATTCCTGCCTAAGTCTTATTTGTCTTTCCAGTGTCAGTTCAGATGCCCTTCATCCAGAAATCCTTCTCTCAGTCCCCTAAGGCAGGGAGAAGAAGAAAAGAACCCTGCCTGCCTCTGTGTTCCCAAGACTTTCCTGACTCTATCTTTAGCCTACTGCTATGTATAATAACTATATGTAAAGTACACATTTATATGTCTTATACTTGAAATCTCTCTCTCTCTCTCTCTCTCTCTCTCTCTCTCTCTCTCTCTCTCT
>JANHMN010000004.1:90644655-90680185 GCA_030674055.1 Rhabdomys pumilio
AAGAAGAAGAAGAAGAAGAAGAAGAAGAAGAAGAAGAAGAAGAAGAAAATTGAAGGGAAAGAAGAATGAAGCATGCCAGAGTGAACATAGAGGAGCAGGAGGTCACCATCATTTCTCTCCACTTATAGCATTTAATGGAAGAGAAATCTTGTCCCTTAAGCATCTCATTATGATTTTCATTCAGCTAAATCACTTTACCTCTGTGTTCATCACCAAGATCAGCTCACTATAGCATCACTAACACCCCAGGAAGCAGGGGCCTGCTTTGGCACATCAGTGGCACCAGGCTCCCACACTGTCCACATCTTTGGCACAGACACTCATCAACAACTGTGACTCCTCATGTCTATGATAATGAATGTCAGCAGGACTTGGGGTCCTGGGACTCCAGTGGCACCTGCAGTGCCGGCTCAGTATATTAGGTTTGTCACAAAGCTCAGCCTCTCTGCCAATAATGTCAGACATCACCATCCCTGACAACATAGAGGTTTTCTCTTCCAAATTAACTGTTTTCCCTTTCAGCACCAAGAAATAAAGAGGTGGAAGGGAGGGTCTTATTTCCATTTAATACACCACAGCAAACTTGAAAATATCAGAGGATCATTATTTTTCTTGTCAATGGAAACATTTTCTCCAATATGACCTAAGATGACCTACAAACTCTAAAAGTAGAACGCTGAAATACAGATCTAAATCATGGGTTCAAACTTAGTCTGAGCTCTTCATCTCTTACAGCAGTGATGGTGAAAAGCCCACTCAGCTTCAGAGCCATCATTTATAAAATGTGCATCACTAAAAGGTAATGTCTCTGATGGTGTTTTGCCCAACTGTGATCAGCAAGAACTTGTAGGACATAGAAACTGCTCAGAATTATGCTAAGTTGAAACACAGGTGAGTCATCACTAAACACTGCTAAAATGTTGCCAGGATAAATTAATAGATCATTTTTCTCTACACTCTACATCTCTCTTCAGTCAAGGAAAAGAACTGATATTCTCCAGATAGAAAACTATACACACACACACATATTCACAGTCTTTATTTCAGTGAAAGATGTTCCTGGTTTCCAAAGTAGGAATCACATTTCCTGAATATCATGAAAGATGATGTCTCTATCTTGTGCTGTAATAATTGTTATCTCTTTTGTGTATCAGAAAAGAAAGATACTAACTGGATCACACAGTCCCACAAAGTCCTGTATTATATGCACTCCAAGAGAATTTGAGGATGACCAAACCACTGGTGTATTAAGTGTGTTATTGACTTCTTAGTAGGATAGGGTTCAGTTGATGATGGGAAATGGATGTATTCATCAAATAAGGCTAGATACAACTCCACCAACTGGTGAGAATAGAGTAGACAATTCTGGGCTCCAGCTAATTGGCTATCAACAACAACTGCATTGCTAACAGTGCTCAAGTGATGGTTGACATGACTTCATTGCAGTCAGAATCAGCACACTGAAAATGCTTGTCACTGAGCAGTGAGACTCGAAAGGAAAGCTAGTATGAGTAGAAGGCTCCAGAGACAACCAGATAGGATGTGTCTTCTAAAGGAGGATGCTAGAATTTTTAATAAAAAAAAAATGGGTTGAGTCATCAATTTTTCTTTCCAAGAGAAGCTGTTAGTCAGATTTTATATACAATTTTTGATCCTTAAAAAATTAGAAAGACAAACAAAGATATTCTTTACTGAACAAGAAAACATATTTCTAAGCAGAATCAAAGTCATGACCAGTGTACATCATCTGACATAGAACTTTTGTCACTCCTAAGATTTGTTGCTTTGATGGAAGGCACAGACCATACAGTTACATTGTAAGGCATGTAGATTACTGGGCTGTGCTATAGTCACCAGTAAACTGTGATGTGTGTAAGAACCACAAAGAAAACAACACTGACGTTGTAGGGCCCAATTTCTTGTCATGTAGAGGCAGTCAAGTGAAGTTTATGAAGACATGAATCTTATGCAATTGACTGAACATGGTGTGTGTATGTATGTGTGAGAGAGGGGAGAGGGAAGGGAGGGAGTGAGGAAGGAGGGAAGGAAGAAGGGAGGGAGAGTGAGGGAAGAAGGGAGAGGGAGAGAAAGAGAGAATCTTATCACAGACATCATATGTATAGAAATATATGCAACAAATTCTAAAAGGAGAGAGCACTAGAAATTAACAGGGAACTGGGCTAGAAAATATTAAGAAACAGATTCCTTAAGTGCTTCATAATGTAGCTTTTTCCCTAAATGATGCCAAAAGATAACTGTGCTCTTTGCAAGATACATTACAGAAATCATTAAAACTGTGTATCTGGCATGATATCTATATATCTTGCTCTGTCACTGTCATCCAATGAATGGAGCCCCATGCAAGCATAGGCTTTATGTTCCTAAAAGATTCATAGTGTTATACCCTAAAATATATCGTCTATGGTGGATTGGTTGCATGGTTTTATAGATTGTTGATGATTCAAGGGGATTCTCTTGAGAGAAAGAGTTCACAGAATCCAGTTGCCCTGCTGCCTTCTCTGGAAACAACCCAGATGTCCCTCAACTGAAGAATAGATACAGACAATGTGTTTCACTTACACAATGGAATGCTATTCAGCTATTAATAACAAGGACATCATGAATTTTGCAAGCAAATGGATTGAACGAGAAAATATCCTGAGATAACCCAGACCCAAAAGGACATGCGTAGTGTGTACTCAGTGATAAGTGGATATTAGCCAAAAGAATGTTTTTTTAAAAAAGTTAAGCAGGATAAGTTTTACTTACTGTAAGAATAATTTATATTATTTATCAGAAGGATAATCCAGAGTTCTATATACCCTGGAATCATTTCCTATCATTTAGCTATTTGTCAGTGGATATTTATAAGTCACATCTTTATTTTGAATGCAAATTTTTGTTTTTGCAATATTAGATTATGACTTATTTAATAAAATATTTTGTAAATGAATGAAAAATATAGGCAAAATTTATTTTATAACTGTGTTAGAATAAAGAACCATGAAATACAGAGTATCATCACAAATTCTTTCCCTGTTGGTGTTTGGAAAGTATATGCTTTGCTTAGCTCCATGCAATGGAAAATGGAAAGAATATACATATTCAAGTATTTATGTTAGTGAATGTTCCCACTCTTTTGTTCTACCTAATGTCTGTTTGCCTTTGCCTGAACTCTTCCCACACACAGCATGTGTGTATGCAGAAATCCTGGACACATGTCTGAAGCTAACCTGGAAGAAGTCACAAGGGATAGCACCTATAATTATTCACTGTACAAGATTGTCCTTCCATGGAGTTGCTGTGTGCACAGACAAAGGGAATAATTTCACATCTAATATTTAACATAAACACAGGCCTCTAAATAAAGCAATAAAAGGACAACTTGTAGTTTCTGTCTCTTATTGTGTCACTTGTGATAAGCTGACTTTTACTCATGAGTTTATTATGCTGTTATTTCAATTTTATTGGCATAAAATTGTCCATAATGTCATCTTAACTGAATTATAATATCTAAAGAATGTGTGGTGGTAAGGTCCCTGTTTATTATTTGTGACGTTTTATTTGTATTTCCCTCCTCTGAAAAGAAATTTATCAAGCATTTTTCTATTCTATTAACTATTTTTTAAAGGAAAAATCTAATTTTCTTTTTATATTCTCTTTATTTTTATCTTCTTTGTATCTTTTTTTTTTTTATTTTTGCATCCTGATTTCTGTGTCACTGGACTTTCCCCCTACTTTTAGGAGATACATGTTTAATACAACAATTTTTCTTCTCTGAATCTTGTGACATCCTATAGTATTAGAGTTCAGAATTTCAGCATGTGAATCTCAGGGAACACACTTCCGCCCACAACAATGACTGAGTAAGGTGCCCCTCAGTCACCACAGTGTCCAGGTTGACTGTTCTTTACTTCTGAATCATCCTTATTTAAGTGCTATGGCTCTTCAAGGTTCCAAGGCAGCTTCAAGGACCTTGCTAGCATCATGGGGTTTTTTGATCATCTCTGGAACCTGGCCTCATAGCCCCTACTCTCATGAGATTTTCAATCTGCCACTCAGACCTGTAACTTCCCAGCAGGCTACAAAATGTAAATTCTTGAAGAAGAAAAAAAGATAATTTCTAAATTCCCTTTCCCCTGAACAATAGACTAGTAAATTTTCAGTAATGTGTAGACTTTATGTTATTGTTAAATAGATTTAGAAATACGTATTTCATGCAGATTTTCTTCAGAAAGAGGACTGGCACATTTCTTCCTTTGTATTGTCTACTGAGAAAGATAGGTTTAGACATGGTTGTGTCCACATTTATGTATTTACAGAGTATTGCATAAATGGCTTTGTGGTTTTCTACTATAAAATGATTTTTATGAAAAATTCAGGATAAAGTGATATATCTACATGGAAAGTAAGTGGTCCCTCCTGCTTTACTCTTTATCTTCCCAGACAAGACAATTTTGCATATTCTACATTCTTTATACTTAGATACATATATTTTGTAACATATTTCCAATCCACTTGTATTAACCCATTCTTTTTCATTGCTCCAAAGAATGAATATGCTGTCATTCATTTGGCTCTTGCTGAATTAAAAAAATATTAAAGATGACTGCTATTTTTTCTATTTAAAATAGTGTTGCAATGAATATCACTGAATATACCTTCTCCTGTACATGGATAAATATACATATGAAACATACATGTATGAGTATCTCAAATCTCTTCTTTAACAATTGCATGTTTGTATAGAATACATTTTGTTTGCACCCATCCTCCCAACACTCCTGTCTCCTCTTCACTCCTGTGAGCTCCCTCTTCTTTTCAAGTCCCTCTCTCACATTCAAGTCTTTACCCCTTGTCTTTGTCCCCACTGACTAAGAACCAAAACAGTCCAAACAAAACAAATATTCAATGAAGTGTGGTTAAATTATCTGTGGTTATGAAAGTGAAGACAGTGACTACCGTTTGCCGAGGATCCATCAGTAGCCAATACTTCTGTAGAATGAAGCAAGTATCTATGAGCTTGTCCCCAATCCATGGCTGACTGATGCAGGCCCCATCATCACATATGGTCCTCTTGCAGGCAGCTGCAGTCACTGAGATTATGGTGTCATTTCGGGAAGAGAGCATCCCACAGCCATATTCCTCATCTTCCAACTCTTACATTCTTTCTGTGTCGGTTTCTCTGATGTCCCCTAAAACTGAGAGTGGGTGATGTAACTGTCTCATGTAAGGATAAGCACTCCACAGGCACATGTTTTTAGCATCATAAGCAGAAATGAGTCTGGATTCACTGCTGGGTTCAAGGCAAAGAGAAGTTCCTCTGCTTAAAGCTGACAGCAGCATTTGTCTATGGGTAGAAAATGAATATTTAGAAGGCAATTTAGCACCATGTCAAACAACTGCCTGCCCCACCCCCCACTAAGGCCTAAGACATCTCTGGCCACAGGATTTTGACTGTGTTTGTGGAACCACTTCCTGACATCCACATCAGTGTCTACCTTTGGTGACTGCACATGGGATGGATACCCAGGTGGAATGGTCTCCAGGATGGCCCCTCGTCAGTTTCTGTCCCACACTTTGTCTCCATATTTCCTCCCTTGAGTATTTTGTTACTCCTTCTAAGTAGGACTGAGACACCCACACTTGGTCTTCCTTCTTCATGGGCTTCATGTGGTCTGTGAGTTGAATCTTGGCTATTTCAAGCTTTTGGGCTAATATCCACTTATTAGTAAGTAAATACTATGTGTGTTCTTTTGTGGTTAGGTTACCTCACTCAGGATGATATTTTCTAGTTCCATCCATTTACCTAAGAATTTCTCAAATTCATTATTTTTAATAGTTGAGTATTACTCCATTGTGTAAATGTACCACATTTTCTGTATCCATTCCTCTGTTGAAGGACATCTGGGTTCTTACCAACTTATGTCCTTGCTATATGTTAGAGCATCTTCTGGGTATATGCTCAGGAGTGGTATAGCTGGGTCCTCAGGTAATGCTATGCCCAGTTTTCTGAGGAACCGCCAGACTGATTTCCAGCGTGGTTGTACCAGCTTGCAATCCCACCAACAATGGAGGAGTGTTCCTCTTTCTCCACATCCTCGCCAGCATCTACTATCACTTGAGTTTTTGATATTAGCCATTCTGACCGGTATAAGGTGGAATCTCAGGGTTGTTTTGATTTGCATTTCCCTGATGACTAAGAATGTTGAGCATTTCTTAAGGTGCTTCTCAGACATTCAAGTTTCCTCAGTTGAGAATTCTTTGTTTAGCTCTGTACCCCATTTTTAATAGGGTTATTTGGTTGTCTGGAGTCTAATTTCTTGAGTTCTTTGTATATATTGGATCTGTATGACAAGATCTTCAAGTCTCTGAAGAAAAAAATATAATATCTCAAAAGATGGAAAGTCTCCCATGCTCTTGGATTGGCAGGATTAATTTAGTAAAAATGACCATTTGCCAAAAGCAATCTACAGATTCAACACAATCCCTATCAAAATTCCAAATCAATTCTTCACTGAGATAGAAAGAGTAATTTGCAAATTCATGTGAAATAACAAAAAATCTAGGATAGCGAGAACTATTCTCAACAATAAAAGAACTTCTTGGGGAATCACCATCCCTGACCTCAAACTGTACTACAGAGCAGTAGTGTTAAAAACTGCATGGTATTGGTACAGAGACAGGCAGGAAGATCAATGGAATAGAATTGAAGATCCAGAAATGAATCCACATACCTATGGTCACTTGATCTTTGACAAAGGAGCTAAAACCATCCAGTGGAAAAAGGACAGCATTTTCAACAAATGGTGCTGGATCAACTGGAGGTCAGCATGTAGAAAAATGCAATTCAATCCATTCTTATCCCCTTGTACACAAATAAAATACCATCAGTTTGTTTTTGTCACTTTGCATCAGCTGTTACAGTTATAATTGTGCCTGTACATGTGTGCACATATGTGTGTGTGTTACACGTGTATGTGTATGTGTGTGTTATTGCTCACCTTTGTTTTTGCCACTGAACTTTGAGGTTGTGTTTTTCTGGTATTTCCACTGTTCCTTTTTCAAGGATGTTTTGAATGGTTGTACTTTTGAGAGAAACTTTAAGAACTTACATACAGATAAACATTCAGTGAAGACTACATTTCAAAATAGTTTTTCCTAAGGCTTTCTAAGGTATTCTCATTGTTTTCTATAACATATAAAATGCTCTAAATTTATTTCATGCCTTTGCAGGAAATATATTTATTGCCTTCAAATATTTTAAGGCTCTCCTTAGTCTTTTAAAACTTGGTGTGTATGGTTTTTATTATCCCACCTACTCCTTAAGGACAGCTATTTAAATACAATAAACATGGTCAACTATACAAATGCTCTTTTTTTATTAACCATGCCCCCATTTTCTCTGTTGTCTCATTTCTACTTATATATGTTCTCCTTCACCACTGTCTTCTTGAAACTTTATTCTGTTTGATCTGGAGAGAAGGCTCGGGGGATAAGGGATTTGCTGCATAAGTATAAAGATCAGAGTTCAAATCCATAGCACCCATGTAAATACAGGCAGATGTGGAAGTGCTTGAGTGTGGAGACACAGAACAAATAGGTTGCCACTAGCCAAATCAACAAGCTCTGGGTTAAACCTATCTCAATATATAAGAGAGAGAGCAATGGAGGAAGGCATCTTATGTAAAACTCTGGCCTACACATGTGCATGCATGCACACACACGCACACATACACATACTCACACATACACATGCCCATACTTGTGTGAAAACACATTTACATATACATGCACAACACACATAGACAAGCAGAACAAAGAACACATGTGGCTGTCTGTAGGGCCCAGACAGGTACCTGTCTCCAAAGGTTGTAAACTTAATCATATCCTTTGCCACATTGCATATTATTCAAAATGTTGCCTGGTAAGTTAATATTCGTTGACCTTAAAGCTTCATCTTGCCAAAGCTAGGCTATCATAGCTGAAAATGGCATCCAGAGAAGACAACAGACTTGTTTTAATTGAGGTTAAAATTCATTGGCTCACTGAATTATCTCGGCTAGTTCTTATGCTCAAATCTACAAATGCTCAGTCAGTAGAACCTGCATTCTAACAATGAATTATTACTGATTTCACAGGCATATGGAGGAATAAAATGAGTTATGCTACATAGAGCACTTTCTGAATGGCATTATGAAAAGAATATTGAGTTTATCATTTACATCCTAAGCTCTGGAAATGAAGCAAAGAATGACAGCCAAGGCTCTTCCTGACCTTAACTTATTTATCATCAAGTAAAGGTACGATACTTAGCTTACAATTTGTTTCATTATTAAATGAGATAACTCATATAAAATGGCACGCTGTCCTCCTCCTTTTGCCTTGCTTTAGAAAACATGATTTACACACTCCCAGCATTGCTATAAGATGCTATGTAGATAAGCTTTGGTCAGCAATTTTCATTTCAAGCAAGAAGGACAAACATAGATAATAACTATTTAAATAATTAATAGACTGGAAAAAAACTATCCATAAATGCTATACATGGGAAACAAGAATTCTCTGTTGTGACCTAATTCGTGTCCTTGGTCAATATATGCTTCTGCCTTTGTTCCAGTGATGATTAACAACATTGTGCCAAAAGCATTGTCAGGGCCTGAAAAAATAGAATGGTAAATTGTAGTTATTGGTACTAACGTTTTTATTGTGTACTTGCACCCTAGAAGGCACTGATGGCAGTATTGCTATCCATATATAAGAGCAAATGAGGATTACACTCAAAGGCTTTATCAATAACTCTAAGTTTACTTCCCAGTATTTCTATTGCCTTTTAGTTCTCTGCCTAAATGACTCCATTCTTTATTCTGCTGGCTGGTAATATCCAGATTGTGGATCTGACTTTCTGGGAGTGTTTTGGAGACTCCCACTGGAAGTAAGTGTCAGCCACTTCATTTTCTGACTTTATATGTTTAGAGCAGAGAAAGAGAAGCAATGTTCTCACTTGAGTATGAGCACACACCGTCCCCATAAATCTGGAGGGTGTTCTTAAATGATCCTTACTCCTAGAGTGCATTATGATCTACTGGTGACACTCTGCTAGGTCTTCCCAACTAAAATTCTCTTGAGCCAGCAGGTGCTTTCCTTCTACTGACCAGCAGAAGCATCCTTCAGGTTCTGCACTCATAGATCACTCTTAGCTTCTGTCTATGGAGATGCCAATTCTAGCATGGTGGTGGCCTTTTTGGTAGAAGTCTTTTTAAGTGACCCCAGGTCAAAATCCACATGATTAATTATTAATTAATTAATTATTATATTAATTAATTAATAATTAATTAATATAATATGATTTTATGCCACTTCCTCAGAGTCTCTGGACATTTTCCAACTAGTAGAGGAGAACACATTATTTTCCAGGTTCACCTTCTTTCTGCTTTACTCACAGTTTTAGAAAAGCAAAGAGGTTTGGTGTCTCTGATGCTAAGGGCAAGTCCACAATGTTCACCAAATGCAAGAAAGAATCTTGGCTCCTTCCTAGGCCTTGATTTAAAAACCAAACAAACAAATTAACAAACACATTTTTTCCCATTTGCTTTACTCTCTTGGGTGGATTAGAAATCACAGGTCAGACATTTCTAGTATTCAATAAATGTACTTACATTCTCCCAAGCCTTCAGCTTCCCTGGGGACTCAAGTCTCTTGAGGATTAGGGACATCTTCTCCCACTGAGGCAGACCAGGTAGTTCTCTGCTACATATGTGATGGGGGTCTGGGACCAGCCCATGTATGCTGCTTGGTTAGTGTCTCTGCCTCTGGGAGTTCACTAGGGGCTGGGTTAGTTGAGACTGCCAGTCTTCCTATGGGATCTCCCTCCCCTTCAGCTTCTTTAATCCTTCCCCTAATTCAATCCAATGGTTGGTGTAAGTATCTGCATCTGTCTCAGTCAGCTGCTGGTAGGTCCCCTCAGAGGACAGCCACGTGAGGCTCCTATCCGTAAGCACATCATATTAACAGTAATAATAGTGTCAGGCCTTGGTGCCCCACTCCATGAGATGGATCCCAAGTTGGGCTGCTCATTGGACATTTCTCTCAGTCTCTTCTCCATTTTTTTCCCTGCAGTTATTTTAGAGAACAATTTTGGGTCAGGAATTTTGACTCTGAGTTCATTTTTAAACCTTTTTCTGTTTAGAACTTCATATATTAATACTATATCTGTATCACCTTTTTTTCATCTTCATGCCTCCCTTATCTCCACTCCTAAATTCATGCTTTCTTCTTTAATTGTTACAGTTTCATGCATACGCATGTGCATACTGTCTCTATGCAGTTCCTCTAAAGTGAGAGAACACATCCCATGTCGATATGCTATTTTTCTAAGCCAAGTGCTCTTTGAATGTGATGGTAGCCTCCTAGACACCCTTGGAGAGTCAGAAGTGGATATTTGTTACAGTCAACAACTTGTTTTTGCTGCCCTTCATGTCTCTCACTTTTCCTGCAAATGCAAGTTTCTCTCACAGTTGCTACTTTAGGAATTTGTAGGTAATGAGACTTAATCATCTTAGGTTCATACAGATAAACTATTGGCTTAGGAAGCAGTAATCATTTGTAATGTTTATGTCTCCATGTGAACAGCAGGATAGAAATAATTGGGGTTGGATGAATAAATGAATTAATTATCAACTTGCTAATTATAAAGAAACATCAATGATAAAGGATGATGAGTGTCTGCTACTGATTCCTAGACTATGAAACTTTGAACACTGACACTACCCTGTCACTTTGCATAATTAAGTTGTAAAGCAGGAACTTCATAGAGGTCTCAGCTTAATTCTCTAGCTCTACATTCCTCTTCCTCACAGGCCATGGGACTCTTACCATTACACTGACTTTATATACTCCATCCCCAAGTATGGGAGGAATATGTTTACTACAGCTCCAATAACAAACTTTATTGTATTTATGACTTACAATGACAAGGTTTATTCTTACAAACCTGAAGGTCAGAGTTTAAAATGGTTCCCACAGAGTAGGTATCAGCTGTGTTCTTCTCTGGAGATTTTGGGAGCTAATCATTCTCACTTCCCAATTTGGAGAAGTTTCTTGCATGCCTTTTCTTGTGGTTTTCTGTATTTCATTCCATTGGCAACACCCTAGGAAGGTTCTTCTCACATCACCTGGCATAATGCTGGCCCAGTTGGGCTTCCAAAGTCACATCTCCTTCCTTGATTCTGGACTTCTTGCTCCTTTGTTCCACCTTCAAAAACTCTTGGGATTTGCTGAATTCACCTATATAATTCATGCTTATCTTATTTCCAGGCCAGCTAATTAGGAATCTTAGCTTCCCTTTAGAATGTAACATCATTTGTACAGTTTCCAAGAATGAGAAGGCGGAAATTTGTGAAGTCAAAGATGTCCTTTATTCTGCTTACCACACAGGAAGTAATCAATCCCACGATGCACCAGAAGTTCACCAAATCTTTTCTTATCCTCACCTCCACCACCACTCAGGGAACAGGTATCCATTACTCTAGTGACTCCTCTGTATCTTGGCGTGAGTTCCAATCTCTACTGGGAAATTCCTGGTTCTAATGAAAAAAAAGATCGAGCATTCCCATTCTCCTTTGAAGATTTAATATTCTTGGGACACTCATCCATATCCATCTGCTTCCATACTGTCTGTGTGATTTATGCTACCACCAAAGAATGAAATAATTGCAATAGAGACTGTGGCTCCTAACAACTTAAACATTAGTTGTCTGGTCTTTCAGAGAGGGATGCTATCTTTCTGAGTTATGTTTATTCCAAAATGTCACTTCTGACCCTGTCTGAAGTTTAATGGAAGGCCAGCCTTGGATTCTGAACTACATTTTTCATATCCTGCTTACTACTCATAGGCTCTGATTTAGTCTCCAGTCTCCAAGCTGACAATTCAGAGTACAAGAAGCAGTGCCAAAAGCAAGCTTTGTTTCTGTCCCAGACATTGTCCCTTCTGTATTAGTAACTGTCCAGTGCCTTCAAACATGTGTTTTTAATTGGTCCATGACACATGGTTCACTATCACTACAGCATCTTTTTAGTGTCCTTGTTGCACTTTTATTGACTCCAATTCCTTATTATTATATGGTTTATCTTCCCTTTTGTCTCGTTCTGTTGTCCTTTGTGTTCAAACTATGATTTCATTGTAGTTCTTATGTCATGTTGTAGGTTCTATACATTGCAATGAAGAAGCCAGATTTAGTCGTTTAGGTTTTCTTTTCTGAAGTCTATAGATTTTCTCAACCTTATCTTCGAGTCCTTGGAGTAGCACTGCTTTGACCTGTTCTGTTCTGATTTCTTGGAGCCCTCCTGTACTTTTGTTTCTATCTCTTTATCTGTCTTCCACTATATTATGTTGGCCCAGACTTAACAATACATTGATCGTCAATTCCTAGATAGACAAATAGACTTACCAGATTTCCCCTCAAATATCAGACAAGTGGATGTGTCCTTTACACTGGTATCTCAAGATTCCCAATAGTTTCTTCTATCTTCCTAGTTCTTTTTCTCTGAAGTTGTCTAGTCCCAATATGCATTTTGTCTGATTCCAAACTAGAAGAGATTCTTTGAGCAGAGATTGAAGGAAGGGCCATTCTGGGACCATCCCACCTGGGATCCATCCTGTCTGCATACACCAAACCCTGACACCGTTGCTGTTGCCAAGAGGTACTTGCTGACAGGAAACTGGTGTGGCTGTTCCTTGGGAGGTTCTCCTAGCAACTGACCAATGCAGATGTGGATGTTTGGAGCCAACCATCAGAGTGAGCTTCTGGACCCCAGTGGGGAGCTGGCAGGAGGACTGGAGGAGCTGATGTGGATTGCAACCCCATAAGAAGAACAATGTTGGCTGGCAGAACCATTCCGTGTTCCCAGGGACTAATCCACCAACCAAAGAGTGTACAGGGAAGGATCCATGGCTCCAGATACATATGTAGCAAAGGATGGCCTTGCCTGACATTAATGGGAGGGGAGACCCTTGGTCCTGTGGAGGTTTGATGCCCCAGCGTAGAGGAATGCTGGAGCGGTGAGGCAGGAGAGTGTGGGTGGGTGAGTGAACACCCTCATACAGGCAAAGTGGAAGGGAGAGGGTGGATGTGAGATGAGGGATTGGTGGAGGGGTATCCGGGAAATGGGATATTATTTGAGATATAAACAAATGAAATGAGTAATTTAAAAAAAAAAAACTTACAGAAATAACCATAGTTTTTTTTTTTAATAAAACAACACATCTTTCATTACTGATGCTTTTTTCCCAATTGTCTTTTATGGACAAATTGTGCACTAGTGCAGTACAGTATTTGGGGCATCTCTTGGAGAAGCACTGATAACTAAGGTTCTGTTGTTGCTCACTAAGACGGTTTCTGGCTCTCTTGTTTAAGATGGATGGACCACAGGTACTGTTCCTTCTCTAATTGGACCCCTTTTTTCTTTTTATTCTCTAATCTTTTTTTACAGTCCAGTCCATATCCCCCTCCTGGTCTGCACTCTGACTGTTCCTCTTTTAAGACATGAAGCCTGTTCTGTCTTTGTGGACTCCACTCTCAACACTTAGAAGAAATGACAAATTGCCAGATGATATTTCCCAGCAATCATAGTTTTTCATACCACCTTGAAACTTATTTGATGGAATTACACTCCCATTTAGAAGTTGTTCTGGGAACTGTGAATTAAAGGTCAGCATCTACTGGAGGCCACAGTCCTACAGATCCAAACCTGCAATTATCCAGGAGCGGGGTCACTCTGTTGATTCCTCGGAGCTAAATGCTCTTCATAAATATTCCAAGCAGGCTTTCTGGGGATGACAGGGCTTGTGCACTGAGTCACAAAAAATGCAAATTGATATCAAAGCAGGTACTTGGCACTCATTAAACTCAATTTTTGTTAAGAATTGCTGATTTGTGATTTAGTATCCAGGGATGTGGTACAGTGGGAGTTTGCCTGTTTTGCAAGAAGAGATAATGAGTCACAAAACAAGCAACAGAGAAGCCACATAGGACACTAAAGTTTTCAGCAACTGACTTTGGTTGTTTAGCTATTGCATAGATAAACAGTGCTGTATGGAAGGAAGAGTCAGAAGACCTCAGTATGGATCCTTTCACATCTGTCAGTCCATGGCTTTGGCCAAAGCACTTATCTCTGAACTTATCTATCTTATTTAAAATGGGGATGGCAATAATGATTAAACCACAGCTCATTTACTTGTTTATTAACAAAGGACATTGATAAAGAAGATGAAAGAATTCAGTACATTTTAAGTCCAGTAAGTTATATTTTTTAAAAATATATTATTTGAGGATGGTTGAGAACAGATGATTGCTAAAGATGACTGCCATTTAATTTGAGTGACCCCTGACACTCTCTAACATCTCAAAGTCAACATAGAAAATAAACACTAGTTATTTTCCATACGATGACAACAATGTCTGTTCAAAGAACAGCCTATGAGGGATGAATCTAGTTATATCCTGAAGATATTTTTCAGGCAGGTAAGCCATCTTGTCTTCCCCTAAGAACTTGTCAGGCAAGAACCACTGGTACCCATCCAGCCTCTGTACTCTCTCATTCCTCTCCCCAAACAGACAACTCTGAGGAAGCTTAGACCAAATTAACTAAGAGTAGAAGTTATCTGAAATTAATCTCAAATTTACATTTTAAATCGTGATCAAAGCATTTCCTGCTAGGCATATTGGAATATTACGGGTTGTTTTTTCCGTAAGAGAAAATTAGAAACATGGATGTCCTACAAGGCAAACAGCTCAACCCTGAGAATAGAACTCAATGCTAAAGCAAACAGAATGGAAGCATCATTTTTTTCTGTCTCCCAGAAGGGAATCTGTCTGAGAAATTTGTAAGAGAAAGGGTTGCTCTCATGCTGAGGGAATCAAAGCTTGAGGAGATGGTCTAGTGATTTCTAGCACTGTGAAATTTGTAGCAAGTAGATTATTATTTATCAATAGGCGTTCATTTATAAAATTCTTTTTTCTCTGCACTAGATTTTTTTCTTTTATTAAAAATAGATTTTACTCATATAATGTATTCTGAATATGGTTCCCCTTCCTCAACCCTTCTGAGATCCTCCCACCTCCCATCCCATCAGAATTCACCGTTTCTGTCTCTCTTTAGAATAAAAATGCACAATAATAAAGAAAGATAAAAACCAACCAAACAAATCAGACTACAACAAAGCAACAAAAGAAAAAGAGTCAAAGAAAAAGCACAAGAAACAAATATAGAGACAGAGATACACACACTCGCAGAATATTAGTTTTGATTTTGCCCCAAGTCAGTAGCTTAATTAGTCTTGGGTTCTTGGCCACTCAAGCAGTGTCTCAGATCGAGTCCATCTCATGGAGTAGGCTTTAAACCCAATCACAAGAGTTGATTATTTGCACAAGATTTGTGCCCCTATTGTGCCAGTGAATGCAGCAGGCAGGTACTCATTGTAGATCAAGGGGTTTGCAGTTGAGTTGATGTTTACCTTTTTCTTTTGGTAGTGTCTAGAGAACCATCCAGTACTGTGAACACTAGTCGGTAGGGATGAAGGCTTTATGTAGGCACCCATCCAGCTTCTTCATGAACAATGGATTGTGTAGGTGTTATCTTGAGCAATGGGGTCTTACTATCAGTTTGAAGAGATCAATCCATAGCCTTGACAATAGACTAGGTTGTTTTGGGGATTCCCATGGGACCCCTTTGCCCAACAGTTCAATTAGATATAACCCATTTCTGGAACCTTAAGCTTCATTTGGTGAGAGAAATGTCCAGTTGGGACTCAATCGCCCCCTTTATTTGGCAATTGCATTTAGCTCACCTTCATATATATATATATATATATATACATCTTAGGAAGCTTCTACTATATTAGGTTTCCATATGGCCTCTCAAATGGCACTTGATTTTATCTGTCCCTCCCATATCCCCTCTCTCACCTCTTTTTACTTCCCCACTCTCCATTTGATCCTCTCCTTCTAGTCCCCCTTCCCTTGTCCAACCATATGTATCAATTCTATTCCTTTTTCCTGGGGAGATTCATCCTTCCCACCTACTCCGTTATTCTGTACTTAACTTCTGCACTCATTCCTGCTTATTGAAGACTTAACAGCTAACATCTACAGATATGCAAGCATATACCATATTTGTGTTTCTGAGTATGAATTACCTCACTCAGGATGATTTTTTTTCTAATTCCAAACATTTGCCTGCAAGTGTGATTATTTCATTTTTTTCAGCAGCAGAATAATAGTTTATTGTGTAAATGCATCTCCTTTTCCTATTCATTCTTACACTGACAGACAACTAGGGTGCTTCCAAATTATGGCTATTAAGAATAGAGCAGCAATAAATATAGTTGAGCAAGTGTCTTTAACATAGAATGAAGCATCTTTGGGATATATACACAAGAATGATATAGCTGGATTTTTGAGGTAGATCTATTTCCAGCTTTGGGGAACTGGTACACTGATTTCCATAGTGATGGTACAAGTTTTCACTCTCCACAAATGTATGAATGTTCTTACTTTATATTCTTGCCATAATAACCTGTCATTCACTTTGTTGATCTTGTTTTAGTCTGACTGATGTAAGATGAAATCTCAAAGTGGTTTTGATTTGCATTTCCCTGATGACTAAGTGTGTTGAACATTTCTTTAAGTGCGTCTCAACCATTTGTGTATTGAGAATTCTCTGTTTAGATATGTTTAGAATATTAAAAGAATATTTTTAAATGTGTTATTTGTTTTCTTGGTGTCCAGTTTTATTTAGTTTTTTTACATATCTTAATATATTTACATATTTACATATTTTACATATTTTAAATATCAACCCTGAAATGGATGTCTAGTTGGGAAAAAAAACAACTTTGTCTGTTCTTTAGCCTGTCCAAATGTTGGTGTCCTTTGCCATACAGAAGTTCTCCAGTTTCATGAGCTCTGATTATTTTTAGTGCTTATGCTATCAGTGTTCTGCTCCAAGTCTTTTCCTGTGCCAACAAAGTCGATTATTCCCCAATTTCTCTTCTGTCAGAGTCATTGTTCTGCCCATATGTTGAGGTCTTCCATTTGGAGTTGTATTTTGTGCTTTGGATGTAGTAGAAGAATGAATCCTGTTTCGTATCTAATCTGTTAATCTGTGTTTTCATTGGGGAAGTGAGACCACTGATGTTGAGAGCTATCCATTTATCAATGAGCAGTGTTTTTTGATTTTGCTATTTGGTTGTGCTGGTGTGTGTTTTCCCCTCTCTTTTTCTGGTCTGAGATTATTTATTCCTTGTGTTTTCTTGAATGTGATTAATCTCTCCAGGTTGAAGTTTTTCTTCTAGTATCTTCTGTAGAGATGGATTTATAGATAGATACTGTTTAAATTAGATTTTATTGTGGAATGTTTTTCTTTCTTTATCTATTGGGATGCAAAGTTTTATTGGGTATAATAGTCTAGGCTGGTATCTATGATCTCTTAAGAATTTGAAGGACATCTGTCTAGGTCCTTCTGGGTTTTAGAAACTTCATTGACAATTTAGGTGTTACTCTAAGAGATTTGCTTTTATATGTTAATTGGTCTTTTTTTCTTATAGTTTTTAATATTCTTTCCTTGTTCTTCATAGTTAATGTTTTCATTATTATGTGTCATGGGGAATTTTTTTCTGATCCAGTCTACTTGGTGTTCTGTTTGCTTGTGCTACCTTGATAGGCACCTCATTCTTTAGGTTAGGATTTTTTTTCTATGATTTTATTGTAAATATATTCTGTGACTTTGATCTGTGTTTCTTCTCCTTATTCTTATTATTTATATATTTTGTATTTTCATAATGTCTCACATTTCCTGGATCTTTTGTGCCTAATTTTATTTTTAGATTTAACATTTTCTTTAACTAAAAGTTGTCCATTTCTTCTATCTTGTCTTCGATGCCTGAGATTCTTTCTTCTGCTTCTTGTATTGCATTAATGAAGATTACCTTTAAGGTTCTTGTTCAAGTTCCAAAGTTTTTCATTTTCAGTTTTATGACAGAGCCTAATGTTAAATGTTATGCTCACAGCAAGAAATATAACATCCTTTTAAGTTACATGATATAATACCATTATGTCAAAAATGTGAGACACTCTCTTCAATTAGGAAAGATTTTTAAACCTTTACTGCATTTTTACTAATAGAAGTGGCTGTAAACTCATTCAGGTGGAGTGTTCCTGTTATGAAAATGAGCAATAAAAATGATTCTTATATTTCCTTTTAAGGTTGATCATGTGCATATAATGTATTCAGATAAAAGGAGTACTATTGAAAAGTCCTCGTTGCTTTCCATTCATAATTTTAAATTGTAATTAGATAGCTTTCCTGGGCATGTACATTTAAATAGGTAAAAAGTAGAATTCAATATAACATTTCTGGTCATATTATTCAAAAGTAAGTATTACTTGGTACCTTTAAATTTTTTTATACACATACTCAACTATATACACATACTCAACTTTTATACACATACTCAACTATACCGTATGTAACATGGAGACTGCAGAGATGGCTCAGTGGAAAACAAGTATGAAGACCTCAGGTAGACCCTCCAGCACCTACATTAAAAGCAACATGGCTGTGCATACCTTGCAGTAACTCTTGAATTGGGAGTACGGCAGGGTCAGCCAAGCAGATCTCTGAGCTCCTGGCCCACCAGCCTTGCTGAAGCAGCAAACCTGCTCAGAGAGAGACCCTGTCTCAAGGCAAAACAGAAACAAGAGGAAGACACTTGTCATTCCAGCCTCCATATGTACACACAGGGGCTGCACATTTGTGCGTTCATATATGTGCAACACACACATATGTTCAATGCATACATATGCACACACACTAAAAGATACATTTTAATACACTTTCAGAGTTTTGTATTGTGTTTTAAATTTTATTTAAAGATTCTGTGCTTTTTACTTAAAATTTGTGAACATTGATGCATACAGTTAAATATACTTCAAAACCAAATTTCCCCATGAAACAGATTATCATATAAATAGAGGAGCTCATCAATCCTCTATTCTTGCTAGTTTTAGCTGTTCTCTTTCTCAATCTGATTGCAAACAATTCAATGAGTAGCATGTTTGCATCTAAATCGCGGTTACCATTTCAAATTGATTATTTTATTGTTTCTTTGAACTGCAATGATTGGAGGAAAATATGAGCACATTTTTTAAAATCATGGTCCACATGACGAAGCTTTTTTGCATAGAGGTAGTGTTGCTTTGCTACCTAAGGGTCCATGTGTGAGCACTTTACAAAAACGACACATGATTCTGCCATTCAAGTGATTTCCACCATGTTCAGTGTAGACTTTTTTATGTTAACTGACAGATAAGAGTGACATAATGTTCTTCCTGAATTATTAATATAGGCAAGTGTTTTCTGGGTATGTATTGTCCTTTGAGATCTCTGCTTAGCTTTCTTGCCAGTCCCATTATTATTCGCCATGTACTTTTGTAGGACTCCACAGAGATGTAAATTTCAAATGTATATTTGTATAATTTCCCAGTTATTGTCTCCCAATTTGTTAAAGTTATTTTATTTTAATTGACTTTAAATGTATAACTCTTAATTGATTATTTTAAGTCTACACATAAAATAATGGTGTTCTTATGCTTTTTATTTTATACATGTCTCTGTAGTTTGTTCTAATAAAATCTTCTCTCCGCCCCCCCATCTTCCTCAATGCCTCTGCCTCCACTTCCTGGTCCTCTTCATCTACCTAAAGAGTCCCCTCTATTTGGATGTCACATGTTTTCTGTTTCCCTCTGTTTCTTTCCTCTGTCACATCTCTGTTATAATATCTCTCTTGGTTAAGATTTTCTACCATTTTGAAAAAAGCCCAGGAGGTCTCAAACCCTCCACAAAGAACTATAAGTAACCAAGGCAAGCTAAGAATAAGAAATACAATATTACCCATAGAAGAGCATACCGACTGCTTGTCCAGGGCCGAATGGTCATCCCTAAAAATATACAGGTTGCTTTATATGGACTGAAAGGTTATATTTAGGAATATACTTTATATTTAGAAAAAGGAGAAATATTACAATTAACTTATAATCTCAAAAATAATTTTAAATATTTTCTACTGTTTTTGTATTTAGGACATAAATTTCTAACTCAGTAACAGTTATAACTTATTTATACAACAGTCCAGTTGTTTAGAAAATCTATTTATTTATGTTTGTGTTGGATGTGTGTGCATGTGGGAAAGAAAATAACTTGGCTTCAATTCTTCATCTTACTTTTTGACAAGGTCTTTTATTGAACTCAAGGCTCTGTGTTTTGTCTAGACTGGCTATCTAGAGAACCCCTAATTCCTGCCTGCCTTTTCCCTACAGCTCTGGAATTTCAGAGACATGTACTCTACCCAGTTTTGATGTGGGTTCTGGTAATCAAAGTCCAGAACCTTCCAACCTTGCAGTTGCATTTTTAATTACTTCAATATACAATATAAAATTAAAATCAAAATTTTTAACCCACTGAGCCATCTCCTGACCTGACATTTTTCTTAATCTGTATAATAAGAAATTAAAAATCAAACTTTTCAGTAGCCTTTCTTCAATTTTTGTTTTTCTTTACTTACAATATTTATTATGTGATACATTATATTTATTAGTATAATAAACTTTCTGGGCTGAAGAAAATTTGCTGTTCTTGCAGGGGACTTGAGTTTGGTTCTCAGCACCTACATCAGGTGGCTTGCAACTCCTTTTAACTACAGCACCTACATTGGGTGGCTCGCAACTCCCTTTAACTACAGCTCAAGGAGCTCTTGTGCCTTCTTTGGCCTCTGTCAACACATGAAGTTCTGTGCCCATACCTACACACATAAATATAGAATTATTAAGTATATAAACATAAATACATCATTAAAATTTATTTCAAGACAAACTAATTTCTTTGAAGAGCTAGGCATTTCTTATACAAGCCCCTGTTACTATAAGCTCTGTAATTTTATAACATGATCTAGCAATGATTAAAGTAAGGTTTTCCCCTAGCTCACATCATTATCATTAGATTATTAAATTATTTTTTCAAGGTGTGGCTGTATTAGAATTGCCACAAATCTACAGATTAACAGAGGAAGAGCTGATGAGTAGAATAAGGCATATCTTTTGTTCTCTTATTCTGATTTAATGCCCCACTACTTAAACCATTACTTATATTATCAAGTAAAGATTTGTAGTTCTTTTCATGTTATCTCATAAAACTCATAAAATATTTTATGATCTCTGTTACTACTGATAATGAAGAATTTTACCTACATTTGAATTGCTTATTTTAGATGTATAGTCAAGCCACTGATACTTTAATGAACTTTTATGTCCTATCCTTTTACTGAATTTATATTGGTCATTTTTAACACTCAGAAAGCTTTCTTCTATGTACATGCATATGTAGTCCTACTGTCTTCACATAATAGCACTGTATATGTAGACCTACTATCTTTATATAAAAACACCGTATCTTCTTCTAAGCAGATCTATTTTTTTTTATTTTATTGCTATGAATTCAAAGTTCATTATAGGTTGCTCTGTGGTGCGATGGATAGCATATTGGGCTCTTAAATTCAAGGACTAGTGTGAGTGATCACCATAGGAGGACAGGGTAGCTACCATCCTTGTTCTTAATCTCCTGATCTTTAATCATCACCCCTCTAGTGAGTGCTTCCTTACCAACAGTCTACAGAGCATCCTACAAACCTCCTGTCTGTCTCCTTCTCAATATAGGTGAATATCCCTTAATCAAAAATGCTTGGGACCAGAAGCATTTCAGACTTTGACACTTTTTGATTTGAGAGTGTTTACATAAATAATTTCATATCCATGAGATGCCTTGGAGGTGGACCCATATATAAACACAAACTCCAAACCATGAGTATGTTTTGTTTCATATACATACATACTATCAGAACAACCTGAAGACAACTTGAAGATGAACAATGTTTTTAAAGCATTTGGCTTTTAATTGAGTCTTGTCATATGAGGTCAGGTTTGAAATTTCCCATTTACCTGGCCTTAGGAAAGACTTGTGTATTGAAGCATTTTGAACTTTCAGAGTAGACATACTCAAGCTGCTCTTATATGGAAATTGTGTGTACACACAAAATGGAAATTGTTTTGTATCCTGGTCCCTTTATATTTATTGGAGTGCTAGACTGTAATGATATGAGAATGAGGATAATGTTTGAATTTCCCAGTCTGTAGACACAGCCTATTGATTAATTCCAGACATGAAATCTTAATAACATAGTCACCTAAACAAGATCTACATGATGTCAGCACCAGTTGACATGCCGGCACAAAAGGGTAAACTTCACAAAGTCTCTCCCCACCCCATAAAGAGCCATTCGTGTGGAACCCACTCAATAGCCCAGGCTGATCTGGAACTTAGCATCCTCTTGTCATAGTCTCTAGAGTATTGGGGTTATATGTGTGTGAAACTGTGCCCAACTAATAAAATACTGATTTCTGATGTTTTTCCTAAAGTAAGGGAGATAAATCTTACACAAAGATCAAACAAGTCTTGCTGCTGAAGACTTTTGCTGAGAATCCAGTGCCGCCAACTGAGAAACTGGAAAAGTTTCTTGTACTATACATATTAGGTTGTAAGGAGATGGCTCCTGTCATATTAGCCACATCATCTCTAGCCAAAATCTGTGCATTTCACTGATAAAAGCTGGGCATTTGGGCTGTATCACAGCAGCTATGACCTGTTTATTCATGTGTACATGTGTATATCCTGTCTGTGTGTGTATCTGTGTCTCTGTGTGTCCATCACATTCTGTTCTTCTATCTCTGTGAATGTCTCTGTCTCTGTCTCTGTCTCTGTCTCTCTCTCTCTCTCTCTCTCTCTCTCTCTCTCTCTCTCTCTGTGTGTGTGTGTGTGTGTGTGTGTGTGTGTGTGTGTGTGTAAAAATTTCCCATTAACAAAACCATTTGAAAACAAATTATGTCTACTTCTGGTTTATCTTCCTTGAGACATCAAGTTGCTGAAAATATTATTTTTTTCTATTTTCAAATGTTCATTACTTTATGACAAATACTGAGTTTAAAAAGAGGTAAGAATGGGATATAAATAAATAAATAACCAGAAAGAGGAAAGAAAAGAGTATATGTAATACTTGTGCAATTGATCACTGGGTGATAAGCAGAGGCTATATAAAAGAAGCTGAGGGTAGAGAGATGTCTCAGCTGTTAAGAACATTGGCTGCTGTTACAGAAGACCTTGCTTCAGATACCAGCATCTTCAAAGCATCTCACAGCTATTTACAACTCTAGTTCCAGAGGATCAGATGCCCTCATCTGGCCTCTGTGGTACAGGCATGGTACACATACAACAAACATGCAGAAAAAAATACTTCTATTCATAAATTCCTTTAAAATGTTTCTAAAATAGAAAAGAAGCTGAAATTAAATGCACAGACTATTGGACTGAATGGTGAATCTCCCTCTTCTTTTAGTTTGTCATTGTCTTCTTGATCTTGGGGCACTTGACTTACTGTCTGCTATAGTAGATGTTATGATTACTGATCTTGATCTTGGGGAATTTGACTCACTGACTGGTATAATAGCTATTACGATTACTGACCTTGGTTTCATAGTTGTGAGATGCAGAAAGAAAACAAACAGAATTCTTAAGTCCTAAAGAAATTTATCTACTAAAAATAACTCTTCTTAGTCATCTAGCGAGGTGTGGATATAAGATGAGCTTTGACTTGATTCTATCTGAAACTTTACTGAATCCATCTACCATGAGACTGCAGAGGTGACCACACACCACAGATAGAGCAGTACAGTCTCTGCTGCTGTTCATCTCCCACTGCATGGCTCCTGACTCCTATGCTGGGGACTCAGCAGGAGCTAAATTATGTGAGATTTATAATTACAGTACTGATTTTGGTCTTGAAGTATCTGGTGACTTTTTTTTTTTTAAGGAAGTCTTCTGTCTTTAAAGAAGCATTTACAGATCTTTAACCTTGAACTTATTCTAACATAAAGCATCTTAATGTTAGCATCTTTCTTATGTCTTTTCAAACCCAAGTTATCTTTACTTTTGATTTAAAGGAAAACTATGACTCAAATTTGGGCAATTTGATTTTTTTTTTTTTACTTCAAAGGTAAAACTCTGGGTTTTAAAATATTTAAAAATTTTAAGTCTGCCTTATTTAACATTGTATTATAATCTAAACAGGAGAAACCTGTAGCTTGTATTGGTCATCTTTGTACCTTTAATAAATTATAATTTTAATGATTAAAAAAGAGAAACATTTACTGATTGGTGTGTGGAAGAGACTAGGGATGTGATCATACCATGGTGTGCTGGAGGTCAGAGCACAAATTTCAGATGTTTGTTCTCAACTTCTACCATAGAATCTTGGATTGAATTTGGATTCTAAGACTTACACTGCAAATGCCTTTTCACACTGAGCCATCCCACTTAAGTTTTAGATGTTTCTATTTTTAAATGCTTGTTATCATCCAGAGGTATTTGATGATTCTCAGAGTAACCTTAGAATTCTGTCTCATTCATATACCATGGAGCAAGTCACAGAGAAGCAATATTTAAACCTTCTACCCTCTGCAGGAAAATCCTCAAACTACGTTCAATGCTACCTTAAATATGAACAAATATGGGCAGTAGGAAATGTGATACCAGGCAAAACACTTTCCTTCTAAGCTACATGTCCTCATTCATCTACCAACTCCTTAAGGCTATATGACACTCAGTAGGTACCATTATCTTTCCTTCTCTCTCTCTCTTTTTTTTTTTTTTTTTTGCAAAGAATTATGTGTATCACAAAATTCACGTTATCGATTAAAATCTGCTTCAGTCTACCTTTGGCATTGCTAGTAACCTTTCCCACTTCACTGTAATCACATCTTGTGAAAATTCCAACGGTTAATACTAGAAGAATAAACATTGTAATGTAGCTTTCACTCCAAAGTCAGCCATCTGTACTAACGAGTGCGGAGGACCAGCTCAATAGTTTCGGGGTATCAAGAATAGGAGGATTGGATCAGCATAACGTCAGAGTCTTAGGCAAGGATGCAGGTGCAAGCTGACAGGCGACTCACTGTTGTTCTGAAGCTGCGCTCAGAAACAGCTTTCAGGTTTTCTCTCTCTAGTAACACCCTCAATCCCTTTTCCAGAAATTTTTACCAAAATTATATTTGAGGACAAATATGGTATAGGAAAAAGCAAAACAAACAAGCATAGAAGAAAGTGTAATGCCATCTGTATACTAGAAAGCCAGAGATTCATTATTAAAGTTGACAGTGTCCCAGCAGCCAAAACTGTGTCATGCAGCTGTGTTCACAACCATGTTGCACAAAGGAGTGTCCTGGTTTATATTCATCTGTCTTTTGTGACAATGTAAGGTCTACAGATGAATTCTGGCTTCCATTGCCCTTTTGTGCTCAGGGAGCCTTCCAAGTATCTAACATCAGCAAATCAGATAAGCATAAAGTTACTTAAACCCTGTGTGTCTGTGCCAAGATAGGTGATTATAAATTATTCTAAGACATAAAGAAATGAATTTGTGACTGTTTCTGGGAAGCCATTGGTAAGAATTAGTTACCATGATGGCTTTGACATGGACAAAAGAGCTATTCGCATTCCAATTGGTCTTTTCCGAGAAAAATTAGTAACCCAAGTAACCCATAGTATTATGAGAAAATCAAAGCTATTGTTTTGGTTTTGAAGTTCCTGAATTGTGCAAGATTATATTTATTGCTTAGATAAATTCAGTCTTGGGACTATTCCCAAAGAAGTTTAAAAACCTTCTTTCATTTCAGAATAGTCTACATTTTCATCATATATGGATTTATTAGGTGATGACAAATATAAATTCTTTGTCACAAGGATCCATGGCCATAGCTTCTTCCAAGGTCACGTAGGGCCTTTCTTGTAGTGTCCTGACTTCTGTCTTTGCAAAGATTTAAAATATTTGTTTTATTTTCTCATGTAGTGTATAAAAAAACACAAATGAAACAAGTTTTATGTAATGACTTTAAGTTCAAAAGGCTACAAAGCAAGTATAGCAAACTTGTTTTTTTCAATAAGATTCAATCACTGCCCTGTGTTTACTAGGCAAGTGCTTTATTGCTGAACTATAAATAAATAAATTCAGCCAGCCTTCAATAAATTATTAAAAATTATCTCCTATAAATTAAATAGATGATATTCTATGTAAGTAATGTTTTTCTGAAATGATTTATGTAAAAGAAATTAAATAGACCATCTTTTAAATTATCATTGCTTTTTCTCACAACTAAGAGCACAGCTTCGCATTAATAATGGCCTTTATTGTCAAACAGTTTTCCTATCAATGAATCATAAACTAATAGGGTGAACAACTTTAGTGTGAAGAAACAGAATATCTTCATAAAGTACTTTATTTTGCTCTAAGCTGGAAGCTGAACTTCAACAACTGGCAGTGTGGCTGCCCATTCTCCTACCTGGGACAATCAAGCTGTTTCTGCTCAGCAGCTGGGTCCAGACTGCACATCACTCCCAGTGCTAAGTTTGGGGTGCCACGTCTTTTGTTTAGAAGGATTTTTAGTATTCTGTGTTTTCGGGGATGGAGGTTTATCTTGACAAATTACTTTATATAGGCTTAGTCACACATCAAGGCAAAGGCTGTGTCACTCCTGAAGGAGAGTCTATAGCTTTGATGTAGAAAGTCTTGCACACAGGACAGGGATGACATTATACCCCAGTGGTTCCTATCCCAGGGACTGTGACAAACAACTTGCTGACAAGGCTTATGCTCATTAGCCTCCTGGTTCTGTTTAAAGAAAATACCCACTTTGACAGAGACTTGGTAGTGTCTCCTGTGTGAAGACCCCTGAATATGGAGCATGGTCATTCCATAGTTTCTATCCTCTACCCATCAGGTTGGAGTCGTCAAGTTGACCACCTAGACTTTCTTGAATTTTTGTTGCATATGCGTTAACTCTATGCATTCTTCTTTCCAAAAGAATTGTTTTGTTTGGGAGTCAGGGGTTAGTTTTTGGTTTTTAGTTTTCAAGTAGCCTGGGCCTAGATAATAAAATATACAGCAAAAGCTTTATCTTTAAAGGTTTTTTTCCTATTGGATGATAAGAACCAAATATGGAAAATGAAACTTAACAACTGATCTCTTGTAACAGTCCCAGCAGGCTCCTGGTAACTGGCTGAGATGTGGAGAGGTGTTAAACGGGACTCAAGTGCACTGCTTGTACCATATGCCGTGCCCTTTCGATGGCTAGGGCTCTCTAACAGAGAAGCCTTCTAACAGGCAGAAGGCCCAACTGAGGAGATAACTCTGTTTCTCATCTCTTCTGCTCTAAGACTTGCTAGGCTACTAAGCTTCCTCTGTCTATTCATAAAGGACCCCTACTGGCGAAGAGCCACTTCCTCCATTATAGAATGTCACCTTAAGTAATATATGGCTGTGAAGAGCTGTCTTAAGAGGTTTTCTGAAATCAAGTCAATGTACTATTGGAAGTTGTCATAAAACATGCACTATATAAGTGCTTCTTCTAGAACTAATGAGAGGGCACAACTCCAAATGAGTCCAGAATCAAAATGCCAGAGTTATAGTGTGAGCATGTATGCTCACACACATATACAACACACATACAGCTTAAGTTATTTGAGCACAAACTAATTTTACTGTCTAGAATAACAATAATAATACATACCTCCTATCTGAGTGTAATGTATGGACCACTGCTTCAGAGTGTGATTACATCTAAACTACAACTCTAAGTGGTACATAGCTTCACATTTTACCAATGAAGAAATTGAATCTTGGATTAAATCACTTATCTACCATGACTTAGTCAGTCCATGTGGCATCCAGCACTCAAACTCTAGTTGATGTTACTCAAAAAGGTGCATCAGAGCCAACCACAGATCTATCTGACAGTACAGAGGCCCGCTCAGCTTCGGCAGCAGCTGGTAACTAGTTCTGAGTGCAGGTCCAGGCAAGGGGTTCAGGTCCCAGGCAAAGGGTTATTGCAGTTCAGAACCCTCTTGTGATTATACACTCCCAGAAGATTAGTTATGCTGCAACTCAATTTTTGAATAGAGGTGGAAATGATAGTAACAGTGTCTTCCTCAGATGGGTATTCTGAGAACTAACTGAGTCAGCATAAGCCGTTTAAAAGGACATCTCGATGAGTAAATATAGCTCTCATTATTGACTGCATGCTCCCCTGATCAGATCCTTCATTACACAGTAGGTCACACAAGAAGTTTATTTCTGCAAGGTACTATTTCAGATCTGGGACTTTTAGTTCACAGGGATAAGCACCTAATCACACATACAAATTGTAGAACATTGTCTCTTTTTGTAAACCTCAAATGTGATATAAAAATAGGCCCATGGAAGTAGCCTTTGGAGGACACGGAACACGTTTCTTTCTGTGCTGTGGAGTAACGTCTTGAGGAAGAACTACCTTTCTGATCAAATGTGAGCTGTAAAAGAATTATTTAACGATATATTAAATCAAATTTGTTAAATTTTGAGCCTTACACATATTTATACCAGGCAGCTGCTATTTTTTCAAATTATATGTTCAGGTGCAGGTTACTGGTAATACAAGAAAACACTGATACATCCAGGCAGTCAAAGTAGCCTCCTGCGCAGAGCGGCCAAGCATACAACTGCACCCGCCACACATAGTACACGTGTGGTTTGTTCACAACTCACTACCCCTCTTTTGTACCGTTTCTAAAATAAGACTTTCTAGACCAACAATGGTCCAGACAGACAAGTAGAGCTTACTGTCAATAACAGGAGTTCAATTGTGATTTAGAAAGAAATTTATATGTGGGGGGAAAGAACCTCCTAATAACTTTTGCTTGAAGTACTTTTTTAATTAAGGTCATTTCAGACAGACTAAAGAAAACTCATAAGTGATTTGTAGAGTATGTTTACCTCATCAAATCCTCATCGAATTACACTGACAGATACACCTCTGAAAAGAGCCAAGACAAGGCAGGTCAGAAAAGCACCAACTGTTGGTACATTTTGCTATTTAAATTTCTTTTAAGGTTTATTTATTTGATGGTGAGGACTGGGAACATGTACCACAGCATGTAAGGGGACGTTAGCAGTTTTCCTTTTAGATTCACGTGTGAGACATTTATACTTCATTTGAAGTATTCTTTTATTTTTTCAACTCTTTATGTCTAATGCGTTCATAAAATCACTATCTTAAATGACTATATCTGCTGCCTGTGCCCTGGACTGTCCGCTGCCCAACCCTACTTGCCCTTGGGAGTTGGAGATGAGGTGTCGCGGAATCAATGGCACAGACTCCGGGAAGCAGGTGAGGAATGCTGCAGCAAGCTCAACTCTTCTGAACAGCTAGCGCCTTTAATACCCTCCACCCACGCCCCATTGGTCCCAAGCAAGCATCTCTTCTAAGCAACCATTCCTGATTGGCTGCCATTGTCTGTGTCAGCAATCCTTAGTCTCTCATGCAGTCTTCAATTAGGTCCTCCAGCAGGCGTTGCCTTTGCAGCTGCACAGCCCCCTGCGTTTATCCAGAGGTGGCTACCGCTGTTTCTCCTACATTTTTCTATCTCTAATTTTTTAATAGAAAATTTCTATTTGCTTAGAAAACAAAACACCCTGGTACTAATTATGTTTGTGTTCTGTTTTGACGTCCAATTAAACTTCTGTTTTAGTCCAGTCATTCAAATCTAATCTCATCTTGGTTCGATGAGAATTTTATGGCTACAAATGAATCTAGGTGCTTCTCAAACTCTCCATTTTATACCCCTGAAGTACTATAGTCATCATTAGGGAGAACTTCTGCTAAAGAATGAAGCATCCAGATAATGGGAAGGAAATGGAAAGACGGGAACCAGGATGGAAAGTACTGTGTTTAAGAATAATTCCCTTTTAACATTCCTGGACCAAGATGGTTTTTATCCACTGAAGGTCTTAGAACTCATCAAGTAACATGGTAACAAAAAGAAATACTCTCCATTTAGGAAAGGCTTCCCTCAGAACCAGCATCATACATTAAAATCTGTGTTTCATTTTTGATATATGATTTTCATAGCTTATATACCAGGTAACGTAAATTGAACATGCTGTAAAATAGCAGAGGTTGAAAGAGTGTGACTTGAGCCAATGGTGCTTTATTCTGGTATAGTTCCATCCTGTAGCTATGAAGAAAGACTGGCCAAAGGCATCTCAGAATTTATTCCAGCTTACAGGTTATAGTTCATCACTGAGAGAAGTCAGGGCAAGAACTCAAAGCAGAAAGCATGAAGGAACAGAGCTTGCTGGCTCCCTCATGAGTTTTCTTAACCTATAAGGTGGTCTTATAGGTTAGGATCACCTGTTCAGGGAATTGTACTACTCACAATAGTATGGGGGCCAATGTCAATTAAGAATCAAGACAATCCTTCACAGTCATGCTACAGACCAACTTGATAAAGACAATTACTCACCTGAAGCTCTTTCTTTTTTAATTTCCAGTGAGTCTGTATTATGTCACATTGGCTGTTAATGCTAACTACAACAGCAGCAGCAGTGTCATAATAATACAGTATTGTGGACATTATTATAATAGGAAGCTCTAATACCTGAAGCGTGAATTGAAAAAATGAAATCTAAGCCAATGAAACATTACAAACAGTTATTATAGAGGAACATATGGTGTGAAATTACAAAACCAACTTTTATGCATCAATATTTACTGGGTTGTCTGGGAGCCTGTAAATACTTGGGTGTCTCAAAGAAAGGTGAGTAGGAAGGAAATTTCTAAACATCAAAGCTCTTCTCTAGCTACCAAGATATATGCGTGAATTTTAATAAATGTCTGTTATATACTTGTGGGTATGAGGAAAATGGGAGGTGAGTTTCTGGAAAAAGCACCCAAAAAGAGGTGATATTTTGAACATGGGTTTGAAGAATGACAATAAAGCACAAAATAGAGAAGTATTTCAAAGAGACAGTTGACTGAAAATCAGAAGTGTGGTAAAACAGAGGGAGGCTAAAGCACTACAGAGGGCCCCAAGCTTGTCATAGGGGGCTGTAGACAGTATAGAGCAGTGGTTCTCAACCCAAGGGTCATGACCCCTTGAGGGTAGCATATCAGATATCCTATATATCAGATATATGTATTTACATTACAATTCATAACAGCTGCAAAATTACAGTTATGAGGTAGAATGAAATAATTTTATGGTTTGGGGTCACCACAACATGAGGAACTATATTAAAGGATCACAGCATTAGGGAGGATGAGAACCACTGGCATAGAGGTTGCAATGGTTGGGAGAAGGGAGCAGAGTTAGGAAGAGATCACGTGGACCTGGCATTACAAAGCAGGTTGGATGGGTTGGATGTCATCATGGCAGGGCTTTAGAGGCAGTTAAGGGTATTAAGTAGGAAATCCACAGATTGTTTTTAAGCTTATTACTGTGGCAGTCACTCTCCCTGATGAGAATATATAGTCACTATTATTCCCCAGCACTGGAAACCATGCAGAACGCTTTTCTCAGTGGACACAGAACAAACAGTGCTAGTGAACCAAGTGGAAGTGACTTTTGGTCAAATTGTCCAAATATAACATCCAATTACCCTATTACTGATACTTAGGTGTGCATGTATGTGTGTGAAAGATTTACCTAAGTGTCACATTTGAGTTAGTGTATTAATTTAATTTTTTTCAGTGTAAACTCACTATGAACTATATACTATAATAGATTCTTGGAACAGAAGGGAAAACAAGGAAAATCTCTGATGGGCTACTCAATATTGTATAATTTTTTTCCTCATTCTAAAATTCCTTTATGGTTTAGCTGTCTGTCCACTTAGACAATGCATGTTGAAAATCAATTGTAATTTAATTGGTGTGGGACTAGTGCTGTTATATGCTTGAGAAGAGATTGAATTTGATGTACCCTTTGGTCTATATGGAGGTGTTTAGCATGAATGAAGCAGTGTCAGGCCATGGAGAGTTAGATGGAGCTCGAAGGCAGACCACAAACACAAGGACTTGTACTTCCTATAAGGTTTGGGCTTGACTGACCATAGACATAAAATCAGAAATCAGACAGATGTGATCTCTGGCCTTTGGAACCTAGAGCCAGTTATAGTGACTAGACATGCTTAAAACCCCATTTTTAGAAAGGCTGAACCTCTGTGGAGTCTGTCAAAATTAAAAAAAAAAGTGGGGGTGGGGGGACATGTGAGAGAAGGCAAGATGCAGAGTGCAAGTGTCCTGTGGTGAAGAAGCCAAGTACCAGCAGGAAGGCTACTGTAGAGACAGATGTCCAGCCACATGAATACCAAGGGGAGTTCGGTTCATGGTGGCCTCATCATCAGCCTCTTCAGTACAGGTCACCCACTCAGTGGAATTCAAGGGAAACAACTCTTTCTAATAAACAATGCATGAGGTTAAAGCTTTGCAATATTTTCTTAAGACATTTGACGTTTCTGTTCCCCAGGCCTGTTATGTAGATGTTCCCTCAGGGACCTATAAGTCACAGTGGTAAACTTCACAGAATATAGCAAACTAGCTTTTGCTTCCCTTTGGCAGTATGTATTACAGATTCTAATTTGTTTTATTATCTTACTCCCATTAACCTGTATTATTATCACAGTTCTTGTTCAGAGTATTTTTACATAGTTATTTTGGAAGAAGAACACAGCAGTTAGGAGAAAAACACCAGATTACTTCATCCTCTGTCTCTTAGTGGCTCTGCAGTAAAATAAAACAATAAAATAAAATTTTCAACCGTGTAACTATTTTGGTTGGCAAATTGGGCATCACAGTGCCCAGTTCATATGGATGCAAAAATTAAATGAGACTCTGTATTCAAAAATAGTTTGTAAAATCTGTGACATTATAAAATGCTGTGATTTAAGTTATTAATTTATACAGGTATTTATGTTGTGATAGTAATATTAAATAAATATGCCCCAATTTCTTCATGCATACAGCAACATTTTTTTAACAAGTATGGTTTACATAGAATCATAAATTACTTGTCTCCAGGCAATGACCTAATGGGATCATGATAACACGCAGGCTCTGTGAACACATCACACACTGTGTGACTACTTTGGCCTTCCCAATAGACCAGACCCTGAGGAAGGTCAATAAAACATTTGCTTAAGGCTGGGGGACATATAGCAATCTGCTGCAGACAGAATAAAAATGGCTGCTTTTCTTCAAAGGGTTCACATCCAGAAAACACAGGACACTCTGTGAGGAGAGTCTGCTCTTCAAATTACTGGAGATTCTTCACCTATAAATCCAGAATGACAGCCAAGTGACAGCTGGCAGCTCTTAGTTCAGACGGGGCCATCTCTTCTTAATGTGGCCCACACGTGTATGCAGTTTGCAATAACGCTGTATGTTTCAGATGTGAAAGGGAGCATATAGGAGCCAATGTACTTTGGAAAATGGTATCCCGATCTCAAAACAAAGAAACTAACTCCTGCAGGCACTCACTGGAGGAAATGGAGAAAGAAAGCTTCCAGGCCCTTTATTATTCTCAAGTTCATATTATGTAAATTATTATCATACAATTTTCATGCCATATTGCCAGATTCATTATGTTTATTGCAGAAAGTGCGTTGATGGGATATGATTTGAACACCGTGGCATCTGTCATTCACTTCTTGGAGTGTAACACACCAATGAATGCAGTCAAAACCAAGCTGTTGGTGAGTCCTTAGCACTGTTTCAAAAGATGGCAATGGCCTCTTTCACATGTGTATGTGGAAAAATATATGGAATATTTACAATGTGCTATTTTTTCATAATTAATATACCCTGTAGCTCATTCCTCTAGGGAAACATTTACTAGTTCATCCCTTGAGAAAGCATATTTCTGTCAGAGTTAAGCATATATTTAGCCACCACTGACTGTGTGGGAAGTTCTGAGTTCTGGTCCTGGCATGCACACAGCTCCCAGCAGTGTAAGCTGTTGTTATTATGGTAGTGAGATTGTACACTTATGAATGTGTAAAGAAGAAATTAGTGCCTAGGAAGACCCATGCCCTTGCAATTCCAACCATGTCATAAAGGTCACCTCATTAACACCAGACTGTCTCCTGGGTGCTACAAGGATATAGCTCCCCATGGGAGTGAGGACCAATTTTATCCTGACAAAATTTCTTTTGTGTGAGTCACAGACTCCCCACATAGAAAACATAAAGCCTTCTCTCTCCCTGGACAAAAAAAAATCTTGAAAAATTTGCACTTTAGTAATAGAGAAAGCTTGAACTGAGGGAAACAGGATTCAAGTTGAAGAGCAACTGCAGGAGAAAATGCAAGCAGGACTGGGCAGCCATCCTACTTGGCACACCGTACCTTTAATAAGAAGCATGGCATGACATGCTTCTGAAGACAGAACACTGAATGCTGTAGCAGTGTGAGTAGCCAGTAGCTGGCCTGGGGAGAAGTCAACACTCTTCACATCTCCTTTAATGAGCTTCTTCTGTATAGGACCCTGGTAGTGTGACTGCTAACTTTCCAATCCAAAGTATTGTGCTAACTGATCACAGGCTTTCACTATATAAGTGGTTGCCCGTATGAAATAAAGCAAACTCTTTTCCATGAAGTTATCTCTGTAGTGGCTTATCTCCACACCCTTTACTGACCCATGGGCATTGGGGCCTTTTGGGGGCTGCCCTGGTAAGACAATAAGCAACATTTGACCAACTTTATCTCTTTGATATTTAGTCTTCTCTTCTGTAAAGTTAGAACATTAATATTTTTATAGTTCTGACCATATAGTTAATAAATACCTTCTTATATCTTGTTGGCATGTGGCAGGTACCTATTAAAGGTATCTATAAAACTCTCTTCCTCTCACCCAAGTATCTTGGCACTTTAGGGCTAGAGGCAAGATTGAATTTTCAAGTTACTAAGTTTTATTTGCTGTGTAGTAGAAAAAGATGCAGGATTCGCTGACTTGTAGCTTTAAAATTCAGGTGATATCAAGGTCTGTGTTGTATGGCGATATGTCTCTATATCACCAACTGAAGTTTTAGCTGACATCTAGAGTCTGTGTATTCCACTGGTTTAATTTTTTCCAACTATAGGTACCCAGTGTACATGATCTCTGAGTCCTCTCTGGTGATCTTGCCTCCAGCACCTATTGTGGATTTCTGAGGCTGGTTTCAGAACGGCCCTCTAAGATTCAAGTAACAGTATAGGCTTTAATCATTTCAAATCTTAGTGAAAAGGCAGGTGATAGTATTAAATTAGAGTAATAAATTCAAGCCATGTTTTGGGAGGAATGAAATAGAATTGCATACCAGTATGTGTATTTGGTAGAATGAATGAAAATCGGCCCCATAGGCCCATAGAGAATGACATTATTTGAAAGGAGTAGGATATGTGGCCTTGTTGGAGTAGGTCGATCTTTGTTGGTGAGCTCTGAGGTTTCAGAAGCTCAGGCCAGGCTCGCTCTCTCTTTCTCTCTCTCTCTCTCTCTCTCTCTCTCTCTCTCTCTCTCTCTCTCT
>JANHMN010000004.1:90680195-90695090 GCA_030674055.1 Rhabdomys pumilio
TCTCTCTCTCTCTCTCTCTCTCTCTCTCTCTCTCTCTCTCTCTCTCTCCCTCCTTGGATCAAGATATAGAAGTCTCAGCTCCCTCTCTAGTACCATGTCTCCTGTCATAACAATAATGGACTAAGCTGTAAATGTAAGCAACCCCCAATTAAATGCTTTCTTTTTTACACTAGTTGCTGTGGTCACAATGTCTCTTCACTGCAATAAAATGCAAACTATGAGAGTGAGCAATAAAAATCCAGAGCGAAGTACCTCCACGGATGTGTTTACACAACCAACAAATTTGTGCCTTTTCAACTCATGAAAATAAATGCATGCCCTTGTCAGTGTATTAGAATGCTGTTTGAGCATTTCCAAGAACTTAGACATGTGATTCTCATTCTCACCCAATGGAAACAAAGAAGAACAAATACCTATGAAGGAAACAGATGCAATTTGAATAATCTTGGACACATGGAGCTGAGCTGCAGTGATTTGGAGGAAGAGCAAGACTGATTGCAGATGAGGAAGAGGGAGAAGTAAAGAACCAGGAGTGGTCAACACTTTGTTCAGCACTGTTCAGGCCAATGACACAGTCTTCTATCCTCACAAATGTGATTCCTGCTGTGCAGCCATGATTTACTAGGTTTCCCTTCAGCCATAATGAAACATCTCTCCACACTAGCCACCTTTATCTGTTCTTACTGCAGGCTAAGCAGGTGACTTTCTGATAACAGTGAAAGATGACAAGATGAAGGAGATGAAGGATGACCCTTGGCCATAGAAAGGTCATTTCTCTAAGAAAATGTCACCTTATAAAGTTCCATATAAAACCCCAGTATATATGTATATATGTGTATATATATATATGTGTGTGTGTGTGTGTGTGTGTGTGTGTGTGTATGCATGCATATTTATATATCCGAAAAAGAAAACAAATATGTAAATACCATTTGTTTCATGTGTAGGTGGTAATGTAGTTCTGAGAAGATTGAAATAAATTTTTTAAAGACTTGTTTATTTATTTTATGAATACATTGTAGCTCTCTTCATGCACAGCGTAAGAGGGCATCAGATCCCATTACAAATGGTTGTGAGCCACCATGTGGTTGCTGGCGATTGAACTCAGTACCTCTGGAAAAACAGTCAATATTCTTAACTGCTGAGCCATCTCTCCAGACCAAAATAATTTTTAATATTGCTAATTAAAATAATATTTTAATAATGTTTGATACTATAGAAAGAAAAAACTTACAACATTAATCAAAGTTCTACAAAATGGTTCTCAATGGAAACAATGACAGGTTTTTACAGAAGCCTGACTGTTATTATTTTATACTTTCCACTCCATCCTTTTATTAAGTATTAAGAACCCGAATACTGGGGCTTGGGAGATTCCTCAGCAGTTAACAGTGCATACTATTTTATAGAGGACTCATGTTCAGTTCCCAGAGCCCACACCTAAGTGGTTCATAACAGCCAGTAACCCAGCTCTAGATAAATCTGAAAACTCTGTCGGCAGCTGCTCTCAAGTGTACATACTCAGATAAAGACACACACATATATGCATAATTAAAATATATCTTTAAAAATAATACAATTAAAACAAAAACCTAAATATTGGACTATCAAGATGGCTCAATGTATAAAGGTACCTGCTACTAAGTCTGACGACCTAAATTCATTCAATCCTCAATACCTACGTGGTGGAAAGAGAACTAACTCCCATAAGTTATATGCTAACCTCTACATGTGTGGCCAAGACACACATGTGCCCCTCCCATGTATACACATACACACAATTAACAAAATATAATTTAAAAAACCTAAACATGATCTGAGTTTCCATAAATTATCCATTAATATAGCCAATAAAATTATGAATCCCATCAAATGAATTTCTCTATTGACAAATACTTGAGGATTTTCAAATTTTAAAAATTATTTGCATAAAATATTCTATATCCCAACACAAAAGGCTTAACCTGTATTTGGCTGTTTTCTCAAAACTGTGTTTTGAACCCTCAGAGCTGAATTTTAAGCTTACCTTGCTCCCTGTGGACTGCACCACTTTACAATGAACATGCCCAAAGCAGAGAGATACTGAAGAGAGCAAACTGTGTCCTGTGTTTCCTGCTTTAAGAGAGGGTGTGTCCCAGCATGAGCTAGGAAACTGCAAACAAGGGAAAACAACAGTGATGTCAGGGAGGAGGAGGTTGGCAGGGGAGACAAGACAGTGGACCTCATCCCTATCACTTAAAACCCAGGCTGACTCTATAAATGTTGATACCACTCAGAGCACTGTGACACTTTACTCCATTTTCCATCTTATAATAAGTTCCCATCTTCCCTATCAACCCTCAGAATATCCCTGGCTTTTTAATTTTTTTTTTTATTTTATTTTTTTTGTCACGGTTCCAAGGGGGTAGGTTTATTCAGGAGATATGGCAAAGGTGGGGGGAAGAAGGTGGAAGAAGAAGAGAGAGGAAGGGAAGTAGAGGCCGGCCATGACCACATGGGAGAGAGGAAGAGAATGGGGAGGGGACAGAGAGGCAAGAGGGTAGGAGGGTAAGAGATTAAGAGTAGGAGAGTAGGAGAGTAAGAGAGCTATCCCTGGCTCTTAAGTGACTTCTAATCTCAATTCCATGTTACCAAGTAGTGAATGGTACAGTAATATTGAAATCCAGGTCTTCAACATCAGTCTATCACATTCCCACCTCACCACATTCCCTTCCCTGATAAATAGGTTGGGCTGGGAGGGAAAGAAACCAGGCTATGGGAGCTATTTTTTACGGTACTCAAGAGCCAATGGTGGCAAGCATCAAACTGTAATTCTAAACAAACACAGTTTAAAACTCCCACATGGACTATCTTGCAAACAGCTCCACCTGACTCCCCGTTTTTGAGTGATGAGGGAAGCAGCTGTAGACCTACAGTAGTTAGGGGAGGTTATGCATGTCCTGGGAGCTCCTAGGGCCTGAGGACTCCACTATCTAGAATTGAAAATGGACGGGAGCAAATGGAAGCTTGGGATCCCATGTAGATTTTATCAGATGCTTTGGACATTAAAGGAATCCCTGGGACAATTATAAGTTACAACACTTGTCACACAGTGGCAACAGAAAAAAAAAAATCAGACAGACTTTGATGGGGGCGGGGGACAAACTGCCTATAAAATAATTCATTACAGGTTTGCATTTAAACTTGGTTATGAAAGAATAATGTGGTCTAAGAGATAAGGAATGGCGTTTGAAAGTGCATGGGAGATATTGCTGATTCGTTATGCAGGAGACAGAAAAATGCAGAGACAACTGTGCTCTACACGGATGCAAAATAAGATGAAAATAGACAACGGCAGCATAAGGCATATGTGGGGGAAATGTGGGAAGTATATTTTCCTTTATTTTCTATTCTATAAGAAGGAAATTCTAAGTAAAGCCAGCAGAATGCTTTTACTACAAAAGCCTAAAATGTATGCTCTCATTTTCATGATAAGAGGGCTTCTCCCAGCAAAGAATCTAGAGTCAATTTTACTAAAAGGTTCAGGAACATCAGGTTAATGCTTTAGAGGGAATTCCAGATGAGCTGAGGGCAAGAGCTGTCCTGACACTGAATTACTGACAAGATGTACAGATAGGGCACCCACAACAGAAATTAGCCCTGGGTACCTGAGAAGAATGTGTTAAATAGTTCAAACTACTGAAGCCCATGGAGGATTGACGGGAGTTTTCTGGGAAAGAATAGCATCCATGGAAAACAAATGGGAGGTGTGTAAAGCTTGGAAAGGCGGAGCTTTAGAGTAAGAGCATATCTGAATAGCTAATGAGGAATACATCCCTAAAAGGTTCTTTGTAATAGTGACTGCCCCAACCCTCAGGACCACTACAGAGAATTGTACCAGGAAGAACTGTGTAAAGCAGAGAATTGGATTTTAGGTGTGCTGCGAGCATGGGGCTGTGTTTATTATTTATCTGTGTGTTTATGTTGTATGGTGTGTGTGTGTGTGTGTGTGTGTGTGTGTGTGTGTGTGTGTACACATAGGCCAGAGAAGGATATTAGGTGTCTTTATCTTTCAATCTTACCTTATTGACTTAAGAACTGGAAACTCATAATTTTTGCTGGGCTGACTGGTAAGCAAGCTTTAAGGATGTATCTGTCTGTATTCCTCAATGCTGGAATTAGAGGCATGTGAAGAATGCCTGGTATTTTGCATGGATGCTGGGGATTTGAACTTGGGTCTTCAGGCTTGCAGAGCAAGCATTCTTACCCATTGAGCTGTCCTCTCAGAACCTGGGGCTCTACTTTACAAGAACAGTAAATAAAAGGAAGTCCAGTCTCTGGTCGGAGATGGTAATCTACTTTTGTCTCCTTTTTGTTCTTCTTTGCTATCTGTACCTAATGATACAGCTATCAAACATTTAGACAGGAATATACAGTCTATAATGGAGTCCTCTGAGTTCCAACCCCAATAATAGATGATCACAGATTACAAAAGAGTATAGAGATGACAAAAATTATTCTGTTGACTAAAGAAAAGACAAAATCATCAAGATGTCTTTTCTCATGCCTCATCAGGTTTTGGTATCCAAATGACTTTTCTAAAATATAGAATGTGTGCCTCATTCCACAATCAGGATACTTTAACTCATGTGGGAGTTACACATTTGAGAGCTTACCAGAAGTTTAGGGAGATGACTCCATCTCTAAAGCCCTTGCTCTGCAAGCATGAAGAACCTAATTCCATCAACAGCACACACAAACGCCATGTACAGAAGTGCGTGCTTTAGATCCCAGTGCAAAAAGATACCTGAGGCTTGAAGGCCTGACAGTCTAGCCTAATAAGAAAGCTCAGGGCTCAATGAGATACTCTATTGAAAAAAAAATATATATATGAAGGGCTGGAAAGATGGTTTAGTTGATAAAGTACTTTTCACGCAAGCATTCACATGTGTGTTCAGATCCCCACCAGCCAGCAATATGAAAATACAGGCACACAAACATGCTTTTGCAATACCAATCCCAGAACTAAAAGAAATAGTCAAGCGGATTCCTGGCACTTGCTGTCCACCAAGTAGGCTAGTTGATGAGTCCCATATAGGTTCAGTGAGAAGCTGTCAACTGATGAAGGCAATGTCTATTTCTGAACCTGAACAAACATGTGCACATGAACAGACACACATACACACACACATGCACACACATGCACACATGCACACATACACACATACATACATACACACATACACACATACACACACACATGCACACATACACACATACATACACACACACACACAGAGAGAGAGAGAGAGAGAGAGAGAGAGAGATGTGTAATTTCTAGCTGATGTATGTCTGTGCTATTCAGAGAAAACTCTTGATATGAACCTTCCCTATTGTTTTAGTTCTTATTATTGAGTTCTTTTAAAGCAAAACCAGAAAATGTGTTTCTGTTTCTTAAATCAAATGTGTGTGTAGGCTTGCCTTAAAAAGTTCAAGAAATAATAACAAGACACTTTAACATTTTTATGCTGTCAAGCCTAGAGCAGACGAAATGTTCCTATATGAGCACTTTGATTATTTTTTCAAATTGCTTGTTAAAGTCAGCAGCAAGGGAGGCAGAGGAAAGCAGACGCAGCACAGTCTAATTGCTGAACAGATTCAGCAAATGGCAGCGCTGATCCTTACAGAAAGGAGAAACAAACAACTGGGGGAAAGCAGATTGTTTTCAGTAAATAGGGGAGCTGAGTGATGTCATTCTAAGATGTAGAAAAGCTAAAAAATAAAAATTAAAAATAAATAAAAAATATACAAGTTTAGAGAAAAGAAACAGAGAAGCTTAACTCTGAATTTAACATGGTGGCTTGTTAGTCTTGTCTGGGCCCTTACTACATCACAGTAAGTTGTCCGTCCATCCTGACTGTGTACCAAGGCCACAGTCCTTGGTTTCCCTCTGGAGGCCCCAGCTCATCACACTCCATCGTCAAGGTCCAGTTCATCAAAGATTAAACTTCTCTAGTGGCTGCTCATCTTAATTAAGAGAAAAGAAATCTCTGACTAAGCAAGTTACAGGTTTTGAAATATGTTGAAGTTTGCAAAGGATGCTGGAATATGATATAGTTCTCATAATTTATTTATAATTTGTAGTCCTGAATTTATTCCTAAACTGGTCCGGGATTCCTTTTGCTGAAAATTAAGAGACAATGATGAGATTTGCAGCAATGCCTTCTAATTTAGGTTTTTTTCCCCTTGTAACATAAATATATTCACTGCCATCAATGATCTTACACATAATCCATAGCAACACGAATCGGACTTTACAGAGCAAACCCTACCTAAGGTCACTGGGATCCAAACCTACTTCTATACAGGAGCTAAGGTGTTTGGGGTTTTTGTTTTGTTTTGTTTTGTTTGTTTGTTTGGTTGGTTGTTTGTTGGTTGGTTTTCATGTTTTTGTTCTTGTTTTTGCTTTTGTTTTTACTGATTGTTTTCCTTTTATTTTTTTCCCATGAATTTGTTTATTTATTCACTTTACATAGTGATTGCAGCCCCTTCCCGATATTCCCATTCAGTCCATCTCTCTATTCCCCTTCCCTTTCTCCTCTGAGAAGGAAGAAGCCCCCTGGGCATCAGCCCACTCTGGTACTTGAAGTCACTGCAGGACTAGGCACATCCTCTCCCCCTGAGGCCAGACGAGGTGGCTCAGTTAGGAGAACGGGATTCACAGAAGGCAAAAGCTTTAGGGATAGTCCTTATTCCAGTTGTTGGGAGACTCACATGAAGACTGAGCTGCACATCTGCTACACATGTGCAGGGGGTAGGTCCAGCCCAAGTATGAGGAACTAAGTTTTAATACAAGCAAATTTATATGAAACAAGTGGTTTAAAAAAAAACTTCCATGTAGAAAAATATAGGATATTCTTTCAATTTTATTCTCAAAGGTCTTATTTTTTTCTTTATAAAATGAAATAGGCACAGAAAATGCTGAAGCTTCTAAAATGCTACTAGACACCCACCCCCAATATATTCCCTACCTTTCTCTTTGCTGAGATCAAATATCTACCAAATAGGCAACTTAAAGAAACTCAAGCAGATATGGCTTATCATAGCTGAGAGGGATGGCAGTTGGATAAATTACTCATGTACAGCTCCCTTTCTCCTTTTCATACAGTCCAGAGCTGCACTCCATCAGTGGTGCTGCCCCCTTTTACAGTGAGTTAGTCCTCTGCAGTTACACATCCATACAGACGTCTATACAAGTATATTTCCATAGTGAGACTAAATCCAGGCGTGTGAACAAGATTAACCAGCACAGCTCCACCATTGTCTTGTCAACAGGATATCCAAACATCACTTCTAATCCACAACCATCTACTCTTTGTCCCCATAAATTCATGACTGTCTCATAAGGAAAAACACATTCAATCCAACGTCAACAATCCTCATGCTAGCAGTTATGACACCTTTCAAAAGTGTAAGTGGAGAGTCTTCTTTGAAACTTGCAATCTCTTAACTGTAAGTCCCTGTAACAGGGGGAAAAAGGTGTATCCATAAAGTCTCACCAACATGAAAGTCACAACAAGCTGAACAAGAATGATAGCAATGAACCTGCCAAAATGGACTCGGAAAAGCTCATGAGGTCTCAACTCTACACAAAGAAATACAGGCAACTACAAAATGCTGGGAGCAGAAGTGGTGTTCCCCAGGAAGAGTACGCCAACTGGTTATCCAGAGACAAATGGTCAGCCCTGAAAAAATGTATACAAATCACATTACACAAACTGAGCAGGTTATATTTAGGAATTATATATCCATATATGTATGACTATATACATATATATTTTCATATATGTATATACATATATATGGTTCAATAACAATAAATGAAAAATGAGGCTATAAATTTGAAGGATAATGGAGGAACAGTATATGGGATGGTTTAGAAGGAGGCAAGGCAGAAATGTATTATGTTGTATTCTCAAAACTGAAAAAATAAATAAGTAAAAGTAAAATTAAAAAGTTACATATTAGCCAGGCAGTGGTGGAGCATACCTTTAATTCCAGCTCTTGGGAGGCAGAGCCAGATGGATTTCTGAGGTCGAGGCCAGCTTGGTCTACAGAGTGAGTTCCAGAACAGCCAGGGTTATACAGAAAAACCCTGTCTTGAAAAACAAAACAAAACAAACAAATAACAAAACAACAAAAAACAAAAACAAAAAACAACAACAAAAAAGTTACATATTTCTAACATACAAAGGAAGAGTGAACACTGTGAACACTGTCATTTCAAAATGGAGGAACTGAAACATAGAAAAAAATTAGACTAAAACAAGTCTAAAGCCCAGCAGGGAAAACCTCAATCTCTACAGCAAAGTGCAGCACGCAGAGCTCATGATGGCATCATGAGCCAAACCCTGCATTGCCAGCTCTGTGTTCACACACACACACACACACACACACACACACACACACACACACAGCCCCTTCCTTAGGCAGACTCTGATGCATGTTTGTAGCTTTCCTTGGTGGGTGTTTGATGATCCAGTCATCTCGAACATCTTGGCATCTCTATTATAACTTGTGTTTCATTTCCAAAGTTTCACACAGAGGCCCCTCAAACTCTCCTTGCAGAGAATTCAACTATGTCACAAATTGCTTGCCTGCAGTGGCTCTTGAAAATCCCAATGTAAACTTTCATAACTCATGTACTCTTACTTTTTTTTTTCTTGCAGAACCAACATCATGTGGATGTCACTACCAGCTGTGGTAACAACTCAAGATGCAATATAGCTACTTTGGAAGTCAATTGTTGTGTCCTCTTTTTGAAAACAAGCAAGATTGTTTTCAAAAAAATGGAAAACTTTCAGTGACATTCTCATCTCAGGCTCTCTCCTTTCAAATAAAGTTTCTCATTCACAAATAGGAAATTTCAATAGGTAGGTTTTTATCCTCAGGACATCTTTCCTGTTGTCCCAGTGAGGACTGTGAGGTTTCTCTTTAGAGATGCTAGTCTCTGACAGTTATAGATGCTTTGTCTATACCCTTCTTGTCTATAATTTAAACTTTCTCACCCACCTTTCCTTGCTGAGCCTCATATTTTTCATAAGATTTTGCTCTCTTCTATTGTAATTCTTGTTGATATCAGTGAATACTAGCAATGTCAGAACTTAAAGGCAATATTATCTTAAAATGTCCTTCACTAAAAGTACCAGTCCATAGTTTTGAATTCATTCTCACTCAAATTCTCAGGACACAAGCAAAAAATAACAAATCCCTTGTCTGAATATAACATGAAAAGCCTGTAGTCTAGTTCCTCTTAGAAATCTTTTCTTCCCTTCTGAAGCCTCTTGAACTGGGACTCTGTGTCCTAAAATTCTCTGAGCATTCTGTTCTAGCAAACCCTCACCAGCATAGCCCATTAAACTCTGTGTACAAAGCTATAAGACTTTTCTAGCTGGCTATTCCATTTTGTCTACATTTCACCCACATGAAAGTTCTAGAAATCTAAAAATATGCATAGATTTGTCATAACAACCCCACTTCTGGTACCAATCCTCTAGATCAGTTACTTTTCTCATGCTGAGACTTTACAAGAATCAGCTTGAGGGAAGAAGGCTCTATTTTATCTTATACTTCAAGGGGCCACATTACTTCATTATGGGAAGGACATTGCACCAGGAATATGAGGCAGCTGGTTGCATTAAATTCAGTCAGGAAGCAGAGAGGTAAGTGTTCAGCACAATTTCTCCTGTATTTCAGTCCAGGACACTACCAATCGCTGCTGCTACATATATTCACAGTGGATTCTCTTTGTGCAGTTAAACTTTTCTGGAAACACTCTCGTACACATATCAAAAGCTGTATCTTCATGGTGATTCACAATCCAATCTGGCTGACAATGACGATTAGCCATCACCATGTATGTTACACACAATAAGTAGGAAATACGTTCTGGTCATGTAGTTGCTCTAAATATAGAATAAGAGTGAGTTATTTATACAAAGAATGATAACTAATTAACATATGAAAAACCTTTTTAGCAAAACTTGCTAATTATCTTAATGGGTATTAGAGAATTGAAAAGGTTCCTGGAGATGAAGGGAAATAGGGCACACAATTTGGAACACAGTGGCGTTCAACATTTGTTCTCTTATTCTAAAGATCTAGGGACCTAAATCTGGATTAAGCCTGGATCCAATCTCAACAATTTTATAGTACAATCTATGTACATACAAACAAATCTAGTACATACAAACAATAGTAATGCATTTTATATTTTAGGTGTCTTCCAAACAGACTATAGTTCCTTTAACATGTTCTTTAAAAACCAAAGACTTCCCCTAGCAATTTCCTGAAGGGACTCTTTCATTTTGGAGAGGTGTCTGGAAAATATTTCTAGAATTTATCTCCAGGAAACTGTTTTGCTTTTCTACTTATGGTCAAACTTTTTCTTGAGACTTTCTTTTCTTCACTGTTTCTTGACAATGTGCTACTTCTACATTCTCAACTCACCACCAAGGACTTAGAATGCTGAAAGGATTTGCAGTCCCATGGGGAGAGCAACAATACCAACCAACCAGAGCTCCCAGGGTCTAAACCTCCATCCTGGGAGCACATAAGGAGGACCCATGACTCCAGCTGTATATGTAAGGGAGGATGGCCTTGTCGGGCATGGGTGAGAGAGGAAGCTCTTGGTCCCATGAAGGCTGGAAGCCCAGTGTGGGAAAATTTGAGGGTGAGGAGGTGGGAGTGGTTGAGAGGGGGCACATCCTCATAGAAGCAGGAGGAGAGTGGCTAGGATAGGGTGTTCCTGGGTGGATGGGAAATGGGGTAAGGGGATAACATCTGAAATGTAAATAAAATATTCAATAAAAAAATAAAACAGAAAAAAAAGGAAAAAAAAGAATGCTCACAGCTGTCTGCTCTTCTTTCTCATTCCCCAGTCCAGATGCATCCTAAAACTCCAGAGGGGTCTGGGACCTCACTCCTACTGTAAAGAAAGAAGTCTTATCAGTAACAGCTCAATGGCATAGCCTTTAGGATGATATAGGAAAGGCTCCCACAAGCCCATTAAGGGCCAAGTGCTCCTACAACTCAAACTTAATGACTGTGATAATGAACATTATTTATCTTTAGGTAGCCTATCCCACATTTACAGATGATGTACAGATTCACACTAGTCTACTTGCCCACATTCTCTAGGTTTTTAAAAGTAAAGGACTGATGCTCAATTCCAAGCTTGTTATGTTCTACTGCTCTCCTCCACGTGACCACCTGAGTTTTATCTTGTGGTACCAATAGTCACTCAAGGGAATCAAGACAGAAAATACTACATTGTAGAAACTAGAGATCACTGCCACTGAGTATAATTCCTCATATTAATTGCTTGGTCTATACTAGCTGTTGGACTATGAAGTTTTAAACGTTTTCATTTAGACCTCAAAAGCCTATAGAGTACAATATACCCTTTTGAGAAAGGAAAAGAAACATTTCTGTCTCAGAGAATTTAAGAGACTTGCTGAAAAACCCATAGCTATCAATGAGGAGAGGCAAAATACCTTGGGTCCAGAGTCTACATCACCAGTCATGTTTATTTCTTACTCTACCTACTCTTCCCATTTGTCCACTTGACAGATGATAGAGAATCCTAGCTGAAAAGAAACATTCCACCTCCTTGTCTAGATGGAGTCTGTTCCCCCTTCCTTCTTCCTGCAGCTTTCCAGTCAGTCTAAAGAATCAGTCCTTCCTGATGCAGAAATATCACAATCAATAAAACAAACCCCAAAGCAATGTCTGAATTTCATCTTCCCCACCTTTTTTTCATGAGCAGCTGCTGGAGTCCAATAAGGGCACAAATCTCTACCTATTAACCTAAGGGCTCTATAATCTGTTCCAAAGCCACTGGACCTTTAAATACTTAAAAGTCACAAGTTAACAATAAATAAAAGATAAATGAGATAACTCATTGTGATATTGTTTGTCACTCATACTCTATTCCACTGACTTCTTCACTGTAGAACCATTTAGGTTGGTTCTTACATTCAGATTCACAAGCATTCCTTCATCTTTCTCTAGAAACCTTGTAGGAAACATGAGGCTTTGTAATATGTATTTAATAACTAACCAGCTCCCCTAGTATTAGATATAGTTGCACACCAAAACTCCAGTATTTTGTGCTCATAGGTTCTTCAGTGTGACGTAATTTGTTTTTGCAACTATTTGACAGATGAATGACTGAGATGTGTGTTATTTCAAGGCTGACAGGAATTTATCATTCCCATCATTATCAGAATAGATTATGGGTAATTGAGATTCACTAAGATATTTAGAAATTGTATGAATTTTATTGTAATGACAACATTACACACAGAGTATAACCCTAAAAGTAGCCTACAGACATTAATTTAAGCATATTCTTTATGTATTCTATCATATTGATTTTTAAAATAGATTTGTTTTATTTTAATATATGAGTGTTTTTCTTGTATGTAAGCATGTGCACCATGTGTATGTCTGATGTCTAGGGAGGTCAAAACAAAGTATTAAATCCCCAGAAACTAGAACCACAGTTAGTTGTGAAGCAACATGTAGGCTCTGGAAACAGAACTGGGTCTTCTGTGAGGACAGAGTTCTTACCACTGAGCCAGCATCTAGCCCCTACATATTATGTCATACTTTTAAGACCATTAACCCATGTATTACAGAGAAGTGCTGTGTTTTACACTTAAAACCCTTGAGAAATTGTTTTACTGAATTTTCCATGGGATGAATAGTAGATAGGTAAGATGATTCTAAATATGATTTCATGGCTTTTATATTTTTAAAAACAATGAGATTATTTGGGAAGTTTATCTTTTTTTTTTTTTTGACTTCTTTTCTACCTTTGATCTTGTCCATATCAATGTTCTTTCCTCTAAATTTATTAATTCAGCAAGTATGTAGTGCACATATATGTAACAACTCTGAGCTCAGCAAGTGCTGGGGATAAGATGGTGAATGACACCTTCACTGGGATGCTCACTGTGGTCCAGGGGCTCCAGTGCAATGCAATCTACTCTGTTGCCTCAGTTCCACCACTGAGGTTATCTCACATCTCGCATCTCACATCCAAGTCAGATCTGCGACTGAGCTGAGCTTCACACACAGATGTCCCGGTGACTGCACATCCACAGTAGCTATGCACTGTATTACATAATCTGCCCTTGCGTAGTCAGCAGCGTAGCCCCCTTCTAGACATTTGACACAGTTGTTGAGTTAAAATTTAACCTGAAATTTTTATATAGTTCACAGTAGCATTTTCACATCATAGCATGCTGCCCACCTGTTACAAGGTTATTTTGAATGCCAACTGATAATGCATGCAGGCAATTTAAGTGTTCATTTGATAACTAAGGGAGACAATGCTTTGGGGTATTGCTTGTCTACCAAGATAAGGAACCAGAGTATATCCTCTGAGACCTGGTCTTCTGATTACTCATCTCATTGTTTTGAGAATGATTAAATGTTACATCATTGGCTCCTACAAGAGATGATTTGATAGTTTTGTTTTAATGGTGATATGTGCCTCTAATATTACCATAGAACCACTCTGAGAAGGAGAAAAGTATTTACTGCAGACTCATACCTCATCAGACTGCTGGGAATAAGTGTCTGTTGCAGTGTGGTTTTAGACTAAGCAAAATAAAGGATAGATAGATAGATAGATAGATAGATAGATAGATAGATAGATAGATATAGAGATATATGCTCACCAAGCTAGATTCAGACAGAATCTCTTCTTTAGTTTGTCAGCAAGCTATCTAGACTGAATAGACACTTATTTTCATCCATCTAGAAAAAGTAATGAAAAAACTGGCTATTGTAAGTTTTATATATACTTTCCCTCAACTATTACAGACAAGAAGACAGTAACTGAGGTATAGAAATTGGAATGGGGTCAAAAGTTAATGACTCCAAGGAAACTGTCTTCTAGAACCAACAGGACTGATAGCACACACGAACTCACAGAGATAGTGACAGCATAAACAACACCTAGACGTGTTCGAGCCAGACAAAATCCCAGCATAGAGAAGGGAGTAGACACAAAGTCCCACCTCTAACAAAGAAACTGTGGTCAATTGACACCTGCTGGGAAGGGGATTATCGGTTTTTATACATGGAATGACATAGGGTATGTCCACCGCCCTCCATTGCAGGCCTCATGCTCAAGAGTAATTGTTCAACACTAAGTGGACTCCAGATTTTTATGTCATTTTAGTTTTGTTTAAGTATTTTTTTGTCTTATTGGAGGGTTTATATTTTGTCTTCATTTTGATTTGGGAGTGTGTGTGTTGTGAGACAGAGAGAGAAAGAGAGGATAAATTTGTGCAGAAAGGAAAGTGGGGAGAATCTTTTTTAGAAAGATATAATATGATCAATTATATATAGAGATCAAAATAGAGTTTAAATAAAATATGAGTGGGTGGTCAGTCCCAATGTCATGTACCTGAACATGTACTAAACCCACCAGTGAGGCATCCTTTGCTTTGCCAGGCTCAAGTTTAACCTATGATAACACAAGACCCTGTACCGCTCAGAAAACGTCACTTGATTCTCTTTGGTATCTGGCATTCTAGGCATCAGCTGCCAATACTGCTCAGCAACAAGGAGATTGGCACCAACCTTCACACACGCATTCCATCCTTGAGCTGCAGTTACCCATGTATTATTTTTATATTTATCTGACCAAACTAAAATTAATAAAATTTTCAGTTTTGAAATGTGTATAAAAGTGACAAATCAGTTCCATGGACTAAAACCAAAGAGCTGTGGGACTCTTTGATCACAGACTATTTAATGAGTGCCAGTAATGTCTTAGGAGCTAAAATATGGTGAAATATATATATATATATATATATATATATATATATATATATATAT
>JANHMN010000004.1:90695100-90743196 GCA_030674055.1 Rhabdomys pumilio
ATATATATATATATATATATATATATATATATATATATATATATTAAAAGGGGGGTCTGAGGTTAAAAGCATATTTTGTTTAGGCTATATCAAACTCAATTCCACATGTACAAGATAATGTGTAAAGCTGAGGCAGCTGCTAAGCTTTGAAGTTGGTGATGAGTTTGGACTGCAGAGCTATCAAACTCTTCCACATCCACCACAATCCCACCGTCTTTACGGAGTTCTCATTTTCAGCTGAAGGACTTCCAATGAGACAGCTACACTATATGGGAAATATGAATGGGCAAAATGATGCACACTTGAAAGTGGAATTAGTTAAAGACATAGAAGTGGAGATGAGATTAGGTGGCCCCATTTTCTCATGCCAGGATCGACAGTGCTCAGGTTACTAGTAATGGGTTAAGAACACTCTCTCACAAGTACATCAGAAATAACAGTCTCACTGAAACATACCAGTTGGCAACTAAAAGAAAAATCACTCAAGTTATCAGACTTCATGACCTGAATTTGGAGGAAATGCCTTCTGAGTTAGAAACAAAAAACATGGAGAAGGAAACTGTATTCTGGTTCTAAAAGGCTAGAATTCAGTATTTTAATGAAGTGGCTTTTGTTTGGTTATCTTTTGTGGGTTTTTAAATTTTATTTTAATTTATTTACATTTCAAATGTTGTCTCCCTTCCCAATTCCCCCTCCATGAGTCCCATACCGTTCACCTCTAAGAGGGTGCTCTGCCAACATCCACCCACCCACCCACCCACTTCCACCTCATCCCTGTAGCATTAAGCCTTATCTGAGCCATCAAGCCTCCACAGGACCAAATGCACTTCCTCCCGCTGAGACCTGACAAGGCAATCTTCCACTATGTATGTAGCAGGGGCCATGGACCAGCTCATATATGCTCTTTGGTTGGTGGCTTAGTCCCTGGGAGTTCTGAGGGGTCCAGTTAGTTACTGTTGTTCTTCCTATAGAGTTACAATCCCCTTCAGCTCCTTCAGTCATTCCCCTAACTTTTCCATAGAGGTCCCAGGCTCAGTCCAATGGTGGATTGTAAGTATCTGCATCTGTCTCAGTCAGGTGCTCATAGAGCCTCTCAGAGGACAGCCATGCCAGGTTCCTGTCTGCAAGCACATCTTGGCAACAGCAATAGTTTTGGTGTCTGCACAAGGTGGGATAGTCTCTGGATGGCCTTTCCTATAGTCTCTGCTCCATTTTTGTCCCTGCATTTCCTTCAGAAAGGAACAATTCTGGGTCAAAAATTTTGAGATGGGTAGGTGGCCCCGTTCCTCAACTGGGGACCATGTCTATCTACTGAAAGTAATCTCTTCAGGTTTTATCTCCCCAATGTTGGGCCTTTCGGCTAATGTCATCCCTAGTGGGTCCTGGAAGCCTCCTTTTGTTTTGTTTTATTCTCTTTTATTTACTACATATGCCTATGTCACTGGAGCATCTTGTGTGTTCTGCTTTATCACCCTCTACCTTACTCCCTTGAGACAGGGTCCTTCAATGAACCAGGGATTTGCCATTTTTAGCTAGGCTGTGTGGTGGGCAAGCACCAGGGACTGACAAGTTTCTACCCTCCTCCACACTGAGGTTACAATACATGTAGCCACACTCAGTTTTCAACTAGGTACTTACTTCACTTTGTGCAGCAGATGCTCTTACTACAGTCATCTCTTCAGACCCCACCCCTACAATGAGATAATCTAATTAAGTATCTAAGGCAGCTTGGAAAAGGGATCAAGCCACAGAATCGAGGCCTTAGAGGTGCTGGATGAGAGTGGATGCACTGACTTGCTCAGCTCAGGAGGAGGAAGACACAAGCCACACTCTCTAAGGCAGCTCACTGTGTGCTTGGCCTGGTGACCATGGCTTCAGCTCTGAGTTGGTTCTTCACTCACTAGACAACTAACATGGGTCCCCTAGATCTCACCCTGCCCAAGTTGGAATGTCTCTGCTTTACTGGCCTCTTAGTACCGTGCCTGTCTTCTCTCGTTACTTAAATTCACTCAGGCTAGTAAGCCTACAAAATACTTCCAGTGAACTGCATTTTACAGGGTACTAAAGGCCTGACCTGATCCATAAAGCTCAGGTCCAGGCAATGTCTTTTAATATTGTTTCAGCATCATTTTTGTTATTGATGGGATGGTGATTTTTCAACGGAACTCCAAGGAAGACTTAGCAATATCTGAAGAAAATTTGAATATCACATCAAGGAGGTGGGATGTTTCATATATGCAACAGGTGGAAACAAGAGATGATGCTAAGCATCTAGCAAAATACATAATCCTTATAAAAAATTGTAATACCCACACATCAGTGATGCTAAGGCTAAGAAACCTTTAGGTTTAGAACCAGTTCCGTGACCTGAGTTTCTCTCTCTCTCTCTCTCTCTCTCTCTCTCTCTCTCTCTCTCTCTCTCCCTTCTCTCTGCTCCCTTCTTGGGGTCTCAGTAAGCCTACAAAAAAACCCTGTGACTAATTTATTTATTTACTTACTTACTTACTTCACCATCCCCCACCTCCCCTTCACCTCTGAGCAGGGCAAGGTCTCCCCTGGGGAGCCAACCCACCTTGGCACCTCAGGTCACTGCAGGATTAGATATATCCTCTTCCATCAAGGTCAGAAAAGATATAGCCCAGTAAGGGGAGCAGGATCCACAGATAGGAGAGAGAATCAGGGATAGCCCCTGCTCCAGATGTTGAGGGACCCACATGAAGACCAAGCTATGTATCTGCTACATATGTGTGCGGACCCTATGTCCAGCTTTTATATGTTCTTTGATTGGTGGTTCAGTCTCTGGGTACCCCCATAGGTCCAGGGTAGTTGTTTCTGTTGGTCTTCTTGTGGAGTCCCCATTCTCTCTGGGTTGTTCAGTCCTTCTCCTAGCTCTTCCATAAGACTCTTGGAGCTCTATCTGATGTTTAGCTGTGGTCTCTGCATCTGTTTTCATTACATTCATTCATCTGCTGGATAGAGCTTAGAGGACAGTTATGCTAGGCTCCTGTTGGTGAATCCAGACTGACAGATACAAGCACAGCCTGAGGCTCTATGGTAGTTGAAGGCAGAAGGCAGGCCAGCAATGTGTCTCAGTAGATCATCTGTAGACAGCTTGGCACATTATCCCAAAATTGGCAGAGGTATTTATATCTGTCTCACACAGGGCACCTGTGCATCTAGACCAGCAGTGACAAATACAGCTATCAACAGTGTCTTCACATGTTGCATCATTGTGACAAGGCCTTGACCAACAAAGAGTCATCAAAGTCTCACAGTGTGTCCCTGTGAATCCACTGTCTATGCAGATACAGTAGTAGTTGTTTCCTCCATTCATCCATGCATAAAGACCCCTGTGACTTTTGCATGAGGTATAGAGCTCTGCTAAAACTATCCAGAAGCTCTCCCTGCCTTTTTCAGAAGTCAAAGCCTGATGTCCACTATTCTTTTATTAGGGAATCTTTCAGTGGTTGGAATCCATATGCCTTTGGATTCTTGAGGAGTCCACAGTGTAGTCCCTGATCGGCGCACCACAAAAGCCTCGGTGCCACCTCTGCACTACAAATGCCCTCAAAGGAGCACCAGGCTTCTCCTTCCCACCCCAGAATATGGTTGCTGCAGGAGCCACAGTATCACAGGAGCTGACCTAAGTGGTGGCACCTCTGTCAAAATGTCAATATCACAACATCTCAACCTGCAGTCATCACAGGAGCTGCAGGAGCTGTCCGTGGTGTCAGACTGCCTTTCTCCCTCCTCAGTGGGAGCTGCCCCCTCAGAAGCTGTCCTCAGTGGCGACACCTTTCCTGTCTCAGCCTACAGCTTTCATGAAAGCCACAGGATATGTCACTCAGCTGTCTACAGTGGCAACAACTCCTCTTCAGCTTCCCCTCACCCACCACAGCCCCACAGAGATGGCACCTCAGCAAAAGCTGGCTGCAGCCAGGAAGGACTTCCCACCCTAACCCATGGGCCTGATGCAGGGAAAGGGGGTTGAAAAAAGCCACCAATCCCTGAGCAGAAAATCTCACTAATCCCTAAGCTTCCCACAAAAATCCACTAATCCCTAAGCAGGAAACCCACCAATCCCTGAACAGGAAAACACACCAATACTTCCCCACTAAGGCCCCCTTCACCACTAAGCTCAGGACTTGAAATTCCACCAATCATCACCCTGGAAATCTCTGCCCTGAGAAGTTCCACCCCCTCAGAAATCCTATATAAGCACTGCCCCTTTGTCAAGTTCCCTGCTGTTAGCGTTCAGGAGCAGAGGACAGATATCCCTGGATTCATCTCTTCATACCCTGGACCTTCCAATAAACCTCTTTCATGAGATTTCCTGCTTGGTGTGACTCTCTCATTGGAAGAAGGCAAGAAGGAAAGAAGCAATGAAGAGAAGAGGGGAGGGGAGGGGAGGGGAGGGGAGGGGAGGGGAGGGGAGGAGAGGAGAGGAGAGGAGAGGAGAGGAGAAGAGAAGAGAAGAGAAGAGAAGAGAAGAGAAGAGAAGAGAAGAGAAGAGAAGAGAAGAGAAGAGAAGAGAAGGAACAGGGTTGAGGCTCCTGTGCGCCTCAGCTCAGCTGGGAATAACATCCCCTGGGAACTGCAACATCTCTGCTGAGGAGACTTTTTTCAGAGGTATGTGGTTCCTGGGCTCCCATGTCTCAGGATGCCTTTCCATTGGGACACTGCCTCATCTCAGAGCTGTGTAGTTCCTGTGCCCCAAAGTCTCAGGATGCCCTTCCATTGGGATAACTTCTCCCCTCAGAGCTGAAGTGTTCCTGGGCTTCAGAGTACCAGGATACTCTCCCATCTGAGCAGAAACACTTACACACCACAATAAAAACAAAAACAAAACACCAGGTAATTTCTCCACAGCCCTCCCCCACTACTGTCATAAAATTTCCCTTATTATTACCTCTCATTCCAGCAAGGACTTCTGACCTTTTGATACTAGGCCTTCTTTTCCTAAGCTAAGATTTCTGGGTCCTGAATTCTACTACCCTTGGAAATATTTTACACATTGAGACTAGCAGCACTGGGGCAAGGAAGCCAAAACTCTGGAGAATAGAGTAATGTTAATTGTCATCAGAGCTTCAAACAGAAGCCATATGATGCCAGCTCTTCACCATCGGGAGCTTGAGGTTTTCCCAGATAGCCATTCCAGAGTGTGGGCAGACTGAGACACCAAGTCTTATTTGCTATGGTAATCCTCATGGCATTGTAACTGTCGGCACCCTCATGTCTCCCCTGATAGAGGACTTGGAGCTCCTTGGAGGAGCTGACACTGTTTCATTGCTTCCAGAAAGAGAGCTGGACCCACAGCACTCTTTGCCAGAAGCATTAAACACTACACAAGAAAACCATCCAAACAAAATACTTCCAAGTGAACTATCTGTGGGGATTTATAAATAAAAGTAAAATGAAAATGTATCCATAATTCACAAGGTTATATTTTGTACAAATAAAAATAAATGAAGATATATCTTCTTAAAACTTCAACACAATGAAATAAAAATCAGTAATAGATGATTTTTAATGTCATTTGGAAATTATAGCAGGAAATCGTCTCCTACGTCATTCATTTTTTAAAAAGGAGTAATAAAGTGTCACACGTGGTTGTGTGAATTATTTGTCACACAAGGTTATTGAAGAGCTGACCTGCAAATTAAACACAGAGGATGCTGTGGGGAGCATTCCCAGATGGACAGGCTTGCTAGGCTGAAGGAGAAAGCAGTACCCATCACATTGCTCTATGGGCTTGTAGGCAGCTCTCTCCAAAACAAACTTTGATCTAAAGGTAGCTTAAAAGCTGTCTGCTTTTAGAGATGGCTTTCACCTGTAAAACTGATTTCCCTATTGTTCTTACCTAGCCCAAGGTCAGGGAACAGAATGAGCTAACAGGTACACTTCGTTAAGAGGAATCCTGCTGTGCATCCGTGCCATTCTTCTTCAGTCACAGGAGTGAGGAATGGGTGAACAGGTGAGGCAGGTTTGCATCTAGCTCTTTCAGCATACTTTATCATTCTTTCCTGTCCCCCACTTATCTTCATACTTGATATCGCTCTCTCTTGCTCTCTCTCTCTCTCTCTCTCTCTCTCTCTCTCTCTCTCGCTCTCAAAAAAAAAAGAAAAAAGAAAAAAGAAAGAAAATTAAAACAAAACCGACAAAACAAAGAGACACCAAGAAACATGGAGACTAATTTGTGTTAGCCAACTACTCCTGACTCAGAAGTCTGTCTCAGCGTGTGGTTGATACACCTAGTGTCATTTTGATGGTAAAAATTGATTCTCCTTCTCCCAGCAGCTATTATTTGTGAATAGCTTCTTGGCTAGAGGTGTGACTTTGTGTTCACCCCTCTCCTTCATGCTGGGATTTTGTCTCACTTGAGCTTGTAGAGGTCTTACGCATGCTGTCACAGATTGGGTTCATGTGTGTGTCTGCCCTGTTGTATCTGGAAAATGCTGTTTTCTTAAAATCTGCTACCACCTTTGGCTCTTACAATCTCCCCACCTCCTCTTCTACATAGATTGCTGAGCCTTGGTGGTACTGAGGATTCCAAAGCCTCTCATTTTCTACACATCGTCTTGTTATGGTTCTCTTTGTTAATTGCCATTTCCTACAAGAAGACATTTCCCTGAAGAGGTTGAGCTCCATGGGTATCACAATACATCATTGGTAACTGTTTTATTGCTGTGCTCATTTAGCAGAATAATAATAGTAGGTTTTCCCCTACAATACATGACCTATATCTAGTGTCAGGTTCTTGGTCTCGCCAACAATATCAAGTGTGGGTTCCATTTCATGGAGTGGGCCTTAAATCCAGCTTCTAAAAAGTGATTAGTGATTCCCTAACACTCATGAAATTACTACACCTGTGGGCATATATTGCAGGCAAGTTTATATTGCAGTTTACAGGAATTTTAGTTGGATGAAATTAATGATTACCTTTCTCCTTTGGTACCACATATAGTCATTTCTAGCACCATAAATGCTTACGATTAGGGTTAAAAGCTTCCGCTTGAGTACCAGCTAGATTCTCCATGTTCTTGTATCCCATAAATATGTGTTGTCTTCAACAATAGAGTCTTATGATCAAGTTGCAAAGGGTACTTGACTTTTGGGACTCTAAGTCTTTAGAGTAAGTTTAAATTTTTTATGATAGCAGATTGACCCTTAAGATGGACTCTCCAGTTACCTCAGAATGTGCCATAAAGTTATTAAAAATTTTACTTTTACTCATTTTTAAAGTCTGCTCTTAAGTGAGCCAAAGAGAATATGAAAATGAGGGTCATAGTAGAAACGTAGTCATCATTATAGCCAATGCAATCAATACTAATCTCATTGGGATTAAAGAGAAATAAGAAAACGTGAAACCCAAAGACGTGCAAGAACACTAAGTCTTCGGAACAGTACCAGCCCAGCAGAGGCACAGAGATAAATTCCCATGTGTCACGTAGTTCATGCTCACCACTGTGATGTTGCTCCTGTCAAAGTGCTCTATGGCTTCCACGCTCCTCATCCCATCGCTCACCTCCCGAGCGACCTACTCTGCATCTAATAACACATCCTTCTTTAGTTTCCCTTTATATTTTAGCCCCTTTGCTTAGTCTTCCTTATGTGGTTCATGTATTCTGATTGAGTGGTCTATGTTAGAAGGTTATGCGCACATAGATACGGATTATGCCGTATTATCTTCACTTTTTATTTTTCTGGGAGTGACTTTACCATAATACGTCTTATTCTCTCTGACCCCCATGCTTTCTCCAGAAGATGGAACTCAGAGTTGAGTTTCCTGGAACAGATCCATGTCTCATCCTCTAGATGAGGTAGAAAGGCAGATCTCTTTCTCCTTCACCCTAAGCCTTTTAGCCATAACTTTCCTCTCCAGAACCCTAAGAACCTAGGCTTTTGGAAAATGGGATCAGTAAACTCCTTTGTGTTTCTGACTTTATTCTGCCCCAAAACAACAAAATTCTTCCAGCAATGTGAATGGAGTAGGTATGGGAAGTTCCGAGAATCGCGAAGCACAGGAGGAGAACCCTGCTCAGTGTCTCCCCAGACTCTTCACATTTGTTGCCCGTCCCCTCCCCTGTCCATGAATTCTTCTTTTAAATTGCTTCCTATTGTTTGGGTGTTTTGGGTTTGTTAGGTTTTAGTTCATGTTTTTCATCTTTCTATCCTAGCTCATCATTTGTTACGAGATAGCTTCTCCCTTAGGGCCCTTTCATGATTCCCTCATTTTTCTTTGCATCATTAACATGAATGGGAAGAATACACAGCCTCATTTTGATTCCCAGAAAACATTTACCCTGTAATGGACCGCCAGGCTGAGGGCGGATTTTCTCTTCCTCCATCTCGTCATTTCTCTCTGTCTTCTATGTGAATGCCCCACCTATCTCCACATCAGGTTTTATTTCTTTAGCTGACTGAATATCCCATAGTACATCTCTCTCATGGTAGATTATCCACTGCTCTTATTCTCAAGGGCCTTTCCCTCCTGTAAAGTTTGCTTTTTAACACTTTATTTACTTTACAGATAGAAGAAACCCTCATTGTTGAGGGTTCTGATGTGTCACTGTCATAGGAGAGGAAAAGGAGATTCTTGCTCTGACTGTGTCTTCAAGGGCACCTCATCCATAATGCAAACAGTTCTGGGACCTTCTGACCTCATCACTCTGAGTTAAGCATAAGGGTCTTGGTTAGAGTTTCCAACAACCTCTAGAGGAACCCTGTTAGGTAGAACACACATGGGAACAAATTCTAAACTCTATTCTCCCCTTTCACTGTCACTGCCATCGTTACTTTTAGGCTTCCCTGTTCTTTTGGATTTCCAACGAAATGCTCAGGGTTTATCTAGTTGGCATGTCTAATCTGGTATGGTGAAAATCTCAACATCCTACAGTGAGGATTTCCACTCATCTATCAAACTTCAAACTCTCCAGCTATGTGCTATTTCCTGCTGTCGTTGAAGGCAGGCCTGAAATGCTGTCTACTCAGTTCTGCCTCTTAAATATCTCAGTCTGTTTCAAAATGCATTCTACTCCTGTGCTATAGCTTTGAGTTGTATGTATTCAAACCCGACAAGATATTTAGTAGTGAAAAAAGTGAGATGTATAGATTGAGAGACTTGAATCTCAGTTAATATCAATGGATGAACTCATATCCAGAGGTAAGTTAGCAGACACACGAGAAACACTGAACATAAGCTTTAATGAAATATCTACAAGTGACATAGGGCTTTATAATTGGGATCTAATAAGTTATATAATATATATATATATACTCTAGGTTTTGGATATTGGTGAACAGATCCAAATCCTGATCTACCACTCTGGGCAATGATTCTGAGCCTTGGCTTTCTAATTTGTCAAGTGAATGTTCTCATAATTGTATGGATAATAACATTTAGTTGAAAGCTCTTGAAATACATACTAGGCAAATAAAAACTAACAAATACCAGTGGTTGTCTCAAGTATGATCCCATCACTTTTAAATAATATTCCAAATAACCTGGCTTGCTTAATGGAGAAGATGAGCTTGCACAATAAAAGTTCAGAGGTAGTGAGAGCTTCACCTATTTTGGAAAGGGTGTTGGGTATTGAACCCAGAATTTCATGAATGGTGAGTCCAAGCCCAATTACATCCCAGGCACAAACACAATTTAACACAGCAGTTCCTGATGCAAAAAAAAAAAAAAATCATTGGTCCTTTGAACTTGACTAAGTCAGCTTTGTGTTGCCCCCACTTTGACAAAACGGGTGTTTCCTCCAGTCTTACTGACAGGAACCTAGGGATTCACTCTGATTGGTCTCTTGGAGTCAAGCCACCAAGGAATCACAACCTTCTGATGAGCTGAGTTGGAGAAAGAAACATAAACCTACTTTAAAAGTTTGGAAACCTAGGACAGAAAGTTCTTTGTTTCTGTTCTCTACCCCAGTCTATGGCTTTTTTTTATGACAAGGCAAGCCTGTTAGCTCACTTGTCTCTTCATTAAAAGAGTTTGAAAGCCTTGCAATTATGAACATCAAACACTTCTATTTGCCAGAGAAGGCAAACTACTTCACACACCACAGCTACTTCCGTTATCCCCAGCATCTTCATCTTAACGTGATTTATTTTGCAGATGCATTGGTATTAGGACTGAACTCTAAGGACCATCTAACTGATACTACTGAACAAATAAAGAGGAGCACTTCTGATCCTCAGACTGCAGACACAAGGGCTTGAGCATGCACAAGAGCTCAGTACACTCCCCAAGGAGCCCTTTCCTGAGCCCAGCTAGCTCTTTATTTGGATTCCTATTAGCCAATAGGGTTGAATATAGAAATTCTAATTTTCATCAGCTGTTTAAGGTTGGCCTCTGAATCTAATCATCTTTATTTCAAATTCTTCTCTTTTTTTTTTCCTTCAGTTAAAACGTGACTGAGAACAAAGAAATGCAGCCCCTTAAATTCCAGATCAATAGAACCATAACTGCATTTGATTTTGGTTTTGACGTGTGTTGGATCTTATTTGTCTGAATACAACATTTTTTCAAAAATGAGTAGGCATCAAACAAGTGTAAGCTCTGCTAGCCTAACTTGCTGTAGGATTGCTTTCTTTTACTCTCCTAACTGAAGAAAGTTCTGTTGAGGACGGACACATACTGACTTATACATGGCATTTAGTGTCTACTCAGTTAAATAGCAACTTTCTTCAGCTCTAAGGCCCTAGTGAGAAAGCTATGCATGCTTCCTTAACACCTAGTGTCCATCGATCGAGTCTGTTTCTTGATACAGCTCCAGTGGGTGGTAAAGAATGTGAGTCCTGAATAAAACTGAATATACAAAGCTTTTTGGTAAAGCTGCAAGTAGATCCGTTTGTTAGACTTTTAAAACACTGTTGTATGTTGTACGTTGTTGATATTGTATTGTGTGTGCTTTTGTCTTAAGATAAGGGTGCTTGTCTGAAAGCTCTCTGCTTAAAAATGCATAATTAACAGCAAAGCCAAAGGAAATGTCTAAAAACCCGAATAACAAGGAGACAATCTGACAGCTTTAAAATGTGGTCCACAATACTACTAACATATTGAACCACATCCAAGAGAGCACCCAGAGGTCTAAACGGAGAAGTGAAAATTCCTCTAGAGGGATGCACACAGAGGTAACAGTTTCTGTGGTTGATATGAAATCATGGGCCTGTTTAAGCAGGCTTCTTTCAGTACATAACTGAAAGATTAAAATAAAATGGTTTTGTGTGTGTATGTGTGCACACGCGCACGTGCACATTCATGTGTGTTTGCATATGTGTCTGTGAATATCTCTGTGTTTAATCACTGATTTTCATAATCAACCTTCTGTCATTTATGGATGTACCTCAAGACCCAGTGCTAAAGAGGCAAGTCTTTTCTTCCATAATTCATCAACCCAAAAGAGAGGGAGCAGGAAGACCTGCAGCTGACACCAACCCCCATCTAGTCATCATGTTACAATCACAAGACTTTCTTTGGGAACAGTAAGTATGTATGAAAATTATGGTGAGAAAATATACACTATATATTTTTCTTCAAATATTTTCATTACACTTTTCAGTCGATGAGAGTTAAATGCTAAAGTACCAACACTGCAAGGACAAGAAACCTCTATTTTAATCTGAATGAGAAGAATGTAGGGTTCTCTGTTACTCTATCAATCCAGCTTTGTCATGTCACAGAGAGACCCTAGATGGAATGAAAGGCAAGTCCACTCTCTGTCAGTACTCTAGCTTAGTGAAACTGACACAGTTCAGAAGATTTGAATTATCTACCCATTCCTGGAGATCTCACCCTATCCATAGTGCATGAGAAAACTGTAGACTAATAGTTCAAAAGGGGGGAAAACACAGAACACTAAGCCAGCCACGTAAAGAATAATTTTTTCAAGGACAATCCTAAAGCAAAGATATATTTCATCTTAGATTTTTTTATATAGCTATAAAATTTATAAAGTAATTTAACAGGAAAAATTAAAAAAAATCATATGGAAATAAATCTACATGCCTTGGAAAAAATACAAAAGAAATCAAAGAGGACAATGAAAAAGTATCTTAAGACAAAAACCAAAAAGAAGAAACAGGAAACACGACACAAAAATATGTATGAGATGCAGAAGAGATAGTTCTGTGAGGGAATATATGCTAGCCTCAGAGAGAAAACTAAAGAGCTGGAGACATTGCTAAGTGTTAGCATCCTTCTGGGCATGCACAAAACCCTGAAATAAAAGGAGAAGAGAAAAGAAAAACAGTTCCAAAAGAAGGAGAAGAAGGAGAAGAAGGAGAAGAAGGAGAAGAAGGAGAAGAAGGAGAAGGAGGAGAAGGAGAAGAAGGAGAAGAAGGAGAAGAAGGAGAAGGAGAAGAAGGAGGAGGAGGAGGAGGAGAAGGAGGAGGAGGAGGAGGAGGAGAAGGAGGAGGAGGAGGAGGAGGAGGAGAAGAAGAAGAAGAAGAAGAAGAAGAAGAAGAAGAAATGCTTCCCAGCTTATTTCAAGATTTCATGACAAAGCAAAAAAAATGTATACAAGGCAAGCAGGAGGGAAGAAAAGAGGGATGAAGGAGAGAGAAGCCACAGTAGGAAAAGAAACCCCAACCATGCAGAGGCAGTATTTCTGATGAACATAGAGGCAAAATCTTCAATAAAATACTAGCAGACTGATTTCAGAAGCACATTAAAAGGATAATCTATTAGGATCAAATGGAAGTCATCCTACAGATGCAGTAACAGTCCCACATACCTAAAGCTGTAAGTGTGGAACATCTCATTAACAGGACGAATGGTGACAATCATATTGTCATTTCAACAAGATGCAGAAAAGGCATTTGACATAATTCAATTATCTCATGATAAAAATTTTTAACAACCTTGGTGTGGAGCAAATGTACCTTAACACAGTAATGTTCACATATGGCAGACCCACAGATGATACCATATTCAATAAAGAAATGTTGAAGCCTTACTTCTAAGATGCAGAACTAGACAAGAATGCCCATCCTCTTAATCTCTTCTTAGCACATGTATCAGAAATCTTAGTCAGATCAATTAAGCATCTGAAAGAAATAAGTGTGTACATGTTAAAAATAAAGAAGCTGAGTTGGCCCTATTTGCTGATTACATGATCTTATGTATAGAAAATCCTAGACAGATACTTAGCAATCAAACATATACAAATGCATACACACAACTGTCAGAACTAATACATTCAGTAAAGTATGAAGAATGCAACAATCAGCATACAAAAATCAGTAATATTCCTATGCACCAAAATTAGACCTTCTTAAAATGAAATCAAGAAAGCAATTCCATTTACAATAGCATAAAATGCTCAGGAATAAATTTTTCCAAGAAAATGAAACATTCTACAGTGAACTTGATGGAAGATATAAGAAGAAGCTTTGTGTTCATGAATTAATGATGCTAAAATGTTATACAAAGTCATCTGCAGACTCAATGCAACTCCATCAAAATAATGATGTCCTTCACAACAAAAGAAATCCATGGACTAGGGTATGTGTCAGTTAATGGTAAAGTGCTACCTAGCGTACAAGGGGCTAAGATCAAATCCTAGAACTACAATAGGGAAAAAGGAAAAGAAAATGAAAGAAGGAAGTGAGGAGAAAAATTTTTTTTCAGATGAAACTGCAAAATATTTTCACATAGCCAATGCAATCTTGAGAACATGATCCTACTATATTACCCGTTGGAATATACCCAAAGGACTCCATATTCTACTACACAAATACCTGCTCATCCCTGTTCATTACTTTATTCGTAATAGCCAGGAAATGGAAACAGCATAGGTGTCCATCAACTGATGAATGGGCAGTAAAACGTTGGTTTATTTATACAGTTGAGTCTTACTCAGCTATTAGTAAAAAAAAAAAAAAAATATTAAATTTGCAGATAAATAGATGGGTTATAAATATTCTGAGAAACCCAGACAAGAAAGACAAATGCCAAATGTTTTATCTCAGTTGTGACTGTTGCCTTTGAATCATCAGATACGTATGTTTCACTTTGAATGCCCCAAGAAGTCGAGAGATTATTGAGGGGCCATGGGGAGCATCTTTTGGAGAGGAGAAGTTTAAATGCAGTTTTGGCCCTAGTGTGTTTCCTATGCTCCAGTGGAAGACAGCACATCCAAGTGTGTTTGAGCAGAACAAACTGGATTAAGATGTTTACAAGGAAAAGGACATAAAGATGATGGGTAGAAGTGGATCTGATATGAGTAGATGAATATGGTGAATATAATCAAAGAATTATAAAGTCTTAAAAGACAAATTAGACCTTCACACTTCACTCTATATAAACATCAATTGCACAGATATTAATGTTCTTTTTTTTTTTTTTTTTTTTTTGGTTTTTCCAGACAGGGTTTCTCTGTGTAGCCCTGGCTGTCCTGGAACTCACTCGGTAGACCAGGCTAGCCTTGAACTCATAAATCCGCCTGCCTCTTCCTCCCAAGTGCTGGGATTAAAGGCATGCGCCACCACCACCCGGCATTAATGTTCTTAACATTAAAAAAATTCTGACACTATAGAATAACTAAAACAAAACAAACAGGAGAAAACTCCACATTTTCCAGAGCAAAGCATTCTTATACATGATTGCAAAAGCACAGATAAAAATAATGAAATTAAACAAACAGGTTTATGCCAAATAAAAGTGTCTGCACACCAAGGAAATGAATACCACAGTTAAGTACAACCTGTAGACGCAGAGACACAATTACAAACTCTGGTCTGATGAGGAATTAATCAACAAAATTCACAAGAACTCAACTCAGTAGCAAGAACATGTTTAAAGGCACAACCAATTAAAGAGTGGCCAAATCACATGAATAGACATTTATCAAAAGATGCACAAGCAGACCCAGATAAATGGACAATGAATGTTTAGCATCACCAATCGTGAGGGAAAAGCAACCTCAATCAGAGTGAATCACACATTATCCCTTCATACTGAGAAGAATCACTCTCCTAAAAGACAAAAGACAAAAAGTGGGATGTGGAGAAAAGGAACCCTCATAACTGCTGGCAGAAATGCACAGCCATTGTGGAAAACAGTACAACAATTCCTACAAAAATAAAATGGACACTAGATTACACATGGTCCAGCAATCCCAAAACACGTGTATGTCCAAAGAAAACAACAGATAAGTTGAAGAGACATCTCAACTCCCATGTTTATTGCAGCTACCAGGTTTATTGTAGTATTGTTCACAGTATTCCAAGATGCAGAATGTAAATAATCAGCAGATGAATGGACAAAGAAAAAGCGGTTTGGACACTGTAGACACAACCACTAAAAGTTACAGAGGTACTATAATTTGTAAACAGGTGAACTTGAAGGGTGATAAAAAGAAAACGAACACATGGTCTCACCCATGTGAAAGATAAAAAATGACCCTACAAAAGGACAGAGATTAAAGGCATATGTTCAAGAGATCTTTTATGTGGCAGGTTAACTATAAATAATAAGAATTTATGTCTGGGGCTGGAGAGATAGCTCAGTGGTTAAGAGTACTGTCTGTTCTTCCAGAGGTCCTGAGTTCAATTCCCAGCAACCACATGGTGGCTGACAACCATCTGTAATGGGATCTGATGCCCTCTTCTGGTGTGTCTGAAGAGAGCTACAGTGTACTCATATACATTAAGTAAATAGTGTTTTTAAAAAAAGAATTTGTGTCTGAAAAATACCGACAGTAGATTCTAGGAGTTCCCATTACAAAATAACAACTCTTCATAGTAATGCACATACTAAGTATGTCAATATAGATATTAAATGATATAAACACATATATTTCAAGGTATTGGGTTTATGTAGTAAACATAATTTTACCAATTGATTTAAAAGATTAGTTTAAAAAATCCCAAAACTTTGCTTTGTACAAAAGGATGAAAAAAAATAAGGAACAGGAGAGAGAAGAAATGAGGAAAAAACAAGGTTCACTTGTATTTTTCTTTACATTTTAAAAACAACACAGATGACATTATTCACAACATTCTAAAAAGATGACTGTGTATCCAGCCTTTGAATTCTACAGCTATAATTTGGTAATGAAGAAATTTTTACTTTTAAAAGCTAAGTAAATATGTCTCTCAAAGTAAATAAAATTAATTCAATGAGCTGCCATATTTACAGAGCTCAAACTGAGTGTGTGTGGCTGTTTTTAAATTGAATTTTATCTGTCAGCTTCTGGAAGTCCCTCACAGTCCTTCTGTCTTGACAAACATCTGCCCAAGTGTAGTCTGGGAATGCATCCTCAGGCAGTTTCATTGCTGGTGGGAATTTCAGGGCAAGAGTGCCCTAAGAAATGCCAAGAAAGTGGGTAGACAGTCTTTCCTGTGTTTACTTACAACATAATAATGAATGTAGAATACATTTATAATTTAATATAAAATAGTTTCCATCTTTCTTTATTCTTACAAACTTTTTTATTGGATTTAAAAGTCTTTACTTGAAAAAATAATTGTCTTAAATTTAATTTATGAAATTAGTTTATGAGATTTTGATTGCCTTTGAAGGGAAAAAGAGAGTTGGCCTCAAGCTTGAGCTAATACAAAAGTAACTGATTTTATTTTAATTATTGTTATTTTGTTCAAACCTTTATAATGAATAAATATTAAATCTGGCTCAGGGGATACCTTTTCTCTCATATACAAATGTAGACACACTACTTTACTTTCCTATACTGTATAGTAAATAAACATATTAAGTAGAGAAGTAAATGGGGCAGCCCAGTGTTTGGATTCTGGGAGATGGGGTAGCCGTCTCTAAAGTTCTACTTTCAAGTCAACTGCTGCCTTCACATCAACTACTTAATCAAACCACCTTTTGTTAATTATCAGACACTTTACTGAGCAAAGAGTGCAGTACAGATACTATAAACACAAAGAGTCTCACAGAAAACTCCTCTATTGCTTCTCCATGCAAGTCTATACAAAATTCTTTATTTAAATTTTGTCATTGCTTACTTACTCTTGTCTTAAGGTTCTTCAGAATCTTAATAAGCACATAGCCAACAAATCTGACTTGCAAAATACTTATGTTTCTTACATGTTAAAACGTATACTAAAAGCTATATTCTGCAACCATGAGCCCTATTAGTCTCTTTAGGGGTGATATATGGTTGACATTAAAATGGAATATTATATATCTGTATGTAATTTTTCTCTTAGATGAGACTAAGGACACAAGTGGGTGTGGCTACTAGTTTTGAGTTCATGCTATTGTTTTGTGGCCACTGATATGTTTCTGAGTCTTCTGTCCTCTGCATACCTCTAGTCATGTTTACCCACAGTGGTCTTATTGAATTGCCATTTCTTTCTTTCTTTCACTCTTGAGTTAGTCCCACATTTGAATCCCTCTAAGACCCTATGATTTGTCACCTTTGAACCTATCCTCCATATATGACTTGAGCAATTATGCCTTATCCATAAAATCCTGGGAACTGACTAGAATTTAGTTGCAGTTTAAAATGTAAGTTGATAATGACATCCCAACATCCAATGTAACATCTTAGAATTGATCTGCTACCATGGTTCTCCACCTTCCTAATGTTGAGACCCTTAAACATAAGCCCTCATGTTATAGTGACTCCCAACCATAAAATTACTTTTGTTGCTACTTCATAACTGTATTTTTGCTACTCTTTTAAATCATAATGTAAATATCTGTGTTTTCTGATAGTCTTAGGCAATTCCTATAAAAGAATCATTTGAATACCAAAGAGGTCACAACCCATAGATGGAGAATAGCTGATCTAGGGCCTTAACTCTGTAGACAACATTGTTATTACATAGCATATGTATGTTTAGTGTAGAGTGTGATGTCACATCTTTGATGTTTTCAGAAGACTCATCATCTTAAAATCAACTTATTTGGTTCTCCACAAGTTGCAGAAAAGAGTGTTCTGATATGATGGAACTAATCAGTAGATTTCATCTGTTAAGATCTCTCTACAGACTGCTGGTTCACAGTCTCTCAGGGATGTAATTCCAGTTTATGAAATTTTACCAAACTTAAGCTTTCATGTTTTCTACAAATCTGTCAGGGTATACACTAATGACGATTAATGAAGTATTAACTGTTACTTTTCAAATTTTATTCATTTATTTGTTTGTTTGTTTTACTGCTGCTTTTATTATTCCCAGATAGTGGTTCATAACTCAATGATGTTACCCTTAAAAGAATAATATCCAGTTTGTGACAGTAAACAGATTATCATGAAGGAGAAGCAATTAAAATCAAGTGTCACCCCTCAGATAACCAAAGTGCATACTTACATAGGTCATTGTGAAAACTGAAACAAACATTTTTCACAGGGAAGATTAGAAATTCTATATGCAAATAAAGAAAAGATGTTTACTCCAACTGCTAGCTAGCTACATGCTGGTCACCATGAAAGTATCTGTCAATCAAGATAAGTATTTTCTAGAAGATCAGTGAATGCTTGCCCAGGCTAAAGTAATCACACAAAACCATGCCAGAATGAACACCCAGTGAGTGTTTATATACATAGAAAGCAGAGAAAATTACAAGTTGAAGAGATCTCAAGCTGGGAAGGCAAAGCAGGCCACTAGTGCAGTTAAGAATGGAGATAAAGGGCCTATACTGCCTGGGCTCTGTTCCACCCTGGAATCCACAGCTTTGTGGTCGATTACTGGTTCTAAGTTTCCCCATGTGTACCATGAAATGATAATAATAGTACATTACATTTTATAAAATTGTGAGCATCTGGTCATATATGTAACATATAAATAATAAAGACTATAGTTTATGTTTATTTCTTAAATATGGTCTCTAGGATGTATTGCATGTGAGCCATAGTTGGTTTATTTTTTCTTTATTTCTGTTAAATCTGTGTTGGTCTAAATGTCTGAAATGGTCAGTCCATGCTGAGAAGGTGCCCATATCAAGTCATCAGAAGGCTTCCATATCTGAAAACAAAATGAACTGCTCATCTACCTTATCCAACAAGGTTAGTATGGGACTAACCATTAATGAAAGCGCATGTTTGTGTCAGGCATCATTTAAATTATGCAGGCAAGCATGTGAACCAAGCATAGGTGTTTAGTTCAAATTCAATGTAAAAACAATTACTTATTGAGCACTGTGGGTGTGCCTGATAGGGACTCACCATTGAGAGCTTGTGGTTGGTTCAGAAACATACAGAAGAAAATCTCATGAGGGGTAGAAAAATATGCTTTATGTGTGAAAATTTGGTTTTGTTACATTCATAAGTTAGAATGTCCTAGTAAATGAGGAAGTAAATGCGGGATAAAGGCCAAAGCCTTATAGAACTGTCACCTGTCACTGTCTAGGCATCTGGGGGTTATATAGATCATTACCAGTAGACTGTACTTGCAGTTTCACTGTCCTGCATTACTCTTTAATTTTTTAAACTTCACTAATCACTGAGTTTCTTGAGGTTACAGGAGCATCAGTGAAGAGCAATAGAAGCACAGGGGACTGAGCAAGGAAAATGATTCTTAGTGACTAGATCAAAATTTTGTCATTTTTAAACATATAAGGCCTCTCAGAGGTTTTATAAGGCATAGTCTAAACAGTCACTTTGAAATACAAACCTTAAAATCCCAGAATTAAGTTATCCTCTTAATAATAAAGTTTCAGTTTGGGAATGTTTAAATTTAAAACTCAGAAAATTTCTAAAATGGCAGTGGCCTACCCTTTCTCTCTCAAAAGGAAACTGTTTTAATGGCTCATGAGTTTAAACAAAATGACAAGGTTTTTGTTTTCCAATTTTCATACAGAAATAGGAAGCTTTCCTCTCAGAGTTGACTTGATGGATCACTCAGACCAAATGAATGAGAATTGCTGAAATCTGTTTTTAACAAAATGCCAGGTGACAAGACACATGAAAAGTGTGTTTCAAAGGCGCATCAAAATAGTATTCAAAATTAGAAAATATGGCACCAGGTTAACTCAGCTCTGCACACTTAATCTATTCAAAGCCAGCAACATGTACATTTGTCCAACATGAACAGGCAGAAATGATGGAGCTGATATGTCCTCTTCCTCAAATAAAAGCTGAAAGAGCATTTAAAATACCTATTTCCCATGGAAGCAATAGTGGCATTAATGTTATAAAAGTAATTCACCACTATCTGATTCCATTTAGTAAAGCTGCTTCTTGAAAGGAAACACATGCTTGGTACTGTAAATATGGCTCGTAGGCCCCAGGAATGAAGCCACTACTGTTATTTTGATTAATGGACACTGTACCAAATTACTTTCTAAATTTATACTTCTATACCCAAAGATTGGCACAGTTCCCAGACCTCATCAGAGAAGTTTCTTTCTGCAATGGACAGTAGCTAATATAGAAACCCACAAGTAGTCAAAATATAGAAAGTAAATATCTGTAGTACTCAGTCATAAATAATATATCTATGTTATATGTTTGTCATGGTTTGGATATGATTGGCCCAGGGGGTGGCACTTTTTTTTTGAGTTGTAGCCTTGTTGGAATATATGTGTCACTGTGGGTGTGTCACTGTGGGTGTGTCACTGTGGGCGTGGGCTTTAAGACCCTCATCATAGCTTCCTGGAAGTGAATCTTCTGCAAGCAGCCTTCAGATGAAGATGTAGAATTCTCAGCTTCTCTTTAACTATGCCTGCCTGGACGATGCCATGTTCTCACCTTAATGATTAAGAACTGAACCTCTGAACCAGTATGTGAGCCCCAATTAAATGCTGTCCTTATAAAAATTGCCTTCGCCATGGTGTTTGTTCACAGCAGTAAAACCTTAACTAAGACAATGTCTTCACCCCAAGGCTCTGGGAACATCAAGGAAGTAGTATAAGAAATATTTCAAGAGCCAGAGATCAGAAAGAACTGGGGAGAAACATATGTTCTGGACATGATGTCTGATGCACTCATGAATTCACAGTAGCTGTGGTTACCTGAACATGACTTCCGCAAGACCAAGCCTCTGAGCATCCTAGCATGAAGTAGAGAGGGGCTCATGAGCTCCCAACCACTAGCTGAGGAACTTTTCACAGTTGATGTCTGCTGAGTGGAGGAAGAATCAGTATTCTTCAAGCATGTGGTCTCTGTTAGGGAGACCACACATCATTGGTCAGCCCCACACCTGTGAGTACATAGGTAGCACAAATAAGAGCTTATGGGTTATTTTTTTAAGGAAGCAAAGTTGGCAGGAGTTGGAGGTAGATCTAGGATGAGCTGAGGGAAAAATGTGTTATATGCATTATGAAATTCTAGAGAATTAATTAAAATGTTGCATTTAATACTTTAAAAATACCACTTTAAAAATTGCTGATGACAAATTGCTTCTTACATTCTACATGACTCTGGGTGTTCGTCTTTCCTATTGACTGTTTATCTTCAAATTTAAAGCCTAAAACATAATGCCACCTAACAAACATGGTAAACAATGGCCTTCATGATGAAGAGAGAACTGGAAAGAAGAAAGAACCAAGAAATAGAACAGGGAGGAGAGAAAATCCTGAGGCCAGTAAGGTCAAGAGCTGTCACTGTTTGGGACCCCAGGCCCCACCTTTAGTACACAGGACACTGTTCTTGAGCATGCTTCTCTTATTCATACTCCATCAAGGCTCCAGGTGATGTGGCAGGGCCAGCGGAAGAGACCTGGGCTAGAGATACACTTAGAAACACTTTCTAGAGCAAATGAGATTAAGTTCATTATTAGTAAAACTGGAAGCCTTTATTCTCTAATTGATATACTAATTTACAATACTGGACTAGAAGCACATCTTCAGCTTGGTAGGATTAATAATAATAAATATCAAAAGTTATAGTTGTTATCATTACACCTTTTACTTTTTATTATCCACAAAGTACCAACTGCTTATCAAAAACAAAGCGTAAAACCACTGCTCAAACATGAAATCTAGCTCTTATTTAAAAGCAAATACATTGAAAATCAAATCCAATATCACTGGCTGATGATGTATGATGAGGTGTGTATAATTTAATGTAAAAATTAAAATATGTTCATGGAAACAGAAAAACGTTTAAAAGGACTTTTAAAATATGGTATTCTGGTAAGTGCTTACAACTTGCTCTTTGGGAAGGGCACCACTTGTAGCATTGTCAACTGACGAGATAAATTATCAAATATGGAGTCTTTTTATGCTATCCGTATGATATGAATTAAGCTGAGTTTGGGTGAAAATATATAAAGTTGGTCCTTGAAAGCTTTAAACGTGTAAGACCCACTCCAGCACTGCCTTGCAAAGGAGTTCGTGTATAGTCCCTCCTACCTATCAACAGACTAAACAACAGTTGATCCTTGGCCAGATATATGTATATTTATAACATGGAAAGTCTAGTGGTTTTATTATTATTTATCATCAAAGTTCAAGTTTTGAATGAAAAAGCATATGAATTTTGAACTCTGGCCTCCAAGTTCTTATATGTTTATGATATATTCTTACCTGTCAATCACTCTTCTGCCTTTTTTTTTTTAATGCCTGTTAAAGATGGAGAATTCTCTACATATGTTTTACTTTCTTGTATATCTTCTTCTGAGTTTCTGTCAGCACAGTTGATGTAGTCATGAATTTTGAAGAGAGAAATACAGCACTGGCCATGAATATGTACATTTTGGGACACTTCATCATCATCTTGGCAGCAATATTCCTTGAGATTGGCATATAGATTAAGGCTGAAGTGGTTGCCTCAAAAAATAATTTTAAACTGACATTTATACCATAAACAAAGCAAGTTTTAAAGTTATTTATCATCTTAATCTCCTCATAGAAACTACTGTTACTTTTGAGTAAAGTTTAAAGCACCAGAAACCTTAAATTCTGAGAGCCATAGACTGTTCAACTATCATGACAAAATCTACCACGCAGTTAATACAATAGACATGAAGGTGAAATTCCTCATTCAAAACAGTATCTCATTAACAGTTACTTCCAGGATATCTCTTAATGTTTCAAAGATTTATTAATAATAACACAATAAAACTAAATAATATCACAGGCAATTAACCCCTACATAAAACCTAAGGCCAAGGCCTGAAAGAAAGTGCTGACAGTTATAAAAAAAAAAAAAGATATACATGACTAAAAGATATTAACTATAGTATCAGCTCTTCATATTAGCCAGACTCATCTTATGAAAACAGAGCCAAGTCAAGTAAGGTAAAGAAAAGCTACTTTTGAAATATGAATTTCTCATATACATATGTAATTATTTCTATTCTATAACGCTTGGAACCTTCGTGGACTGTAGAGACCTCTGAGCTTAAATCTTTCCCTCCTATGATTACTGCCATCTTTCTGCATCCTCTCAGGGTAAGTAAATCCCAACATTATTTCTAGGAGTTGGGAGTCGGGCAATCCAGAAGAAGTTCATCTTAAATTAGTATAATGAATGAAGTCCTGCCCTAGTCATTTTAGATGGGTATCATTCAACTCACTAAATATCTGATTTGCTTTCTATGCTTAAACTGAGACATCCACCTCTCCTACTCTCAGACACCAGAACTCCTTATTCTAGGGCCTTCAGTCTCAGATTTATGTCATCATCTCATGCCTTTAGGCTCTGATGAGACATTTGCCACCTGTAGAACTAGATTTCCCAGAGAAACTAGTCCCCAAATGGTAGATCATGGAACTTCTCAGACTCTATAACCATTTGAACAAACCACTCACAAAAAGTTCTATCTCTATCCAATTGGTTCTGTTTCTCTAGAGAATCTTGGCTGATACAGTTTAGATAGATGTTTCATTTACCACATATGATTAAAGAAGAAATTTAAAGAAATTAAATATAAAAAAGCAAAACAAAAAATTTATATTAACTGTCTTATTATTGATCGCAAGGCCAAAAAGAGACTCTGCCAGTAAAATGTAAAAGACACAGACAAACAAAAGCAAAGCCAGCCGTTATTGTAAAGACTTGCAATGAAAGAGGGAAACCCATGAGAGAATGGAGATTTGGGAGATAATTTAAACCACGTTGAGGGAATAAAAAGGAAGGGTGGTGCTACAGCAAAGTCAAGGAACAATGTGGATACTAACTTGCAATGAAAATGCCATCTCAGAATGGAGGAGTCTGCACAGATGCGAGCAATAAGGATATGACTTTAGCTACCAGTGAACGGGAATAGACAAGAGCTATTTAGATTCTTAATGATGTTCAGTGATGTGATACTTAGTTTTAACTGTCAGCCTGATAGAATCAGCTGGAGAGACAGTCTCAATGAGGAACTGTCGAGATCAGATTGGCCTATGTGCATTCTGGAAGGAGGAAGTTGATCTTGATGGCATTAGCTGAGGTGAGAAGACCCTGCACACTGTGGACCACACTTTCTACTGGATTTGGGTCTTGGCCTGTTTAACACTGGAGAAGGTGGGGTAAACACCAGCATTCATTCCCTCTGCTCTTCACTGTGACTGTAACCCATGCACACCATGACTTCTGGACAGTAATGGAGTATAACCTGTAACTATGAGTCAGATAAACCATTCAAGGAGAAACTAAAACAAAAATTTGTGAAGAAGAAGATGGCATAAAATATCAAAGGAAAAGTATCAAACTTACAATTTGGCAAATCCCTTATGTTGAGAAAAGATAAATGCATACATTATTAAAGGGCTCCTCAAATCCAAGAGAAAAACTGTTCAAGAAACAAAACCTCAGTGAAAATTTGAGTAATCAGGATAAATGGAAGTTGTAGTCTTGAAAGCTTCTGAGCAAGTTTATCTGAACCAAAATTAAATGACTGTGCCGGTTATCTTTTTATTAGTATCAAATGCTTGAGAGAAACAATTTCAAGGAAGAATCTTTTTGTTTGTTTGTTTGTTTGTTTGTTTGTTTTAGTATTTTAGTGTCCAGCTCGTGGTTACACGGCCCTATCTCTTTAGTCCTGAGGTAAGACAACGCCTTATAGCAGAGTATGCAGTGGAGACTGTTTGCCCTTTCGTGCACAAGAAGGAGAGAGAAAGACAGAAAAGGACCAGGGGACCAAGAAGAAGATATCCTTCAAAAACACACCTCCATCTTCAATTAAGACTTACTGCGAGAAGTCTCCATCACTTATTGAAAGAGTGTTAAGAAATTAGGACCAATCATATTTTATAAAGAATGTCCTCCAGATGCATTTCTCTAAAGGAAGATTTTGAGGTAAATGTTTACTGGTCTCAGCGGGGAGGGGCTGGAGGAAGAAAATAGTAACACTAAATCAATAAAAGTAAGCAAGCGTACCATTCATCTTCACCGAGCCGGTCATAGCTGTGGGCAACTGAGGCTCAAATTCTTCAGAAAAATTTAGGAACACAAAGCACACAACAGCTCTAACTCACCCTTGAGATGAACAAACTGAAAATTATCCTGTTTTGCTATTCATCTCTGGCCAAAACGGGACAAAGTGATATAAATTCTGCAGCTCAACCCATCAGCCCATGTGCTGAGAGCAGTCCTCAGACAGAAGGTCAGACATGATTTTGGTAGGAGCTCATTGACTACACTTCAGTAGTGAAATATTGAGGCAAGGCACTAAAAGTGTCTACTAACAATGATCTACTTAACTTAAGGCTCCTCTTGTACGACACAACTGACACAACCGCAACTACTGCTGCTGCTACCCTCTCAACCACAGAAACGAGAGAAGCCAGTGGACTAGGGTTAACTTTGAGGAGACAAATAATCTAACAAAGTTTATATTTATTAAACTCTTTCAATGAGAAATGAAATAGCAGGTTATATTTGTAAACACAATCTCAGAAAATGTCACTTAGAAATTATATGTTGAAGGCTAGTTGCCAGCTAATAACCCTTTTGAGACACAGCGGAACCTTGTAAGAAGTGAGGTCTGGTAGAGGAAAGTTAACTATTGAGCTATTTAGAATGTGGGGTATCTTTGTAGGAACCCTGATATATGTTTTATTCTTCACACTCACACGCACAAGCACACGCACACGCACATGCACACGCGCGAGCACACACACAAGCACACACATAAGTTCCCTTCTGCAATGTCTTTTGTTGGGTTGTAGTGTGTGCGAGACCTCTTTAGGTTGATGTGTGGGTCCCGCATCTGTCTCGCCACTTGGCTAGGGCCTCTCATGAGGACAGAGGCATGGGAATTTGACTGTGTTCACTCCACACCTGTTCTGGGCAGACATGAAGCTATGTGAAGCTGTGGGACTCGACTCAGGGGTGGGGAGCACAGTTTAAGGTCCCACAGAGATCCAGAGCTCTTGGCTTGGGGATCCCCGGGTCAAGAGGCAACCCAGAACTGGCCGGTACTCAGGCCCTTGGGCTCTCAGGAGCTTCTGGGGGAGCCATGGAAGGGCCAAGACCGAAATGGGAGCATACAAGCTAGATTTGCCCGCAGTCGGAAGTGGGGATGTAGAGCTCTGGCTGCATCCCTCAGGGATGAGATGGCAGTGACTCGCTTGGCTGGGTCATGGCTTGCTCTGCTTGCTTGCTTGGGTTGGTGGCCTTCGTGTGCTGGAGATTTAGACAGCAGCACTATAGACGAAGGCCTACTCCACTGTTCCCCATGGAGAATTTCAAATAAGAGAAGTAGTCCACGGTCTTAAGATATTTATTGCCATGGCGGAAAATAGATGAAAACTAAACTCCGGTATTTTCAGGGTGGGCCTGAGGTTAAATACCTTTTGCAAGGAGGAGGGCCTGAGAAGGAATATTTAATTGGCTATGCCCCTCTGGCCTTTAGGTATCTCATTAATATGGAGATCTGTCTTGAGGCTCTATGGCCAGTAGTCATGCCCTCTACCTGTGGAGGGGCTAGGGGCATTGTCCTATCTCTATAGAGGTATTTAGCCTCATGTTAGAAGCCTGCAGTCTCGGAGCATGTCAAAATGCATGCTGTCCCTTAAGATCGATCACCTGGGATTTCCAGTGATTTCTAGCTGGTGCTCCTCCAGAAACGATGCTGTCCTTTCACAGTCCTACAGTCTTTCCAATGGAGTGTGTGTGTGTACATTTGTGTACATTCAACCTAATGACTTGTTTCTAACTAATAAAAGACAATACAAACAATGAGACATTATTTATAAGGTTATAACATACTGTGGCTTCTTAGTCTAGTCATACTTCTGATCTGCATTCCTTCACGTCCTCTAACTTGCTCACTCTGCCACACTATATGATGGGGCTCTGGTCGACATAGGAATTGAGGACTTCAAACCCAAATATCTGCAGAACTACATCTTGCCAACAATGTTATTAGTAAACTTGGAAGTGCTTTTCTCCAACCTTGAACTTTTCTCCAACCTTGAAATACAGCTGAAACCCCATCTTGATTTTAGTCTGAGAGAGACCCTAAAAAAAAGAACCTAATTAAGATGCCACAATTCCTAGCACTTAGTACTTTGAGATAAGAAATCTTGTTTCAATTCAATAAGTTGTGAAATAGTTTGTTACAAAGCACTATATAATATACTCCCCCAAAATAATCCGAAATATGTTATTAAGAACTTATAAAGAGAACAGTAGACCCAATGAACAAATCCAAGTTCTATAGCAAGTAGGTACATAATACTTTCTTATGAATAATCAGTATCATCACTGGTGGAATTATAGCACAATAAGGCCACACTCTTCATCATCATGTTGTTCTTGAGAGCCTCGTCAACTGTTGTATTCTCTATAGTATAGGAAGCGCAAGGCAGTAGAGTATTAATACTTACTATAAAATATATGATGAAGGAGTACATTTTCTGGACAGAACTTAAATGACATAAATAAATTCCCATTTCCATTTGCTATGCACACTGTATACTAGTAAATTCTATAATGCTATGCAATTCCCTCTCCACAGAGGCAGACTGCCCTACTGGCATCCCTTCAGTACTGACTGCTAATGACAAAGATTCTTATTTTTTCTTTTTTGTTCTTCTTCATAACCCCATCTGGACTTTTTATGAAACACTGAATCTCTTACCTAACAAAGATGACCCTATATATGAGAATAATAAGTGAGAGTAGGCTCTGGAATACAGCAAACGGGATCCTCGTGATTGACATCTGAGAATGCATGCATGGTCTCAAGCACAAAATGAGCATCATCAACCATGATCAGAAACAATATTTATTTGATGTATAATTATTGAAGCCCAAGTTTGAGTCAAATGCCATCCTTTGACCAGGGAGTCACTAATTTGGGTGAAAGTGATGGCTTTTGTGAAATTCATATGAATCATGACTATTTTATTTATGTAAGAAGTCAAGGAATAGTTTTCTTCTTGATTTAATTATCATCATAATCATCTTTGTATATAGTTCTATAATGTAGGACTTTGTCATTTGTCTTCTTCAGAACTGATGGGATTTACAAATGCTAGTGCCTCTTAAGTTAATGTCTACCTGGCACATTGCAGCTAAAATGTAAGAAAATTAAAAATTCTTGGCTGTCAGTCATGCATGCCTGTTGTCCAAGTCCCACCAGTGGCTAAAGTTAAGAGTCAGGAGTTACCACAAACAGTGACTCTCACCCTATGGACTTCATGAATAATTCAGATGAATTCTTCTTGTCACTGTGCAGTTTACTAACCACCTGGTCATGTGGACTTAACAGCAATTGTTAGTTCCATTGTCTGAGACCATTTCGGCAGAGAAAACCAGCATCTATCATCTGTCTATCATAGGGATACTTGAGCCCAGAGTCAGTGACAGTCACAAGAGAGAAGTGAGGAACTTGCCTATCATCAGCCATATTGCTACCTTGAACCTCAGCTACGGATGTGGAAAAAATAAGAATATATACAGCAAGTGATGCTAATTTCCCCCAATACAGACAAAATACTGAATGAATAAGGGAATAAGTAAATGACTGGAAAGGTCAAGATGTGGATACTTTGAATTCTTGGCTAAAACAAGCAGTTAAGAGAAATGGTGATATATTACCAGCACAGGAGCATAAACAATTATTCCTATGACCTTGTAGAGTGGCAGTGAAGAAACAAGCTCTAAGCTTACTCCTGATACTCAGCTACTTAAGCTACGTATCAGATGTAATGGTTACTTTTTCCACCACTCCATATATCCATATATGAATGTTTAAATCCAGTCATCATGTTGGAGCTGAAAGGATACTATGTCTCAGATAAGAGGTAGAATTAGGATGAGGACATGATAATTCTGTCCTGGCACTCAAGGAACTCTTGTAATAGAAGATAAGGCAAGGTAAGCTGCATTTATAATACATGCTGATAACTAAGAAAGGAAAGAAGGGTATAGCAAAAGACATCCAAGGAAGTCATAAGAATCTGAAAGAGGAACCAGGAAGACTTCCACAGAGGACTCCATCAGAGCTGAGTCTAGAAGAAGCTGAAAGAACAAAAAGGTGGTAAGGTGAGAGTGTGTGTAATTAATACCAGAGATGGTACCTTAGGTAGAGGAAATACCTACAGAGAGGCACAGTGGGGTCTAGGTCCCACATGTAACTCAGGATGATTGGGGGCATGGAAGGAGATAATTTATGAGGGTGTAACTCCATGTTACCTATGAGTTCAGAGTGAGAAACATAGTCCAAAGACCACAACCTTCCATAATCTGATTACTTCCTAATTCTCCATTTACATCTAAGTAACAAACCTCACTATCTCCCTTGATTCTCTTTACTGTCTCCATATGTCACTCAGAGACCATTTCCATTCCAACATTTCCTAACACCAGGTCCAAACTTTATATGATTTTAAGCTCCATTGAGTTTTTCAACTCTAACATTTTTATACTTTAACATGTGCTAACAAGTCAGAAACAGACAATGTCATAGATTCCTAGTCTCTTGTTTCCATGCTTATTTTATAGGAAGTCAGTGAGAAATGAGCCTGCCATTTCTTTCTACCTAGTTATCCTTACCTTAGGAAATATTCCATCAAATTTGGAAAAGTTTGGAGAAGTGAGTTAGAGAAAACTTAAAATGCCCTAAGCAAATGCTTTATTCTGGTTTGGAGCTTAGAGGCTCAGAACATCAAATAGAAATATGGACATTTCTGTGCCCAAAAGGTTTTAGGTGAAAAGGAGAGCTCTACAGGGAATTTGACTAGAGGCCAGGCACCTTAAAAAAAGGAAAAAGAAATACTCCATCAATTTTTCTTAGCCAACATTTTCAACTAAATTTGGTCTTCCATTGGCTGAGGAAATCCTAACTTTGGCTATTTATCTGGCTTTTGATAGCAATTTCTTTTTCTTTGGACTCTTAATCAGTCACAGTGCTGCTCTCCAAGGTGTTTTCTAGGAGATATTGACTCTATTTCTTTGTCTGTGGACTAAGCTTTTCCCATTGGTGATGGTGAAAGACTCTCAGACACAGTTTGTATTGAGGATGCCCAGTTCTACCATCAGGTCGAACATGAAACCCTTCACGGGTGTATGACACTCAGTATCTATCTACACTTCAGGCTCTCTTGGCTTGCTGCTCTGGCTCAATTCCTCGAAAAATCATTAATTTTGAACAAGGAGTTCTACATATTCATTTTTCGAGCCCTCCTTATATTCGGTAGAAAACATCTTAACACTAAAATGTCACCTCAGTTTGTCTGTGGCAATAAAAGCCATCCTTTGACACTGGTTCTACCACTGTAGAGCTGCTAGAATGAATTTCAAAAACTCAGAGAACCTAGGGGAACACAGCCAAAAGCATAATAGCACCCAAATACCAGAAACACCTTGTGGTCAAGTTCCTTGCCAAACTCTGCATCATTAGGTGTAATAAAGGCAATTGGTAAGTACTGAGCCTTCCCCACAGCAGTGTTGTAGAGAATCATGCCACGCCTAAAAGATGGCACCTGCCGGAAGTAGGCCTTGGAGATAAACAATTCCGTATTTGGCATGAACTGGGCACGTCCACTTGTGGCATGATCTGCCGCGTGAGCTTCTTCGCTTATGACAATGCAGAACGTAGCATGGCACCATGGTGCGTCATTTAGAAAATATAAGTCTGCTCTGCGGGATGGTCGGGGGCACACCCTTGATCCCGATGTAGAAGAAAGATCCTGAGTAAATTGCTGTTGGAAGGAACTGGTGTGCAAGTCTTTCTTCCCTGCTGGGCTGGTCAGGGCGATCGGTGCGGGCACACAGTGTCTCAGCCTCAGGCACAGCCTAGGTAAGGGAAGTTCAGCAGTGCTGAGAGAGAGAGAGAGAGAGAGAGAGAGAGGGAGGAGGAGGAAGAGGAGGAGGAGGAGGAGGAGGAGGAGGAAGGAGGGAGGGAGGGAGGAAGAAAAGATTGAGAGATGGGGAGAGGAAGGGAAAGAAGGAGGGAGAAACAAATCACAACTTCTGAGAATCCTAAATCGGTTATCAAGAAATGTAAAAGAGATGTAATTTCCATTAGACATCTATTTACTTAAGTACAGTGAAATGGAAAGCCACATTAACAAAATAATGCTCTGGGGTTGGGTTTGTTTGCTTATTTGTTTTTTGCTTTTTGTGTTTTGATTTGTTTGATTTGTTTTGTTGAACAAGGATATCTGGTTGCTAGAAAAGCAACTTGGGAGGAGGACATCTCTTCCACTGTGAAGAGTTCTTTTTTTTTTTTAATTGGACATTTTATTTATTTACATTCCAAATGTTATCACCTTTCCCTGTTTCCCCTCCATAAGCCTCCCATTCCTTCCCCTCCCCCTGTTTTTACAAGGGTTCCCCCCACCCACCAGCCCACTCCCACCTCACCGCCCTAGCATTCCCCTATACTGGGGCATCAAGCCTTCAGAGGAACAAGAGCCTCTCCTCCCATTGGTGCCAGATAAGGCCATCCTCTTCTACATATGCAGCTGGAGCCATGGGTCCCTCCATGTTTCTTCTTTGGTTGGTTGTTTAGTCCTTGGGAGTTCTGGGGGGTCTGGTTGGTTGATATTGTTATTCTTCCTATGGGGTTGCAAAGCCCTTCAGCTCTGTGAAGAGTTCTTAATATCTAATCTCTGTGTTCATTACAGTTTGTCTGAAGGAGGAAACACTGGATTCCACTCACAATCATGTGATACTCAGTTGCCAAGAATAACACTGTGTCAAAAACTCTGGCTACAAAATTCTACAAGTCTCTCTGTGTGTGCACATACTTACAGTATACAATCAATTCCTCTCAATCTCTGTAAAATAATTTTGGAATAATCATCAAACTTTTCTTGGTTAAAATATGCAGTTAGCAAAAGAAATAGTGGCACATTGAAACTGCCTCACTGTCTATCAGGACATGAATATCTGTATTTTCCCAATTGCTTCAGTGATGTCATGCCGGTGTCTTGAAATCACACCTTAAAGCAATGCCATCTGGGACATATGTTATGAACTAGTTCAAACTGTCTTATGAGACCCTAATGCCTGCATACCACATTATAGCACTTATTAAAAAAAAAAGTGTGTGTGTGTGTGTGTGTGTGTGTGTGTGTGTGTGTGTGTGGTATGCATGTGGTATGTGCAGTACAGCACAAATTCAAGTGTTGGTCCCCACCTACCACTTTCTTATGCAATGACTTTTGAGACCTCTGTTTCCCATCTTAGAAAAGGAGCCCTGGGATTATAAACATTCATTATTGAACCTGGGGATTCTTGGGATTCAAACTTCCTCTGCAAACTGAGTCATCTCCCCAGGTCTGTAAAGATTTCTCAACAAAACTGAGAAATTATGTATATAATTGAGTAAAACAAGCCTATTAAAGCAAAGCTAAGTAACAATGATTAGAATAAGAGTTTTCACTCCACATAAAGGAATAGAGGAAGTGGAAGAATGGTATTTAACCCCATCAGTGCCAACCTATTACTGATACCACTCTCTAGATGTGGGTCTTTCTTTATGCAGAGGGTCATTGGGTCAGTAGGACCATAACGATGAAGGGAGCAGAAGCTGTAGGCAGGGTTCAAACCATTGAGTATGACGGAAGAACTTCTGGGAGACAAACAGCTTCAGTGAGACAGCTCTACTTTCTTGTTTGGGGGTAGAGTGTATAAGGACTTTTAAGGGTACAGGTGAATTGGTCATAACACAACACCTGACTATCATACTGGCAGGAAGGGCTGATTGGTCATAACACGGTACCTAATTATTATATGGGCAAAGGGAGAGAGGGAGACTCGTGTGCTGAATCATGTAGTGCTTTCCAGAAGCTCTGGGCAGGATCACCCTCCAAATAAGGTCAACCATCTATGCTTAGAAACACCCTCCAAATAATGTCAGGCAGAGAAAGGAAGCCTGGCTGACACAGGGGGTATTCCATTTTGTATTGAGCTTAGAGAGCTATCTGGATATGGTGGACTGCGACCTTAGCAGCAGAGATCTCCAACATGAGGAGAACCTTTACCTTGAGAAAAATTCCACTTGAAAATGCAATGAGTGATATGGGTGGGGGGCCTGCATTTTCTTCACATCAGTGTGAGAAAAGCCTTACAGGAGCCAGCCAGCCAATTTTATCTCATCATTGCAGCATGTATTCTGGTCAGGTATACTTAATTCCAGAGTACAAATCACACAAAAGCAAATACACAAATAATATGTCTTTTTTCCTCTCAAAGTAAATTCTATTAAGAGAAACACATTTTGGCAATGCTGAAGAGAAGAGTCAGTAGCTTTTGCTAGTCTTGCTGAGGAATAAGTGTAGTTCCCAGAACCTACATTGGGCAGCTCACAACTGCATTTAACCTCAGTTCCAGTAGAATCTTATACCCTCTTCTACTCTCAGAAGTCATCTGGACAGAAGTTGTGTACATACATACATTCATGTATACCCACATAAAATATAATTCTATAAAGAAAGGGACAATTGAAATGACTAGGACTTGATTTAATTTTTATTGTGTGCATAAAATAACTTAAGGATTATATGTAACACAGAGAAACAAACTGATTATAAGTGAATAGGAACTGTATCTTTTTATTTCACATCAAGTATTAACACATGAAGAACCCTCTTCTCAGTAGGGAACTATATGAAATTAGACAAAGAATTTATTGCTCAGTTGTCAATGGCTGCATAAATTTATGGCCAAAAGGGAAATTGCACCAGATGTGATCTGTGAGGGAGGGAGGGGTCCACTGAATTTCATTAGTGTGAGGAAATCTTTTCAGGAATCAGCCAGCCAACTCTATCCCAGCATTTCAGCTTTCAGATACATCACCAAGCATCCTCTGCAACCTTCAAAAGAGCCAGCATCTTAGTTTCTGCCGATGTGTTTCCTTCTGTTATCTTCAGTGACTAAGATATGGTCTGTGAGAATCTTGCAGTCATATGCACAGTGACATTTGAGCACCGCCCTTTTATGATGACACAAATTAAAAGAAACCTGGATAAAATCTCTGCAAACACTAAGAAGATGTGGCGCTGGGGAAGGTCAAAGGCTTTGCTTTAAAGTGCGACATAATAGTATCTGAAAGCTATTGATGCTGTAGGCTATGTGCTCAACAACGTTATGAGGGCTTCTCAGATTAGTATATGCACTGAATCTCACCATATTGATGAAAGATTGCCTGTTATAGTCTTGATTTACAAAATGAGGAAACTGAGTTTAAATAGAGTAATTGAGTCTAACTGTGAACCAAAATCTGTCTGCCTGTCCTTGTAACTTATTTATCTATTGCCAAGAATAATCAGATATCAGCCTTCAGCATGGAGAGATAACACCATAAGTAAAATGATTGCCTTGAAGGAATGAGGAACTAAGCTTAACAACAAGAGCCTAGGTGGCAGAGGCAGGCATGTCATGTGCACTTGTGATCCCAGTGCTGGAGGAATGGAGATAGGTTGACTGCTAAAGCTCCCTGGGTAGCTAGCCTGTTAGTTAGTTACTATGTCAGAAAATAAGGTCCAAGGAATAATGTCCAACATTGTCCTCTGGCTTCCACACATATGTGCATACGACATGCACCAATACACCCGAACACACACATATTCCTTCAAAATGCTTACCTTGAAAGAGCAAAAAAATATTTTTGAAAAAATTACTATTACTTTACAGAAGGCCAACTTTACACAAAAAAATATTGTATAAATATGCCCCATTTCTTTTTCTTTGAGAAATGTTTCTTCCCTCTCAGAATTCTTATTTTTATCTTGGAAAAGACTTTCTCCCATCTCCTAAAACAGTCAATGCACAGAATGTGGTATGGACTATGAAATAATTTTTAATGAGTGAATTTACTAATCAAGTAGCCAGATAGCAATTGACATACCAGTTATAGAGCTCAAGAGCTGAACAGTATTTAATAGTTATTATTTTCAATAATCTAGGATGGTCAAAGAGTAACAGGCTAAACTTGACTAGACCAGAGGTGTGAGTCAGGTAGATAGCTGACACTGGAAAACAGCAGTATTGGTCCTTAGTGATGTGCTGAGGCTACACGTTGCACAAGACTACTTTCATTATTTGACTCATCAACCTTAACACCCATCTGTTGGCTGAGAAGGTGGAGACTCAACAAACAAAGCAATTTACCCCATCCTGCCAGAGAGTAGGTAGACACTGGAAGCATGAAACGAATCTTTTGTTATTCCATAGCTTATTTCAATACCATGCCATGTTACTAGGAAGAACAGGAGCAGCATAGAAGAGGAGAAAGGAAAAAACAGAACAAAGGGAAAACAATTCAAGAGTTAGCCAATAGATCTCCTCCAGCCCTGAACCTCAGTTTCCACTCTATTTTGCCCTGGAAATATCCAGGCACTTATTTTAATCCCCAAATTTCCTTATCTAGGATGAATATAAGAATGACCCAGTTACCACAGTTCTGTTGACAGGAAAGTCAGGGCTGACATCCAATTAGTTCAGGGCTTCACTCTGCCCTGGCAAGGACAGCCATGGGATAAACCCTCAACAGTTCTTTTGCACCTTCCTAGCTGGAGGTAATTGCCCCTGCATAGGGAATTCTGAACCTCTGTGCCCTGGGGCAGCAATCTGGCCGCTCATTTGTGAGTCTTGGCACTAATCTGAAGCTGCACATACCTCTTGAGCTGTTACAACTGTCCAATGGGGCACCTGTTCTCTCTAATTGAAGGTGATGGCCAAGGGCAGTGGGGACATGTTGGCAGCAGTTCCACTAATGTCTTGTGATTGGCTGGAAAGTAGCATGGATCTGTGATGCAGAGAAAATTCTGCCTACCCTAGCATATCCATGTAGAGGAATTAACCTGCCATACAGTGAAGGGAGTCTGATGTTGGGCAGAAGAGAAACCCCGTTAGAAAAAATATTCAAAGAATGTGACACCGTCTGCTCATTGAGAATATTGTACATTGAAAAGTCTGCAGCATTTCCAACTGTTCACCAACCTGCCCCCACTTCAGTAATCCGTTTAATGGAAGTTAAAAGCATGCTGCGAAATGCAGCACACCCAATTTATTACTAGAGCTCATTCCATAGATAGCGAGCCCACACCCTGCATGCTGCAGAGAATATATAGGTTGCACTTAGAGATCAATACCAGTTGGCTGCAATTTGATAAGTGCTTCTAATTAAATTTCTAGCTATGACATTTACTTAATCAAAACTTTGGCAACGAGAGCTAATTCAAGCACGGTATTCAATGAGCAGATTTTAAAAAGAGTTGGAGGGAATTGCTGGGAAAATAGAAACTTAAACGTATGGCTTAAAGTCCTTACAACTGTAATTAACACGGTGTGTCATCTAAGGAACACTCACAAGTATTGGCTGTCTCAGCACTAGAAGAAAATGTACTAGTACATGGCATTTTAGATGAAGATATTCTAGGGTAGACTATAGTATCAAATATGACATGGCATTATCAGAGGAGAGAAGTAATATGGTCCAAGAAGAAATGCTTTATTAACTGAGCAGATTTAATGATGCTTTGATATTGCATGAGGACTTGGATGCTCTTAATCTTCAAGCATATTTTCAGTATGCTTTTTAAATGAATTTTTTAAATTTCATGGAAGACATCATAAAAGCAACTTGGGGACTTCTTAATGCCTCTAAAAATTATTCTAGGTGTCTTATCAAGCCATCAGATAGAACTATTTTTTGTTTAAAAGAAGGACCAAGACTATTTTTTATCCTGTTAGAACTCCTGAATGCAGCATAACTTTCATCATCCACAGTTTTAAACCCATTGTTGTCCTGGGGGTTAGTTGCAATCTTATTTGCAATTTGGGCTTTAAAAAAATGGTTAAAATAAGAAAAAAGAAAACAAGCTCAAAGTCATTGATGAAAGGTCAGTAGGCACAAAATCCCACCTGAATCTTTAAAAAAGACTGCAACCCAAATCACATTTCATCTCAAAGTGAGAGTGTATCTTCTCCACACTGAACAGAATTCCTTTCTCCTCCTTCAAACCTGCTCTTCCTTCCTCTCCTCCCTCTAAGATACTAGAGGAACCCCAGCCTTCACAACACTCACAGTAGAGGCTCTCTAGCTTAAAATGTATTGTAGTGGGGAGATTGGGGTTCCTTGGGAATTTGCAAATGAGTTCTTTTTTTGGGTGCTTCCATAGACAGAGGAAAAGGACTCTTGTCTCTTCACCATTACACATGTATATGTATGCACATACATGTGTATGGACACACACACACACACACACACACACACACACACACACTTTAGGAATGATAGAACAGCCTTATGAACACAGCATTTCCTAAGGAGCCCTTCCCTCTTCTCTCTTAGGCCTTCCCTTACATCCAGTTGAGAGAGGACAAGCCCTGAGAGTAGCCAGTAGCACCTTAAAACTATGGTCCATAAACAGAGAAAATGAGGTTCTCAGCTCCTTTTGTTCTTAACCTTCAGGCTTTAACTGGCTTTTGTATTTCTGAGTCAACTGAAAGCACCTGACCCAGCACAAAGCTTTTATATGGCTATAGGAAGCAACATAAAACACCCAGCTATAAGAAAAACTGACATACTAAAATTATTAGTAGTATGATAACTATTGATGACATTAATAAAATAACAATGATATTAATTAATACTAACACATAATGTTGCTTTAATAATAATCAAAATTATTAAAATGTTCATTCCAAGAGGAATTAACTAGAGATATCTCAGAAACTTAACAGGCTAAATGACAACTATGTAAAGAGGCAAAATCTAACTAATTTCTTCATCAATCAAGCAAGACTCATCATTTCAAGAGGTCTCATATAGTGTCAGCAATGCACCAAGAGCTGTTTTAGAATAAATAGAGATAAAACAATGGGAACTGAAAGTGAGTCTGGGTAGATGGCTGTTAGGGAAGAGTTTGTTGCACAAACATAAAGACCTGAGTTCAGAACCCACGTAAAAAGTCAGATATGGCCAAGCATGCCTGTAACCACAGAGCTGGAGAGGCAAAGAAAGGAGGAACCCTTGGGCTTGCTGGCTATCCAGTATAGCTCATCACTAAGCTCCAGGTTCAGAGAGAGACTCAACAAAAACTAATGAGGTAAAAGAAACTAAAGAAGGCATCCAAATTTACAAGCACAAATATGTACATTTGTACACATGTACACACACGCACACATACATGCGTGTGCACACTCACAAAAACGTGAAAGAAAAACTATCTTCCTTCAAAAAGTTGCTCTCAATAAAAAATAATAAAATTAATTGTTTGAGTCAGGTGAGAGCTCTGGGGTAAAACAGGGAAAGAAAACTGTAGTGTCGATGGAACAAATTAGGTTCGCCAGTGAAATCTCAGAAGAAAGGAGTAATCCTGGCCAAAACACAAGAGAGCTGAGGACTTCAGCGCAAAGCTCTGTGGTGACAGACTGAGACTTGCAGCTGTTGGTTTGTGAAGTTCTTACAAGTCTGCTCTCTGTCACATGCCTTCCTTTCCCAGCGTATAAGGCTCATATATACTTCCATAACTGGGAATTTCAATGGAATCTTCTTTCTGGGCCTTAGTGGAGAAGGATTAAATGTGTAAATGATTTTTTAAAAATTAACATATACCTTTAAAGAGGCTGAGTAGAAAAAATACTGTTTTTCCAAAAATAACTGTGCCCAATACGTCTGGTGTTTGAGCAAAAACAACACCAGGATGCTGACACTGGGAATTTTTAGGTATCTAGCAAAAAATCAGCTGACTGTTTTTCCTGAACACTCAAGTGTAAATCAAAAATCTCACAAGCTTGTAATCATTCCTTAACCAAATGTTAGCTCTGAAGCTAACCGGAAACTGAATGACAGGACAGATCCTATTGCAAATGGAGGAAGTGCTGCCAGAAGGAACTGGCTATGAACCCAGCTTTTTACTTAATGGGTCTGGGATAAGTAGAGAAATAACTCACTCTTCTGAACTTGTGTTTCCATATTCTTAATGGAAATGCACTCCTAATTCTTAGAGATTAAGGAAACAGATCTGTAAGTATGTTTCTACATTCATCATTTTGCCTGATTAGAAGCTCCAGGAGGGTACAGAGCATCCATGCCAACATCCTGAGATGTAGCACAGGTCTTCCTGGCATTTAGTAACTACTCATCCATTTCCTCCACTAGTCTGGAGACTTTTAATCTAATGATTCAGCCTGGTCCAATGCTAATAATAATCATGAACCACAAGAAGGATCCTCACAAAGCCAGAAACATAATCCACGCACAGAAAATGCTAACTCCTTTCATCAGGACGTGATATTTGGGTGCCAGCTCTGCTACCTTAGGAACAGTTGTGCCTCTTTAGAAACCTTCCTGGTGATAGAAAAAAGTGATTATTCCACTCTTCTCAGTGAGAGCCTCAGCCCAGCTATCTTACTTCTAAAAAACTGACCCTTTCCACTTGCGTTAGCATATGGGGCATCATTGTGACCTAATCCTCTGACACAGCAACTTACAGAAGGAATGGTTTATTTGGAGTCATAGTTTCATGGGGTTTTGGTCTATCATGGTGGGGAAGAAATGATAGAGAAGATTGGGGTGTAGTGTGGCAGCAGAAGCTACTGTTCACTTCATGGCAGATCATGAAACAAACAAGACAATAACAAAGGGGTGGAGGCAAGTATAGTTTCCAAAGGCCCATCTCTAGCAACCTGCATCTACTAACTGTTCCCAACTTCCTAAAGGCCCCATAACCTCCCAAATTAGCACCAACTAGGAAGCATTTATAATGTAAGCCTCTAGGAGATATTTCGATTCCAGCTATAGCACTGTCTAACTTAGGCATTTAACTCCAAGCATCCAGAGGGCAGGATGGTCAGCAACTGATGAGCATAGATTCCTGGCTGGGAATCAAATGAAGCGTCCAGAGGCTCAAAGCAGGGATTTCTATTACCTCTATGTGGTTTTTCTGGCATCTCAAAAGAAGGAAGTGGGAACAGTTGCTGTTCTAGTTTCATTGTACTGTGTGATAAGAGACTCTGGTCAAAAACAACCAAGAAAAGAAAGGATTTATTTGACTTACACTTCCAGGTCACATCCACATCAATGAGAGAAGTCAGCAATGGATCTCAAGCAGGATGTTGAAGCAGAAATCATGGGGAATGCTGCTTGCTGAATTCTATATAGACAGCTTTCTTAACCAGTCCAGGACCACCTGAACAGGGAATTATGTCACCTACAGTGGACTGGGATCTCCTAAATCAATAAATAATTAAGGCAATTTCCTACAGAGATGCTCACAGACCAATTTGCTCTGAGAAATTCCTCAGTTGAGTCTCCCTTCTGAGACTCCCTGTGTCAAATTGACAAGGCTAAATAGGCCAGCTACTAATAGTCCTTGAGATATAGGCCATGTCTTAATGGAGAAAGAGAGTGATCAAAAAAATGGTGGGCATACATGCTGTGAAGAGAAACTGTAAAACCTAATGTTTAACTGACTTCTATATTCCATTGGTTAAGAAACCTAAGCACCAACTCATTTACTCTCCTGTCACCTTGACAACTGTTTAATCTCTTTCTTTCTGTGGGATATGCTACTAAGAGTCAATATATGCTATGCATACCATATTGGTCAGGCACTGTTAATGTCTGTTGGCATTAATGCCTCACAGCACCTCAGCGATGTGGACACTATCCCTGTAAGAAAACTAAAACAAATGTCACTTCTGTCACCCTGCCCAAACATATATAATGCGCTCCATTACTCAACCAAATTCTGTGTTATATATTACACCATCTTGATGACTAATCCAGGTGATATGTACATAGAAAATGCTTAAAACTGTGGTTGGAATATCGTCATGCTTTGGGACTACCAAGAACAGAACTGCTTGGACAGAGATAAAAGATCATGAAATTGCATAAGAAATGAGATGGGGTGGTTAACAAAAATCAGAGAGCTTTAAATACCCCACTACTACGTGCAGGGAGCAATGAAGGTTGAAGCAGAAGAGAGAAGTCAATTAAGAGACTTCAGTGATTTATGAGAGGATTGAGAACAACCTCAAAGAGTACAATAGTTTGGAGAAGGGGAAAGCAGACTCACAAGGAGACAGAAGGCAGCTTTTAAGAATGGTGGCAATCACAAAAACACCCAGAACAGGGGACTTTGAGCTGGGTCCTTGAGTGAAGTGCATAAGGATGCATAATACCATTCCTTTAAAGAGAGGCAGAGACCAAGAATAAAAGGGAGCTTTCAGAGGAGATGGATGCATTCAATTTGACTCCTGTTACATTTAAAAAGAAACCAAGACATAACAGCCAGACTAAGATGGGGTGATAGGGCATCTCATGAATAGAGTCAACATGAAAAACTATCACTCGAAAGGATGCTATGAAATCTAACTCGCCAAGAGGAAGTTCTGCTTTTCACTTCTTTCTCATGACAGTTGCAATATGTTGGCACCCAAGGGCTTATTATTACATTTTTAATAATGTCTTTGTATAAAGGAGACACACTCAGTGGAAGATTACGAAATCTCCACATGTATTTCTTTTCTGAATAAGCTGTTTTATGAAATTGCTTGTTTTGGCAGATTCACAGGAACAAGGAGGAAAGAAAAGCTTTCCTGGCCTTTTGTCTGAACACTCTGTTGAACTGTTCAAATTATAAGAATGTGTGCCTGAGTTTTCAAATTTGAAAAGTACAGCAAATAAACTTTCTGTTCTCCCCAGAACTGATGCGGCATTATCTCTGTGGGTGAGTGTGAGATAGCCTCTAAGCTTTTCAGCTGGTGTCAAAAGTAATGAGATGCCCTGTGTGAAAATATGCACTTGCCTTGTGTCTGACTAAGTCTAACACACTGAAATTCTCACCGTGGGATGCTTTGTGCTACCAGATGTTACCTGCTGAACTTTCACCTCCATAGCCAGAAGAGCCACTTGACAAACGGCTCCCTTTAACAAAGCACCTCGATGCTAGAAATGATGTGACCCTCAGTATGTGAGTGGAGACAAAATTGAGAAGGAAATCCAGAGCATTTCATTCTGGAGACTCTTCCACAAGCCATACCCAAAGCAGCAACTTGGTTAGCTTTAGTCACATCTTAGAGTTTTCGGGGAAGAGAATCCAAGCATGAATTGCATCAATCAGATTGGATCAAGCACATGTCTAGGGTTGATTGTCTTGATTATCAATTGATGGAGGGAGGGTTCAGCCTACTGTGGGCAGTACCATACTTATACAGGTGGTACTGAACTATATGAGAAATGTAGCTAAGCATAAACCTGCCTCCCAGCCAACAAGTACCATCCTCTATCATTCCCTTTGTGCTTCTTTTGGTATCAAGTGAGTTCCTTGGTCAGAGGAAATGCCGTGTGAAATAGCAGGCAGGCCTAGCTTCCTACCTTGAGTTCCTACCTTGACTTGTGTTAGTGATGGACTCTGGGATAATAAACCAAACAAAACCTTGCTCACCTCAAGGTTACTTTTGGATGGGGGATTTTATCACAACAACAAGGAATGATGCCAAAGTCATCATTGTACATTACATGTCCCAGTAAATGTCCAACCTCTTCCTGGTTGTATAATGTTCAATATACTGTACAAACAACACAAAGTTGATAGTGGAAATACTATATGAAGAAACACACAGAACAACTGCCTAGATGGTCAGTGCATGTTACTAATCCTAACACATACTGAATATCCTGTAACACATTAGATGGAAAATATTACTCTGACTTCTTCTACTTGCTCCTAGGGTCTTTCTATTATAAAAATAACTCTATAACAATATATTCCCAGTAGTAAATAATTCACAAACATCCAGCATTAGGCCATGACACTCAAAAGAAACCCAGGAAAGCACTAAACTGTGATCCCATTTATTCCTTAAATAACTTCAGAGATCACTTTGTAAGTAGCAGGTGCTATCTTAAATATTGAGAATTTAGGGAAAACTGGTAGCCTTCCTATATTCAAGTAGATTAAAGTCTGTTAAAAAAAGATTGGCCTGCTATTACATATGCAAAATAGAATAATATGCTTCAACAGTAGTAAATGCTACCCTACCCTGGCAGCAGACATATCTTTGAGTAAATTTGATCAGCAGTAGAGGACTTGGCTAGTAGGCACAAGTCCCTAGGTTCAGTCCTTGGAAAGAGCAATAGAGAGGAGAAGTCTAAGCATGTAAAAGAGGGATATGGTGGACTCTGGTATTTAGTGTGGACACTCTAAAGAGCAGAATGAAAATTAAATTTCTACTCTAAGTTTGAGAGATTCAGGAGCAATAGAAGATGTGGTATATGGTATTATCATCATGATCACAGCTTTGAAGAGAGATGGTATACCAGTTAGAAGTAGGTTTGCTTAGAACAAAGATCTAGTAGAGACTCACCTTCCACAAGCAAGATAGCATCTCTTCAGTTTTTCTGTTGGTCAAGCTCGTCTCATGGGTCCAAATCTCACACTAGGAACTGATGTTTATCTACATCTGAAAATGCAGAGTGGCTGTGAGCAGGTTCTGTGACAACTAGAATGGAAAGGGAGTCAGGGACTCAAAGAAGCCTTTGAAGATTTTTATGACTAGAGATTTGAGAGCGTGGGGATGGTGAGATGGCTCTGCAGGTAAAGCATTTGCTGTACCAGATTCACAGCCTGAGTTAATTCCCCAGAAGCTGCATGGCAGGAGAGAATTGACTCCTGTAAATTGTTCTCTGACCTTCACAAGAATGTTGTGGCACACACACACACACACACACACACACACACACACACACAGAGAGAGAGAGAAAGAGAGAGAGAGAGAGAGAGAGAGAGAGAGAGAGAGAGAGAGAGACAGACAGAGAGACAGAGAGACAGAGAGACAGAAACAGAGCAGAGACAGAGAAACAGAGAGACAGAGAGACAGAGAAGAGGAAGAGATGTTTTAAAATAATCACATAAATTACTTTTAGTTTAAAAAAAAATGGAAAGCACGGGAATTCCTCCCAGTCTATTTCATATTTAAGTATAGAGAAAATTAGCTGAGATGCTCCTCACTGTACAGGGACCATTCAGATTGTCAGTGAGCAGCACTGGTAGATACCCTTGTCTATTTCGTTTTACATCAAAGAGTTTACTTATGATTTATTCAAACAGCAGGTGGTTGCCAGGTCCACGTGGATGCCTGGGTTGGTATTAAATTTTGTGAACTGGCTGACATCACTATTGAAATTCCCTGGGAAAGTATTTCCTTTTCACACCTGGCTTATAAAGCAATCACACGGAAGGATGCAACACATTGAATGGTCTTTGAAACACAACCAAGAATCACATCTGGTGTGCTTTGGAAGAATGACATTTTCCACTGTGCATTAAGAGTTGTCTAACAACAGCCAACACTGAAAAGCAGCCCTTTTCACAATTTTTAACCACAATTGCTCAGCATACCACATTTAGGAGAGAGGAATTATTACCTTCTTGTGTAGATGTCAAAATTTAGGTACATTCAAAAAGACTAACACTGTGCCCATTCCTGCACCTAATTTATGGTACAGCAGAAATTTTGAATGTTATTTATCTTTAAAGCCCATATTTTCAATGGTTTTGCTTTGGAATTATTTTGTCAATGAATAAATCTTGGTGTGAGAAAAAAAGCAGGTAAGGAGCTAGGAGTGGGGGGTGGGGGCACATCCTCATAGAATGCAGGAGGAGGGGGGATAGGATAGGGGGTTCCTGGGTGGGGGGAAATGGGGTAAGGAAGTAACATCTGAAATGTAAATAAAATATCCAATAAAAAAGTTTAAAAAGCAGTAAAAAAAATAAATAAAAATAGAAAAAGAAATGGAAAATTACATTAAGGATAAAAAAAGAAAAGAACAAAGAAATTGAGAAGTCCTTCCCTAAGCAAATTCCTGAACAAATTTATTTTCTTAGGTGACACAGAAACTCAAGGAAATGAGTTGCATGTGTATCAGTTGCCCTTTCTGTGGTTGGCTTTAGTTCAATCCTTTACTGTTTGTTGAGTCCCTATGATTTAAATGTCCTGGAGTTAATAATCTCAAGGATTTCAATGAGTTTTTACAAAATAGGCATCATCTCTCATGGCCAGTAGAAATGAATTTAAGACCTTCTTCTTTATGGAGACTTGAATGGCAGTTGTATCGTCTCTGAATTTCCTCAAGGCTATAAACAGGGCTCACAGTGGCTCTCACTGGGTCAAGGTCTGCCAACAGAGATTTTTTTTAGAAAGCATAAAGCATGTAGCAGTCTGTCTGTGAGTAGTTGGAGAATCTACTACCAGAGTAGGGCTTGCACCCTGCCCAGTATCCACCTGTAGTTTCACACTTGCTTGTCTGAATCTCTGATTTCCCTAAGGGACAGAATAATGGAGATTTCCTTCAGAAATAAGATATCATAGAGATAAGGAATGGCTGTATGTATGCAGACACTATGTATGCATGCACTGTCATCTCTCCAGTAAAAGAATGACCATGTATGTTCTCTACAACAGAAAACTTACAATAAGATAGGAGAGAGGATTATGACTCCTCAGGTTTTGTCACCTGCCCAGCTCTGCTTCTCCAGCTCAGTCTGTTTCACATTATTAGCTGCTTGTTTCCTCTCTTCTTTCCTGTCCTGATTCTGCCTAGATTAACAAACATGGCCCCTTACATATATTCCCATCCTTCATTTAATGGCTGTGTTTGTTTCCTCTCATATTCAGCTACTCTGTTCAAAACTGTTGTAGAAGATTTAAGGATAAGACAATGTGAGGATGATACATGGGAAACAACCAATGAAATTTTAAAAAAATAAAAATCTTTATAGAGAGAACTTCACTATATGAAGTCGGAGTCAGGTAACACTATCTGAAGGATTTTAATATAAAACAACATGAAAAGATGAACATTCACTAACATTAAATCAATTTTATAGTTAACAAACACTATAATTCGTTTTCTACTTTGGGTCAAAAATAGCAATACCCCAAACTAGCAAACAAAAATTGGTGTCTAATTCCTATAGAAAAGGCGCAATGTATACATGGTAAGACCAACCTGCTGTTTCTATATATAGTGATGTCTTTAAACTAGGAACCTTTAAATAGCATACTATGATATGATACAGATCATAAGTGAGGTAACTTTTAATTTAGGAAAAATCACCATAATGGTCAGAACTCAGAGGAAATAACTAATTCTGTGGGAAATGAAAACAATCATTTATATTTATTTTGCCAAAGTTTATATTTGTCTTTACCTACATATGCTAAGCTAATGATTATAACAACACTAACTATGATCGTTTCCTTAAATTCACTGATGAAACATTGAGACAACAAAGTCAAGCAACAGGAAAGCATAACCCAATTATGGTTGTGATTCTGACTAGAGTTGAGCCCTTAATCAAAGTATAAATGATTCTACTGAAATACTTGTTAAATTCACCCAGTGACTTTTAAAGATATTAAGATATCTAAGCCCCATTGTACTAAATGAAGTACAATCGCTGTGTATATAACCTAGAAGTTTCTGTTTCTCTTCTTTACATTACCCAGGTACAATCCATGTGAGAACTACCTCATTATTCCATTCTTGAAAGTACTGCAATTTCAGAGCTTCTTCAGTAGGAAACTTGGTGTGTTAGGAAAAGGGTGGGCAGTGTGCCTGGACAAAATGCTCTGTGAGACGAAAAGGGAAAAAGTAAAGAAGAAAAGACTGCTTAGAGTCAATTTTGAAGGGCCTTGAATTACATCATAATCTAATGGAGCCACAGAGATGTCTGCGGATGAAGTGTTTGCTGTTCTAGCATGAGGATCAGAATTTGGATCCTTGGCATGCACAGAAAAGAAAGGCAAAGCATGGTGGGGCCCTGTAATTACAGAGCTCTGGAAGCACAGCCAGAAACCCTCCAAGAAAAAACTAACCATCTAGAGTAGCCAGAATCAGCAAGGTCCAGGTTCAACAAAATTCTCAACTTCAACTTCAGGCTCACACATAGATGCTGGTATTCATGTGGACATACCTATTCACTCATGCAAAAGAAAATCTGTCACTTAATTTATCCTGCAGTAGAAAGCCTTTAAAAATCTAAGTACAGTCATGAAAAGCATATGATTTATATTTTAGAAAAGCTGAGTCCCTGGAATAATGGACACAATAAAACATAATCAATAGTGCAGAGTCTCCTAATGATCTAAAGAACTTACATTTCCTTACTGAAAATTAACATATTACTTAATGTTTAATTCTGAGATGATTTTCCACAGGACTTCTCCACCAAAGCTGTTATTCTGGTCTACTTGAACATGAAAACTTTAAGACAGACTTGTTAATTGTTTAGATATAAGGAGAACTACAGTGAGTCACTGCCCTTCAGTGTCAGGTTTTCATGCCATGTGGAATGAACACAGAAGAGGAATAGGTGGCAATAGACGTGAGAACTCATATTTTGAAATTAAGCTCAATTATTTTCTTCAATCAAGAAAACTCTACTTGAGCCCAGGAAACTAATAGCATTTCTATAAGTTTGGCTTATCTCATAAATCATATCCTCTTCACTGAACTTTAGCATATTTTCAATCACCTGTGAGAGATGGGCACATACGGCACAGCAGTGCCACATAAGTAACAATAAAGCGACTTCACTTTGCTGTAATCCCTCTACCATAACCCAGGCGTCTTCCTTTTTTTACAAGTAGAGACAGCTGAAGAGTCCCCTCAGGGATGACATGTGCAACAGAATGATTCAGGGGTCTGCTCACGACAGTTACACCAAAGAATTAAGCCATATGGCAACCTGTTCACTTGAAATTAACTCCCTATGCATCTAGACTGGTACTTACACACACACACACACACACACACACACACACACACACA
>JANHMN010000004.1:90749793-90762872 GCA_030674055.1 Rhabdomys pumilio
GATCTTCACATGCTCACTACATGCTCTCTCATCACTGTCTCACTCGCTCACTAGCCTTTCTCTTGCCCCAGTCTTTTATTGATACTCTAAAAGCAGGTAGAAATAAAAGACATTGTATAATTATTGTCAAATCAAATTCAAAAGAATAACCACATCCCACAATGAATCAAGAATTACAATTATTTCCCAAAGTTTCAAGCTTTCCCTATTTCAGGCCTGCAGCCAAAATAATTGCAAACTTTTCATTATTTAAACTTTAATTTTTAACTTATTATACTTCAGAGCTAAGAGCTTCAAGGTCAGCTACTTGCATTTTCCTGTCAAGCTCTAATGATAAATGACATGGGTAAAGCTGCCAGGCAGTGGCAAGAAAGAATCAAGTTAACCCTTAACTCAGTAGTTCTGCTAGCTTCCTGCTTCTGTACACTGCACACAATGACTCTCCTAAGAGTCCCAGTGTTTTGACTTAGTTTTACTAATATATAATTTTATGCATTCTAAACTTGCTTATCCAAAAACCACTCTTAAACGTTGTGCAAAACTCATTCCATAACTTCAGTAGATTTTTCTTTTCTTGGGGTCCGAGTGTTGGCTCTATTTCATTTTCTAATAATCTCTTCAAACTTTCTTTGCAAGTCAAGCATTAATCTGCAACTACCGTTGTGCAGTTATTGCATTGTTTCCAAGATGAGAACACACAGCACGCACCTGGGCCATTAGGACCGTGCTGTGCTGTGCCCTGTGCCTCAGTTTTTAATTGTTTAAGAATCATTACATCAAGGAACATCTAGTTTCACAGAATTCATCAGAGCAGAAGAAGAAAGGAGTAAGAAAGTCAGATATAACAGAATAATTATGCACACCAAGGCCAATTGAAAAGCAGTCACACACAAGTGAAATCTATACAGAGTTGTCCAGGCTAAGGTTAGGAGAAATGGGAACAACAGTTTTTTTTTACAAAGAGCTGCACAGGCTACTGAGATGGCTCCATCCTGGCCTACTGCGGGCAGTTCCTTATTTCAGATGGCGGGTTCTCTGGAGGGATGTGTCTTCTTCTTCTCAGGGTCCCAGACACCATCCTCTTTACAAGGAGCTGCTGCAGGCTTCTGAGATGGCTCGGTCCTGGCCTACTTCATGCAGTCCCTGTCATGGTATGCTGTCCCCAGCACGCCACCCTTGGAAAACTAAAGTTGTTAGTGAAGCTAGGTTGAGATGTTTTTACTACTGGCTCTGATGTGAAAAACCTTAGGGAACAATTTGAAGTTCAGAAAGGCGCACTCATATTTGTTAAGCTAGGGACCCTTTATGGTCAAGGAACAAGAACAATGGCAGCACTGGATGATGTGACTCTTCCTGAGGCCAGACGATGATAATTGATTTTATACCCATTTTTCACTCAGCTTCCCGATATGATTCATTAATAATTGCTGATAAGTAGATATACATTTTGAGGATTTAGGATAGATATGATTGATTTTTATATAAAAGCTTAGATTTGTGATTCTTTAAATATACTTAGAAGATTACTTTTAAAGATAAATAATGAAATAATTACTTCTTTCTTTGTAATCACAAATTGCTGCCTGCCAGTAAGAGAAGCTGGCTGAGAAAGCTACCTTGCTTGCTTACACTTTGTTAATCTATAACAAGTTGCTGAGTTATGAATGCACGTGTATTTTTAGAATAATTTGTCTTCTGTACCATACTATGTAATGTTATATCTTGTAAAAGTATTGAAAAACACACTGTTTTTCAACACTCATTCACTCGAAGAAAATTAAAATGTAATCACATTGTAATTGTCTACTGCTTAAAAGATTTTTCTGGGATACATAAGCGATGGAAAAAAGAATAAAATATGGGTGAATGGAATATTGTTTCTCCCATTTATCAGCTATGTGTGTATGTGTAAAGTTTGTGCAAATGGGCGGCTAGAACATTGTTTCTTCCATCCATCAACAATATGTGCATGAGTAAAATTTATGCAAGTGAGGGTTGGAACATTGTTCACTCATCCACCAATTGTGTATTTTTGTATGAATGATGTATGTATGCATGTATGTATGTATGTATGCATGTATGTATGTATGCATGTATGTATGTGTGTATGTATGCATGTATGGACTACTTGGAGTCTGCTTGCTGGAACTTTGCCTTAACCATTCTATGTTTGAATATGTATGTGTCTGTCTGTAGGTCTATATGCATGTATATATGTGTGTATATATATATGCATGTATATATGCATGTATATTTGTGTGTATTAAGTTATTAGACTCTGCCTTTTGTTTTGTCCATTCTGGGTGTGTGTGTGTGTATGGGTGTGGGTGTGTGTGTGTGTGTGTGTGTGTGTGTGTGTGTGTGTGTATGTGAATTTTCTCTCTTTCCTTCTCTTTCTCACCAGCCCCAGGGAGTTTAAAGAGTTCATAGTTTTCACGTGGCCACAGAGAGTGCCAGCCCCAGTAGATTAAGCTTTGCTCCCTCAGAAAAAATCTGCTGAGTAACCTCTCTAATCACTGGCTGACTCTGACAGCAGCCCTGTAGGTATCGACATCTAGTTGTTCTTGCACTGACCCCCAAAGGCCGTCTGCCTCAGTTTGTGGGTACACAACATGGATGCCAAAGACAGTCACTGGCATACTCCAACCACAATTGTCTATTTTTAAAGAGATGTTTTCTGAAGAAACTTTTAAACACACCATATGGGCACAACTGAATACCTGAATTATTTGGATCCATCAGTTTTACCCAGGATTACACAGTATTATCTGGCTTTTGCTACGTAACATTTTTTTTTTTTCATTTTCTTTATTGAATATTTTATTTATTTACATTTCAAATGTTATACCCTTTTCCAGTTTCCCCTCTGGAAACTCCCATCCTATCTACCTCCCTCTCCACTACTATGAAGGTGCTCCCCCACCCACACACTCCCGTCTCCTCACCCTGGCAGTCCCCTACACTGGGGCATCAAGCTTTCAGAGGACCATGGGCCTCTCCTCCCATTGATGCCAAATAAGGCCATCCTCTGCTTCATATGCAACTGGAGCCATGGGTCCCTCCATGTGTACTCTTTGGTTGGTGTTTTAATTCCTGGGAGCTTGGAGGATGGGGGAGGAGTCTGGTTGGTTGATATTATTGTTCTTTCTATGGGGTTGCAAAGACCTTCAGCTCCTTCAGTCCTTTTTCTAACTCTCCATTGGTTTCCCCATGCTCAGTCCAATGGTTGGTTGCAAGCATCTGCATCTGTATTTGTCAGGGTCTGGCAGAGCCTCTCAGGAGACAGCTATATCAGGCTCCTGTCAGTAATGGTTAAAAAATGAAAAGTATTAATATTTGTAATATTAACTGAGTCTTAAAAAGGAATTTATGTCTTTAATAGAATTTAAATATTATATATGTCATATGTACATATATATATGATGTATTGTTAGTTGCTACTTTTCTCCAGAATTGAGACTCACATGTGGTAGTTCAACAAAATATAATGAAATTAAACAATATACACTCTAGTTCATCCTCTACAATGCTATCTGTCTTTTCTTTACATTTATTTATTCCCTTTAAATTTTTAACTAACAATTGTTATTGGATGTGGCACAATGTGATGTTGTGATATAAATATTCAATGTGGTATTAATAAATCAAACTCATTATCATATCAGTCATGCCAGTAGCCATTTTTATTATTTCTTTTATTCTTGAGATAATACAATTACATTATTTACCCCTTCCCTTTCCTTCCTCCAAACTCTTCCATATATCCTTCCTTGCTCTCTTTGAAATCCATAACCCCTTTTTTATTAATTGTTGTTACTGCATATTTTTCTTAAATACATAAATACAACATACTCAATAAATATAATGTTATTTATATGTATATGTTTTCAGGAATGAACGTTAAATGGCATTGGATGACTAATTAGTGTGTTCTTCCCTGGGGAAGACTATTTCTCCTGCTTTCTATAGACCTTTATATACCTTCTACAGTAATATTTATCTTTAAGGCTGCAGTTCAGAAATACAAGATGAGTTCTAGAAAATGGAAAGCTAAATGACCCGGTAGCTGACAAGAGGACAAGCCCAGTAAATGATCTGTTTCTGCCTCTTGTCTTGTTATTTTTTTTTTTAGAAGAATGATGAAGAAGCTGATATACTCAGTTTGTGGTCATTTGCATAATAACTCTACATTAAAAAGAGAAATCTAAACTTTCCAGTTTTATCTACATTCTTTGGCCAATTGACAATAATAAAATCAAAACAAGTCGGGAACCCCTATCAGCAGTGTTATCCGATACAAGCTTCCTAGTCTAGATGGATTGTATTCAGATATACTGAATTTGAGGTTCAACTATGTCATTTTCATGAGTCACTGAAGTATGGAAGCTGTCAAGATCAAAGAGATAGAACAAATATAATCCAAATATTAACCAACAACACCACAATATAAACGTGATCACTGTCAACACTCCTCTGCCCCTGCGTGGGTCACGAGTCTCGGCCTCAGTCTACTGACCCCGAAATATACCTCTTGCTGTTGCATCAAGAATGATGTCTTGTGAGTTATTGGGTGGCCGTGAACTCCTGAGGCTTGAGGGAGGTCCTCCCTTCGTGGGGGGGGGTGTCTTACATTTTGATGCATTGGCCGGGAAACTGTGACCACCCTAATCTCCAAGAACCCACTTGGAGGTAAGATTTCACCTGAGGTTTTCTGTCTGTGTGACCATTTGTCTAAATTGTCTGGTTTCTCGTGTGCTGGTTTGTCTAAGTTGTTTGGTTTCTGGTGTACCGGTCTGTCTGAATTATTTGGTTTCTGAATAGTGCACTTTCAGTTTGGACTGGCAGTTGTTTCTGTCTCGGGAGAGACAGTAAACTGTTTTTTTTGTCTCAGGAGGACACAAAAGGGTGACTGTCAAACTTGCTGTGGGGTCACCGGCTGCTGCACCCTGACATCTCAGGAGGACAGGGACACCCCCCCCCCCAGAGACATCTGGGAGGTTCCCATCTGGGTGCCGAGGAGGAAGTGGAATCCCTCTCAGCTGGCACTCGAGATTGAGATGGGTTTTTGTTAGTCTCTTTGTGTGTTAAAAATGGGGCAGAGAGAAAAGGTCAGAAATGGCGACTGCCACCTAGGGCAGTGGTTGTTGTGCTCTCATTTGTTGTGCTCTCGTGTCAGTGTGTCTATTTTTGTGTTGTTCATTGCTGGCATGTTAGAAATCTTTTAGACTTGGTCCAGCACAGGCTGGCCAAGTCGTCTAAATCTGTTAAATCTGAATCTGTGAAGATTGGCCGCATTGTCTAGTTATTGGAGTCTTAGTTGGGAGGCAGAGGCAGGCAGATTTCTGACAGTCTTTCTATGTCCTGATTGTGTAACTTGGTCTCTACGCCCATGGCAGGGGTGAGAACTGTCTGTATCACCTGGTTCATATGCCGCCCATGACAGGGGTGAGCTGTCTGTGTCATTTTCCTCTGTTTTCTTGGCCAACTATGTTTTGATTGTCATTCTATATGTTCTTGGACTTTGACGTTATTTGGACTGAATCTACTGTGTTAAAAATCCTGAGTTAAAAAGAGATAACATGGCCACCAGCAGAGAAGGAGATAGAGGTGCTGGTACGAGAGAGCTGCTACAGAGCAGAGAGGAAGTCAGGTCCTTTGGCGAGGTTCAGCCCCCTTGAACCACCTGGCCACGCAAATTGGCCACCAAGAGAAAAAAGGTCTGTCCCTCTGCTGTTAGTGGAGGCTGCAGAGGGGGCAGCATGCGACAGCTACCTAGTTTGGTGTACATGGCTGTACTGGGAACCTCGGGGTCACTGTTATAACAAATCAGCGGCTTCTCACCAGCCGCCTGTGAAGATAGGTAGGGCCCAGGTGATTAAGAACCTGGCAGAGGAGAAAGACCTCTTCCCTGAGCCATGGCAACTGGACAAAACAGCTCCAGCAAGATTATTCACCTGAGAGTTATAGTTATATATTTTTTATTTAAAAAATAGTAAGTAGCGCTGAGACAAGTCACATGATGTGACTCCAGCTTAGAAACTCTGAACCAACAAAACTGCTTGCAGGCAGGTCGGACAGGTTGCCTGCTGTAAAAAGTTACAGGCTGTCCTGAGTCAGAGAGCCAAAAGAATAGGCCTCTGTTTGGGTACAGATACAAATTTATAGTAAAAAGTAAGTTAGTTACCCTCTGCTTAGGGGAGCCACCCATAAAGACCTTTGTACTAGTGATCAAAACAATAGATAGGATAAGAGCCTTTCTTCCCCAAGACACTCATAGGTTCTGGTTTTCAGAAGTGCTTTTCAGGACTAAAAGAGCAAGAGTGGAGAAAGGAAAAGAAAGAAGATAAAAGGTTTAGTGTAAGTTGCTAAGAAACTCTACCATATCAGGGAGAGAGGAAAGGAGTGAAGAAAGAAAAAGAAAGAAGATAAAAGGTCTAGTATAAGTTGCTGAGAAAGTCTATAAAAGAGAGGTGAAGAAAAAGAAAGGTGACAGCAAAGGAATTTACGGAAAATCTTGGCCATAGTAATTAAGAAAAAGCAGAGAAGAGAGACTCCAATCAAAGGGAGATAAGAAACTTCTTGAAAAAGACCAGTGTGCACATTGCAAGTGAAGGAGCCAGCTTGCAGGCCCAAGAGGGCCCTAACAAATAGAAGCTAGGGTCAGGAAATCCCAGGCCTTGAAAACACCCCAAATGGAGAAGGTATTAGCTCTGTGTGAAGACAACGATTGAGATAGACGGAGCTTGGACCCGCCCAGCTCTTGATAGACACAGGGTCCTCCTCCAAGCAGATGGGCCAAAATGTATTCATGAACAACCCAAAAAATAATAGACCAAGAAATGGGCTGGGTATCCCATTCATTTATGGTCATCCTAGATTGTCCCTACCCTCTGTTGGATCAAGACTTACTCCCCAGGATGGGGGCCCAGATACACTTCCTACCCGATGGACTGCAATTAACTGACAAGAACTTACAGGTAGAGGAAAGGCTTCTCCTACTGACCCCAGCTGGGAGCCAAGGCAACGTGCTTTACAGATGGGAGCAGTTTTCTCCATGCTGGTCAGAGGCAAGCCGGTGCTACTGTGGTGGACGAGACAAATGTCATCTGGGCTGACTCCCCACCCCTGGACTCGTCAGTGCAGAGAGCAACCTTGGGACTTGGGGCCAACAAGAAAATCAACATCTGCATGGATAGTAGGTATGCCTTTGCCAAAGCACATGTTCGCAGGGCTATATACCAAGAGAGAGGACTGCTCACATCAGAAGCTCAGATCTCTCAGATGCCCTGATGAAGTCAGCAACTGTGAATATTCTTTGCTGAGGACACCAAAAGGGAGGAAACTCAGTGGCCTGAGGCAATAACCGAACAGATCAAGTGGCTTGATACAGGAGCTTGCCCGGTTAGGGGCCTAAGAGATGGCCTCACTTAAAACACAGAGTAAAAGAAAGAACTCAGATTGCTAGCCATCCTGCCAACTACTATCTAAAGAAAGAGGCAATGGTGCACACAAGAAGGGAGAACTATACTCCCCAGAAAACCAAAGACTTAACAGGCTAAATACACAGATGGACTCTTGAGATATGAGTGCAACCTCAGGTTTTGGGCCAGAGAAATAATAAGGCAGTATAAGGTATGCCAGCAAACAAAGGCCTATGAGACTTAAAATAAATAGGAAAATACCTAGGAGAGAACAGCCTAGAGTATATACAGAGAGACAACCAAGAAGATATTAATAGAGAGCCTCCCTAGGTTTCAAGTGTCTGAGGAAATTAGATCAGATAGCAGTCTTACTTTTGTTTCTAGGGTAAGTCAGAAATTGTCAGAGTTATTAGAGACTAATTAGAAGCTCCATTGTTCATACTGTCTCCAGAACTCAGGAAACGTAGAGAGAATAAACAGATCCCTAAAAGAGACCTTAACTAAATTGCCCTCAGGAATTGGCATTGGCTGAGGGGTGTCCTTTGTCCCTGTTCCAAACCCAGAATGTCCCTCTTGTGTGAGAAATGATTTTTCAGGCTACTAAGAGACTGTTCCTGGTGCTGTTGACCATCCGACCTCCTTGAAGTTCACCAGCACCTGTGCCTGATGCCCTCTGGAGACCAGCCAGACCTGACAACCCCCTCAAGCTCAAGGACACCTGCTGTTCTACAAGGCCAAAGAGCAGCAGGTCTTGACTCTTGAGATATCCCCACTCTAGAGACACAGGGTTAATACAACCTTAGAGGGTGGGTCTTAGGGTGTGTACACCCAAAGCTAAATGACAACTTGTGATTCCAAGATTGAAATCAAAATGTGAATCTAAAATTACAGATTTGTTCCTTTTACAATTTCACTTTATTATGAGAGAGAGAGAGAGAGAGAGAGAGAGAGAGAGAGAGAGAGAGAGAACTGTGTGCCACAAAATGTATGTAGAAGTCAGAGGGCAGTTTTAGAAGCGTGTTTAAAAAAAATAGAAACTTTTTGAGACCCCTAGCCAATAGAATAGAGCCCGAGGACCCCTGCTAACAGATACTTAGTGCCTGAGATTGGTAAATGGTGAGCTTGCAGTTCAAGACTAACCCTTTATATATCTACTTCTGTCTTTGATGAGGCCAAAGACTATTATATACTTGTACAGCTGGTCCCACGGGTTTATTATCACCCCGCTGATACCCTTAAAACTGAGTTCAAGATGCGCCTTAGATGATTCCACAGAGAGCCCATCTCCTTGACCTTGGCTGTCACACTGAGACTTAGAGTGGCTGCAGGTGTGAGAACAGACCCCTCATTTATTTCCATAAATTAAGAGCTGCCATAGATGTTGACCTATTTACTGTTTTTTTAAAGGAGGTGGTTTATACACTGCTCTTAGAGGAAAATGTTGTTTTTATGTAGATCATTCAGGGATGATTAGGGACTCTATAAATAAACTTAGATTAGATCAATGACAGAGGGACAGAGAAGCTCAACAGAATTAGTTTGGAATTTGGTTTAATAGATCCCTGTGGATGACTACCCTGCTATTCTCCCTCACTGGACCCCTTGTAATTTTGCTTTTGCTCTTAACCATAGGCCCTTGTATGTTAAGTAAGTTAGTGACTTTTGTTAAAAATAAGTGCTGTTCAGATCTTAATGCTATGCCAACAATATTGAATTTTACTGACCCAAGAAAATTATAATGATACTAAAATCTAGCTCTATGATTAGAGCTAGTTACAAAAGAGGAGTAGGAATGAAAGATATTGAAAACTTATGAAAAATATAGAAAGTTTTTATGACCCTTAGACCTGAGCAAAAGAATGCAGGTTCACTAGTTCTAAGAAAGTGGAACTAAATATAAGATTCTGGGCCTTCACTGCCCCAGGATACATTCCACATTCCGGGAGGGGTACATTATCCCTGAGACAGAGGACACTTGCTAGATTAACATTCAAGAGAGAAAGGGAGGAACTAATTAACATTCCTTAGACCTCAATGAAGAGAACCCACCTGCAGGTGGGGAAGGTCCAAAGCAGGAAGACACATTCCTGACCACAAAGAAAGATGCAAGTCATCTGGGTGGTTCCAGGAACTGGCTGAGCGAAAGAAAAATGGTTGGGCAAGGTTACATCCTTACAAAAGATAAGTGTATAAGATGTTTTCCCGCATGACCCTGACTAAATTTGGGTTGAGACCTTTTAAGACATTTTACTGTTTTTATGTTATGTTTCCTTGGTAACCCCCTCACTCCCCCCACCTTGGTTTGTGGTTCTACCCTATATAAACTCCCAGCCGACAGGGTTGACACTCTTCTGCCCCTTCGTGGATCACGAGTCTCAGCCTCAGTCAACTGACCCCAAAATATACCTCTTGTTGTTGCATAAAAGAAAGAAAGAAAGAAAGAAAGAAAGAAAGAAAGAAAGAAAGAGAGAGATAAAGGAAGAAAGACCTGATCACTGTGGTTCCCTGTGATAATACATAGACAACTATGAGTCAACTACAGTTCACTGAGAGCAAGAGTCCTCCTGGTCAATAAGCAGACTGGGTATTGTATTAGTCAGGTTTCTCTAGAGGATCCAAACCAATAGGATGAATATATTAAAATAATTTATTAAATCACCTTATTTTGGAAAAGTAACAACAGCTGAATCTCACTTGAGAGGTTGAGAACTTAACAGGTGCTTTGTCCTTTAGGCTGGGTACCTCAGCAGAGTAGTCACAGTTTCCATCTGACACCAGAGAGGCTGAGAACATGGTAGTCACTCAGGCCATAAGATAAAACTGTTATGAGTGCCTCAGACATCCAATATAGTGCCAAATTCTTCATAGGAGTTCCTGTAAATTGTTAGGAACTAATACCCAATGATGGAAGACTAAAAACACTGGTTCTGATCAGCAAGAGTATCAGTGACCCACTCAGCCCTAATCTGAGATGCTTCTTCCAGTGCATCTGTTCTGTTGTGTTTGGAAGACACTGTTTTCTTGGCATCTTTTATCATGTCACAATTTTCTTGTTTCTTCTTCCATGAACATCCCTGACTTGAGAGAGAGAGGCTTTGATGAAGACATTTCATTTAGGACTGAATGTTCCAAAGCCACTCACTGTACACTGTCCAAGTTTCTGTGTCAGTTTCATTTATTGAAAGACAAAGTTTCTCTGATGAGGGCTATGTGACACATTGACCAATAGGTATAGAGGAGTCAGTCAAGGTATTGCTACATTCCTTTAGCAAATAATAGCATTTGATTTTCCCCTAGGCCCATGACCTATCTAATATAGGCAGGATCGAATATAGGTTCCATTTCATGAAGTAGGTCTTAAATCCTATCAGAAAGTGGTTGGTTACTCTAACATTTGTGCCACTATTGCACCAGCATATCATGCAGGCATCTCACTCTTGCAGGTATAGGGATTGTAGCTGGGAGATGTTGATGCTTACTTTTCTACTCTGGTAGTGGGCAGTTTCTTCCAGCACCATGAGGTGAGAATTTTCATGAGCATATCTGCTTGGAGTTACATAGCACTCAATCGATTATTTTGAATAATATTCCCAAATAACCTGGGTACAATTTAGATTTTAAAAACAGCTAAGACATGGTCTAATTCTACAATTATCCTGTATATCTGAGCAGGTCCATCCTTGGTCTGATGACTGTAACATGGCTTTAGGGGAATCCTTGTCATATCTGTTTCACTAAAGTGAATCCCTTACATTAGTCTTGAGCATAGTGTTACCTAAACTGCTCTTTCAGATTTTATCCAGATTTTATCACCACAGAACTAATATTCTTGGGCAAAAAAACTCCTTGTTGTGAACAGTCTCTCCTTCCTCAATCCTCTCAACTGGTAACATCACTGAATTGTGCTTTCCTTAACTCTTGGGTCCTAATGTCTCTACATTTTGCCTGGAATAGTTATAAGCTGAAATTAATCAAAACCTAAAGGCTGTAAGTGTATTAGAAAGGCTGACTTACCAAGGACAGCTCTTGTGGTGCTACAAAGCATTGACAAGACTAAAAAGGGCTGAGGCAGAAGTCAGGGTTCTGCCAATAAACTCAAGGACTTACGAATGATCTCAAAGAGTATATGTGCAGGTGCACCTGTGTGTGTACATGAGTGTGTATGTGGAAAAGTTAGTTGTATGTGAAAATGTTAGTGACTATGTTAGCCTATGGAAAGGCAAACCTATGGAAGATCAGAGACAGAGCCAGGAAGATATTCTAGAATATTCCTCTTATAAGAAACTGGGACCCCTGAGCTTTGTTTGAGGTTTTTCTATATGTATCTGTGATGACAGCCTAGAGGCCAAGTGGGGAAAATGCCATGCCAGCTCTTAGGAGTATATAAGTAACAGTCAAGTAGACATCCTGGATTTGCTGTCTGAATCACACAGTGTGTGATTCCCACCTCCGGGAAGGCTGGCCTCCTAAGCAACACACTTGACCCTGAGAACACTAAACCTTACACTCCAGCATCTTCCTCTCATTACATAAGTTGTGTGATGATTCTGAATAAACATATAAATAAAGAAGGGAAGATGGTTTTAAAAATCTCATTTAATAGTAGTGTGTTCATTTAATAAGAAAGAAGTCATCATATCATTTTAAACATCATAAAATACCCTGGATTTAGTTTTAAACTATTTTTAATGACAAATTGTATATTCAGGGTAGTGAATATTGCTGAAATTTAACCTCATAATTTAATAACCATGTGGTATGAATTCTCTTTTCCAGTACTCATAGTTCTACATGGTTCTGATTTCATAAATTATATTCTATATTGAACATCCCTTGTTGGGCATGGTGGCTCATATTCTAGCACTCAGAAGGCTAAGGCAGAAGGGTTGTCCTGAGTTCCAGGTCCCAGTCTGGATTACAGAGTGAGACTGTTGTCTCAAAAACAAAAAGAAAGGAAGAAAGAAAGAAAGAAAGAAAGAAAGGAAGGAAGAAAGAAAGAAAGAAAGAAAGAAAGAAAGAAAGAAAGAGGGAGGGAGGAAAAAAGGAAGGAAGGAAGGAAGGAAGGAAGGAAGGAAGGAAGGAAGGAAGAAAAAAAGGAAGGAAGGAAAGAATATATGTGTCAAAGTTTTATACTCATCACCTGGAAGACCTATGATACAGAACAGAGTTGCAGTGCCTCCTGTATCACATCAAATCTCATAATGCAAGTATTATTACCATGAACATTTACAGATTTAGTCTGAAGGATGCTGAAAATTGGATTTTTATAGTGCAGAGTCAAAAATTACACATTCAGGTCACTGATCGATACTTAAAGCTTATATTTAAGGTGAATTATACCTACCACAAATTAAAATATTTAATTTCCATTTTATAAGTTTGATAGCAGAAAATCGATTGAGATCAAATTGAGCCAAATATATTGCATAGTAATTATTGGTTTAATTATATTTTATGCTGACAAGCATCTGTATCAAAATAGAACAAATTACTCTAAGAACATGAAAATTATAAGCAAGAAAACATGGGTTTGCTTGTATATTCATTTAGAATTAACAAATATTTAAGTCTGTTAGCCAACAGATTTATAATAACAAAGATAATCATTAGATCATATTTATCATTAGAATACAACCTAATAGGTTTCTTTAAAATTTG
>JANHMN010000004.1:90762882-90837620 GCA_030674055.1 Rhabdomys pumilio
CACACACACACACACACACACACACACACACACACACACACACAATGTGCTGCGAAAGCCTAATGTCTGCCTTGCAGATGATGACAAGAAGACAATATGGTATTTACCTTCTTTCATAGCCAGCAAGGTTTTACTGAAACCCACAACTATCCATCTGACTGATATGCAGCAACGGGTTCTGGCTGCTTGAAGGAACTTTCTTTTGCCGTCAACACAAACATGACAATACTTCAAATTGTAAATCAGACCTCCATTATTATTATATATTATTATAGCATTATTTGTGCCTGAGCTCTGAGACTCAAAAGCTTACTCTCATGTTTGCCACAAAGTTAGAGTCACATCAATTACCCAACCTCCAACTTGTTGGCTAAAATGATGCAAACACCTGGAGGTTCCCACGCATGACTACAGGGACAGCTGTTGGAGCACTAGTTTTATTCTAAATCAGTGCCAAGTCGAAACTGACATAACAGAGTTTCTGGATCTTTGGCTGACAGCATATTGTTGGAGTTTGCTCCATTGTAACAGAGACTCATAACTGTTTTCAGCTGCAAACATTTGAGAGCTGACTCTGTAGAGGTGCATCATGCCTTTTGTTCCTGATATTGGTAGCTCCAGCTTCTCCCACGAAGATGGCATCTACACAAAGCTGACCAGGTTAATTCCACTCAGTAAAATGCATACTGTTAGTCTCTTTCACATACATGGCAGTTTTAAATTATTTTCTTGAAGATAGAGTAGAATCACCAAGTTACCCAGAGGGGCTGCTTTAACATTTGCCTTTAAAGATTCAAATCAGGACAGAAGAAATATCTGTTCAGCAGCCAGTATAATGACATTAGGACTTCCTGAATCTCTTTGAGCAATGTACCTACTAACCCCACACCTTGGTTTCTTCATCTGTCAAATGACAGCATTTGTAAGTTGTTCTTAGTCATAGATATCTAAATTCACTGAGGTATTAATAAGCACTATCCACTAATAAGTAAACACTAAACATAAGTGATCAATAAGTACTGTGTTAATACTATTGCAATTATAATCCACAAAGGTCTCTTCATGTTCCTAAAGGTTAGACTTCCAAACTTAAAGCAGGAATAATCACCTTTGACAACTTCCTAAAATGTTTGAGATGCAAACGAGATTATTTACCTGAGGGCACTTTGTGTTATATAGAGGATGGAGAGACTCTGCTGGCACTATTGTTGCCTTCACTATTAAAGTTGGGAGACAGGAAAAATAAGCATCTTTATGTTGACTTAGCCCAGCAAGGACAAGGCTCTGCTCACACAAAGCCCCTATGCTCTAATCCTTATTATACTCAAAAACAAAAAACAAAAAACAAAACAAAAAAACAAACAAACAAAAAAAACATAAACAAAACACCAGAATAAGAACTGAATTAAACAAAGCCTCTTTTCTTACTATTTTATCAGGCAAGTTTTTTTGTGTCTGTGCAATACAGATCAGTGAACTGGTAGGATATTTTGTGCCTATACAAACTGCGCAACCACATGCTACTGAGAAACTTAAATGTGACCTGTGCAACTTGGGAACTATATTTTTCATTTATTTTAATTGAATTAATATGAATCTTACTAGCTACATGTAGGCGATGGCTACCACATTGAATAGCAGAGACACAAATGTCTACAGAAAATCTTCCAGCCCTCAGGTACTTAGTACCCTGTCTGCCATTTACTGTTCTATAATGATTGAATTCAGGTTGAGAATATATTGTTTTAAGATTTCATTTAAATGCAATCTTCACCAGATTGTATGTTTACATTTGATATATACCCATAATACATAAAACAAGCTTAGATATTTTTTTTAGCTAACAGAGCTACATACTATTTCATTTAAATCAATTATGTAAGAAAAGGCATAATTTAGAATTTAATATTGCTATTTGGAGACAAGCATGGAATAAACATCAATTTTAACTATGCAGAGATTGGGTAATAAATACAAAGTCACAACCAGATAGAAAGAATAAGTTCTGTTACACAGAAGAGCAATTAAGTTTAAAATAACACGTGATCCAAAGTAGATATAAGAGATTTTGAATATCTTCATCGCAAAGAAATTGCTTGAGATGAGCTAAAGCCTAGATATTCTGAACTGACAAATATCCTATGTATAACACCAAAACATTGCACTGTGCCCATAAAATGTACATTATTTTAATTGGAAAATATAGTAAATGCAGATCTGTATTATGTTAAACTATTTTGTCATGAATGTTTCAAGTTCTTATGTTTCCCATGCAAAAGAAATACCACTGGGATTTTCATATTTTGTTTCACTCAGTTGTGAACATTCCTTTGACAGTGACACACATAACTAAAAATAGGTTTTTGTTAGTGAGGACACACCTCTTGCTTTGTGCTTCCAAGTTACAACAGTGTGTGGCCCTCTTCAGAAGCAGCTGCCATGCTCAGGGTTCCATCTTTCTGATCCATGAGTTAAACAATATCATTTCTTTAAAAAAAAAAAAAAAGAAAAGAAAAGAAAAGAAAAATCTTTACTACCACATCGATTAAATTCCATCTTATATTCTCCATAAAATATTACTTCTTTGCATTATTCTAAAACTTCCCTGAAAGGCTCCAGGAGAATTTGCGTCAAATGAACACAGCTAATGTGATGGTTGCTGAAGGAATTCTAATGCAAATTAGAATTCTAGTGAGGATCAAGTTTGTTTGTTTGTTTGTTTGTTTGTTTGTTTTTACTCAGTATCAACTTGCTTTTATTTTTTCTTGTATCCTTTACATACAACGTTTAGAATAATTTTACTCTTATAAAAATAATCACTGAATGGATGGCAGTGGGGAGGCACCACTAGGGTTAGCAAGTCTGTGGTCAAAAGATTTGTGCGCCATGAAGAGAGGAAAAAGTGTAAACTCAAGGGTGGTGACCAAAACAGCCTGAGCTGCTGCCCATGTGAGCTGCTGCCCATGTGAGCAGCCTGCCCACCCTGCTGCTGAGGGCCACTTATGGGTCTGTAGCCCTGCAGTGACAGAGGGGATCTATGTCAATGTTCATGGTCCATGTTACCACCAAAAACCATGTGGACCTCCCTAATTTGGACTGCAGCCTGAGGCCACATTAAAGTCTGAGGACTGCACAGAACTAACCCCACCCCTCACCAGCTGAGGCATTCAAGAGTTGGCCCTACCCCTCCTCAACCAAGCAGTGGCACAGGCACAAGACAGATGTCCCCCAGCCCCTCTCTGCCTTCAGCAGGTAGGAGAGCTAGCACTACTCCTTGCTGGCTACAGCACTAGGGATGTTTGTTCCACATCTCACTTGGTCAGCACAGTAGAGCTGAGCATGTGAGTATGGGAGAGCTGGCCCTGCCCCTTACCTAGGCAAAGCCAAAGCTCTATCTGGTCTTGCTGTCGAGGGTACAGGAGTGCTGGAGGGCTAGCCAACTCAGTTTCCACTCAGTCCTAGATCAAAGCCTCTGAGTTAGCCCACTCAATATTTATTTCATCTGTGAGCTTCTGGAGCACATGAAGGCACTGATCCTGTAGATTCAAGGGACAGGATCTCCATGGCACAGGGCAAAAACAGGATATCCGAGAAAGGTCCCAGTGAAGATCAATAGTGATAGTGTAGCAGAAGCCAGAAGCCGCAAAATAGACCAATGACTCATTGCAATGGGCATTTGCAATTAAAACCTGTGACAAAGGGTAGACTGTAAACACACAACAGCTTCCAGGGTGAGGTTTTTTTTTTTTTAAGTAATTTGTTTGTTTGTTTGCAAAGGTGAAGGGCGGATATGGAGGGACAGGGAGATGGGTAGGATTGAGATGCAAAATGTGAAATTCACAAAGAATCAATAAAAGAGTTTAAAGAACTAAAAAGTTAAATTCACTTTTAATGACAAGTAATAATGGTGTATGTGTTTATGATACAGTGTGGTGACTTGATTCATGTGTATGATACACTTTGGATCACATCAGTGTGCCTAATATTTTCATCCCCTGAGATAGTTGTCACATATGTGTTCATAGCCTATCAGCACCTGATATTTAGAACTTTTATGAGCTATGTAGTGAGCCTGTAATCTACAACTCTACTATGACGTAGAACTCTAGGAAGGACTTGTCCACCTAACTGCATTTTGGTGTCAGTTCTCCACCTCCCTCTCCCTCCTCCCAGCCCTTCCCTGCCTCTGGGAATCACTATTTTACTTCTTTTTATCATGAGCTCAATTAATCCTCATCTGCTTCTCTTTAAACACACAGTACTGTTGCTCGTGATAACACAAGTCTCTCGAGCAACTCTATTCTCCAAAATCTCTAAATTCACCTTTAAAGAAGGGCTACCAAGGACATTGAGGAACTGGTTAACGGTGACAGACCACTAGTCCCCCCAAAATGTCATTAACTCTTTGAACCCACAGAAAAGACTCTGGAACTTGTATGGGTAATTTTGAGTAGGCTTCCAAGTTTCTATTTACAAAATTGTTTTACTATTCTTAAGTCTGCTACAGTTCCATGATGTTTTAGAGTCTGATTGTCAATTTCAGCAGAGAAAAGTTTTGAGGAAACTGTCATGAGAAATTTGAGGATGACTGGTGTTTTAGAGTAGTAAGTCAGTCTTTCCATCCATAAGAACAAGATCTTGTTCCATTTGTTTAAGGTGACTTTCATTTCTATGACTATTTTTTTTAATATTCAGATATCATATGTGTATACTTTGGTATATTATTAATTATTTTATATTTTGTGAAAACACTGTGTTTGATAAGTTTTTATCAAGACTCTATTGCTGAATCTTGCTAATTACTATCTGTGCATCCGTGATAATGACTGTACAATTTTTCTTGTTAATTCTGTTTGAATTAGATTCAAGAGTTAAACCACCTTTATATCCCAGTTGTGTGTGCATGTGTGTGTGTGCGCGCGCGTACGTGTGTGTATGTATGTGTATGTCTATGTACACACACACGTTTATTCTTAACTGCTTTCAAGCCATAGTTATCATGTTCTGTTACCTATTTTTCCTCAGTTTAGAATTACAGAAGCTATACTTGCACCCTTGTCTATTTTTGGCATTAATCCAGATACTGAGAGGGGAGTGGCACAAAAAAGCTCTGAATGAACTCCCTGCTTTTTCAAACTTAAAGTTTACAGGTAAGGAAAGACTAAACAATAAAAGGTAAAAAACAAACAACAAACAAACTGTGTGATAGGGAATCATATAACATAATTTTCAGTACACATAATGCGATCTCAAATCTGGTTAAACAGTGAGGTAATCACTATCTCATGACATTTCAAGTTTAGCGGTGGGATGGGCTCAGGACACATATTATCAGTTCAGTGAAATCCTCAAAAGCTGACCGCCTTCCCTGTCTACTCTGTGCTCTCTGGTGCCTTCTTTTACCTAAGATAGAATCCCCCTGCAGTCAAAATTAGACTTGCAATGAGCTCATTCTTATGGGTTTCCTTATTTAGTTTGGAGATTTTGAAAAACTAAACTCATCACATGTCCTGACGGTGACATTTCTCTGAGTGATTTCAGTTCTGCTGCTAAGATGCACCTCATTTGGGTTGCAAGGCAGGTGTGAGGAATTACCCATTAACTGGCTGTTTGTTCTGATTCACAGAGTCACTGGAAGGAGTTTTCTATAAAGATGTGGCCATTTTCCAGTTCCCTGCCTTAGGAGTTGTGGGCAGAGACTAAAAGGGTATCGTTGACTTTGTTTAATCCATAAACCATGGCTGTGATTTCTACAGTCTAGTTCCCTGTGTTCTCGAGACTGTTGTCAATTTCAGAGATAACAATGGGGTCTTAATTCTGACACATCTTCAGAAGTGGCCTCAGGGATACCATCTGTCCTTGTGGGTTGATGCACTATTTGTCTGAGTTTCTAAAAGGCTAGTCTAGAATCTTTGTGTTAAAGTTCTTTCTTCACAAAATACTCATTGTAGTTACCTTCAAAGTAAAGCAGCTTGTATAAGAACCTAGATGTCCTCACTGCGTGTCACATACATAAGCTTACTAGCCCCACTAGAGAAGCCTTTGCCCTCCAGAAATTCTTTTTAAAAGGGGAACACAAATTTTCAAAGGATCCATGAAGGTGTTTTGAGGGAAAAGTCAGCTCCTGGCCTGAACTATGCCTACAAAGTACTGATAGATCTTGAACAGTTCCCGTTATGGAAGAACTGTAATGTGTCCCCTGCTCATCGCCTTCCTGGGGGGCTTCATTTCAGTGCTCAAAAACTAGAATCAGCAAAACAGAAGAGGAGTAAGCATGGGGGGGGGGCAGAGAGAGCTAAATCCCACAGCTTCTATTCTCTTCTCCACTTGCAAGTTGGCTGCCATAAAGAGGCAGACTTGAGTAGGGAGAGGCAGATTTGAGTAGGGAGAGAAGGCTCTATTTTAAACCAAAATTAAATTCACCACTCTTACAACAGACATAATTATTGAACTGTGCTGCTTGGCTTAAATTAACCTTTGGCTATTCTATTATGTAAGAATAAGTATTAATCATATTAGCCCTGCTAGAATCCAAGTGAGATGGTAGAGAAAAAAAAAACACTGTGGTAAGCTTGAAAATAAACTAAGGCTCGAAAATAAAACCTTGCTTCATGCCATGCGCTGTACTGGCTCATTTTCAAGGCAGTGGCCTTGAACTTCCTGGTAGTTACCCTATTACAACAAACAAATCATAATATTCTTGCTCAGTCTGTCATCTTTCCCCATATCTTTTTCCTATATTCTTTTGTTTTCTATAAGACACACGTGTGAAATTCTCTAGCTTTCAAACAATTGCTTGTTCAAAGACTGCTCAGTTACTAAGTGATCAGTGTCCTCCCTCAGAATCTTTTCCTCATTTTGACAAAACACCAATGCATGCCAGTTCTGTGTCTCTTGAGTGAGAGGCTGCAGCTTGTCACTGCACTCAGAGAATGGATACTGTGACGAAATAATAATATATTCTGTTATCAAGGTCAATTGTTGCTTTCAATTGTCTAGGTGCAATCAATAATCTCTCCTCATAAGATTGTTGTTATGTGTTATGTTGATTAATATTTGAGAAGAGACTTCACAGAGACCAAGACACACAGAGGCCTCATGGTTGACTCTGAGTCAGATTTGAATGTTACTTCATGCGGCTCTGTCTCTAAATCCCAGACTATAAATGCCAAAGGTCTCAAGGTGCAAAGCATAAACTATCATCTAACTACCAGGCATCAAAACTCACTTGGATCGACTGAACATTATCTGACAAAGAGAAAAGTGGATGCCAGGAAGAAGATGAATGCTTGAAGAAAATTAAGCCAGATTGGTAATCAATAATACAGCTAATCATTTTCCATGAAAGAAATTTACTTTTTACTGAAAATGAATAAGTTGCTCTTAACGATAAGATGTATCACTGTATTAATATAACTTCAGTGAAATCCCATTAACTTTCTTTGCCTCACTTCCTCTATCTTTAAAATGGTGGTTATGGCTCTGCGTGATGACTTTTATGACTGCCAAATTAAAAGTTATGTTCCCTGTGGGGAAGATGGACTTGTGGATTTTAATAACATCCTTCTCTCCATGCAACATTGCTAGCAATAGGAAGTCCCTAGGACCTGTACATGGGCACAAATGCATGCTGGTGCGATGGAGATTATATTTATGAGTTTGTAAAGTAGCATTTATGATGTCCCTTGTCTGCCATATTGCCCAGAAAGGTTCTTCCTCTATAGTTTGCAAAAGAAAATTATTCCTATAACTTTGTGAACAACCTTCAAAACTAATTTTAATGGGATCAGAGAGGATTGCAGCAGTAATGATGGACATACAGGGGGTGATTTAGAAAATCAAGTCTGAGGTTTCATGGTTGTAGAAATAAAAATAAATCCCAGATGTGGCCAGATCATGTGTACAGAGATCATGACCGTAGGAAGCAGAGTTAGCTAAAACCCCCAAGAAAGTTGTTTTCCTCGACGCCTGGTTTCAAAGCAAAAATTGCAACTAATAAAACTGACCTGCAATCTGGTAAGCAAGTCTACACTTGAAGGTAGCAGATTTTCCAAACTCTGCTTTTGTCTGGGGCTTTCTTCCTATGCTACCCAGTGTTGTTATCATTGTGTCCAGAAACAAAGACACTCTCCTGAAGTCACATATTGCATTATACTAAAGTTGGACGTTAAGCACCAAGAAGATATGTCTACAATCCTCAGGTGGCTTACAGACAGAACCCTCTCAGAAATGCTGGCATGCTGTCGAAGGTTCCTAGGAGTGACACATTCAGAGATAATCAGTGGGCTTTCTGAAAAGGCAATGGGGACAGCATTGTGAGCCATGACTTGCAACTAAGAGCCAGGAATAGAAACTCCTACTGGGAAGCTACAGTCGGGAGTGCCCTACCCAGATCTCACAAATCTTTTTTACTCTCTCTGTGGACATCTTTCCCAGCTTTGGAACACACTGGTTCCAATATCCTTTTGTGTGAAACTGATTTTGAAGGTTTTTGGAGCCCTGTTGGAGGACTTCTCAGCTTCTTTATTAAAGCTTACAGAAAGCCAGAAGTGAGAAGTAGACTTCTCCAGATTAAAAGTGTACAGGAGTAAAAAAAAAAAAAAAAAACACTCAGCTCCTTTCCTCTAGAGCAAGACAACATTGTAAGCTAAACTACACTCCATGTTTTCCTGTGAGATCAGCTGCTGCTCCATTCTTCAGGGCTTCCAGGAATTGCTCACCTGCCTGCAATTTTCCATTTGTGCTATTTCCTTTAAGTGTTCATTTGCACAAAAACTCTCAAGATAGTTAAATGAGAAAGACTCTCATAGACTCACGGTTGGAATGCTTGGTCTCCAGTTAATGGAACTGTTTGGAAAAAATTAGGGCTGTAGCCTTAGTTGAGGTGTAGCCTAGCTGGAGAAAGTGTGTCAACAGATGTGGACTTTGAAGTTTCAAAAGCCCATAGCAGACCCAATCTGTCTATTCATCTATCTATCTATCTATCTATCTATCTATCTATCTATCTATCTATGATCTGTGGATTAGTATGCAAAGCTCTCAGCTACTGCTCCAACACCATGCCTGCTTGTATGTTATCACACTTCCTCCCCACCATGGTGATAATAGACTAACCCTCTGAAACTCTGAGCAAGCTTTCTACTACAAGGTGCCTTCATCATGTCTCTCTTAACAATAATAGGACAATTACCAAGACATCATTCTTTCAAGATCTTTATTTGTTTGAGTGCTTTGAGGGGCGGGATGTTCTTGCTGTGTAGTTCATACTGGCTTCCAACTCTTTATGTGGCTGTGGCTGAACTTGAAGACCTCCCAAGTTCTGAAATAATGGGTACATACCACCATTACCACCATCAAGATCTTAGGCAGAAATAAACAAACTATGTCTAAACTCTAAGGAGCTACCATTGAAACATAAGAAGGTTATCATGAAGAGAATATAAGGGCATACTCATGTTTACATGCCATTATTGATAATAACTAAAGTATAAAGCAATTTGTATCTATTTGAAAATTGATAGATAAGAAAAACATGGTAAATATACATTATACAATAGCATCATAGACAGATTTCATATAGAACAAAATTTTAACATGTAGTATAAGAAGGAAATATACAGTTGAAATTTGAGCATGTTAAGTGAAATATACAAGTAACAGTGAGTCAATTATTGCATTGATAGTTTGAATAAAAATGGTCCTCATAGGTGCATATATTCACATAGTTTTATGCTAAGTAGTGAAATTGTTTAGGAAAGATTAGGAGGCATTGCCTTGTTGGAAGAGGTGTGTCACTAAAATTTAACTTGAGGTTTCAAATTTCCTGGACACTGTGGGTCTAGGAAATGGTTGTATTAATCTCAGATTCTAAAGCATGTGTGAAAGATGAGAGTTTAATAGCTTTTATGGCAGTAAATAGGTTTTCTAATGTGGTTGTGATGCTATGTCACAAGAGCAACTAGAGACAAAAAGTGCCCGGGCATAGGTCAGGCACTATAGGACAAAATTTTAAAACCAGTTTACCATCATCTCTAGTACTACAAACTGAATGTTTGTATGCCCAAAATTTTTATGTGAAGATCTAATTCCCAGTGTGATTGTATGTGGAGGTAGTGATGGAGATGACTGAGTCAGTCATTACCCTTATAAAAAGAAGCTCAAGAGAGTTCCATTGACCAAATCACCCCATGAACAGCCATTATGAACAAGGAAAGACACACTCTCCCAGATTCCAAACTTGCTGTTTTTCTGCTCTAGGCTAGAAGTGTAAGACACGGTTCTGTTGCTTATAAACCACCCAGCTCATTAGCTGTTTGATAGTTTGTTACAGCAACCTGAACAGACTAAGATAAATAGCCAGTGGGAATTTATGAGTCACCCAGAGAAAGGCTCTCAGGGACTCACCATCAAGGAAGCTATGTGCAAGACAGCTATTACATCTTCTAGGCGAGAGAACCTGCATACAAATCACCTGCATCAAAAAGGCAAGACGTGACACATATCCTATAGAATATACAAGTCAGATACTGTGAACACACAGACTAGAAAGAAACTGTTTCCAGATGAAAAGCTTGCAGCCACTGGGACCAAGCATGGAAATGGTGTTTTGCAGAACGTAATCATCTGGAGATTTAGAGGAGCCGTGGCACACGGTATAAATGCCATGGTGTATTGGTTAAAGCATTTATCAACTCCAGCTCACTCTGGGACTTGCTCAAGTGTTACTCACACTTAAATGTCACACACAGATGCTCAACTTTGGGAATATTTCCAAGATACACAGAGTAATTTTTTTACACATATTCACAGGTACACACATTCCTGTTTAGAATTTGCAAGTCTCTGTCCAATTAGTCATACTTAAAATGTTGATGGAGAATTTGGGGAAAGCCAGATGATTCACTCTCATGTAATCTTCCCCTCTCATAAAAATGCCAAAATCTGTGGATCTTAAAGATAAAGCCCCCAGTTCTGTTTTGTTGTTCCTCCTTTACCATCAAGAAGTACATGATAACAATATCCAACCCTCCAGAAACCCACAAGGACAATAAAAATCTCTACCGCAAAAGATTAGGCTTTGATGGACTTCAAAACACCCGTATTGACCACTGTAGCCAGGTTTTCTATCGTGTATGAGCTCAGAACATAAATCCTCAAGCTTCTTACTGACTGTAATTCATGATTGTCGTTAACTTGTAATTAAAGCCAAATGAGTAAAAGACTCTTCAGCTGAATTCTTCCCTGTGGTTTGTTGGTTTCTGTGGTCCTGCCGAGTGGCACCAGATTCTTCCACAGTCCAGTCAAACCTCAAAGTCACCGTCGGCTCTTGCTTCCTGTCTTCACCCACATCCAGTTAATCACTGTATCCGGGCGTGCCTGCCTTATTTATATTTCTTGCTTAACTCCTATGCCCACCTTTCTCATATCCATTGCCTTAGTTCTGCCATGACCACTGCTCAATGAGACAACACTGGCAACTTCAGACTCCTCACTCACTCAGACCTGTTACTGGAGTTTAAGGTTAAACTCTCTGGCTGTAGCAAGGCCAACAGACTGGGTTCAGCCATCTGTCCCAACATGCCAATTAAAGAGACTGATAACAGTTAAATGCAGAACAGGGAGACTTACTCAATGGCCATGTTTGGAAAAACAGGTAAAAGGTTTAGTGATTCCACATCCTTGTTCAGGATGCTGACATTAGCTTTAGGTTTGAATAGAGGTAGAATAGGGCAAGAGACATGCATAATTAAACAGTCCTAAACAAGGCATGGGTTGGTTAGTCACTTGGCTTTGCTTCCAAAAAATACTCTGAATAAGTCATTACTTCATCATCACTTGAAGGGACTGACTTGATTCCTTTAAGATGATCACTTCCATGCCAGGGTGCAGCCTCACCTTTACAAAGAATTCCTCTCATTTGGGGAATGGTCTGTCCTGTAAGGTTTTACTAATCTTAAAATCAAAGATGACTGAAGGTCTAGAACAATGACTTTCAGCTTTGAAAGGTGAAGAGATAGGTTGTGTAGACATACTGATAAACATGCTTATGGATTGAGTCAAGAGACCAACTGAAAGTTAAGGCAGTAGGGAGCCCCCAGAGAGCACCTGGCATCCAGACCCCGCCCCTGTGGAATACCACTCCCCTTCTGCCCCTCGCCCAGATCCCGGTGACTGGAGTAGAGTAGACACCCAGCTGATCTGCTCCCTTGTGGAAACCACATCTGGAGGCATCTTAGAGCAGCCACTGCCCTCAGAGCTACAGACATCCTAGAGAGGCCACTGACCTCAGAGCAGGGGACACCATATCCTGAGGCATCCTAGAGGAACGACTACACTCAGAGCAGCAAACACCTAACTTGTCTACTACCATGGAGACACCATATCCTGAGATACCCTAGAGGAGCGACTGTACACAGAAGAGTTGGAGCTCAGGATCACAGAAACACCGAGACCCCGAGGAGTTTTGACACAACCAAGATAACTGGAAAGGCAGGCTCCAGTAAGAACCAGTGAATGCAGGTAGCACTAGAGCTAACCAAACCAAACGGCAAAAGGCAAGTGTAAGAATGTAAACAACAGAAACCAAAGTTTCTTGGCATCATCAGAACCTAGTTCTCCCACCATAGCAAGTCCTGAACACATCACACCAGAAAAGCAGGATTCAGAATTAAAATCACTTCTCATGATGATGATAGAGGACTTTAAAAAGGACATAAACAAAACTCTCAAAGAATTTGAGGAGAACACAGGTAAACAGGTAGAAGCCCTTAAAGAAATGCAAGAAAACACAACCAAACAGGTGAAGGAATTACACAAAACCATCCAGGATCTAAAAATGGAAGTAGAAACAATAAAGAAATCTCAAAGGGAGACTACTCTGGAGATAGAAACCTAGGAAACAGATGAGGAGTCATAGGCACAAGCATCACCAACAGAATACAAGAGATAGAAGAGAGAATCTCATGTGCAGAAGATACCATGGAAAACATTGACACAACTCTCAAAGAAAATGCAAGATGCAAAAATCTCCTAACACAAAACATCCAGGAAATCCAGGACACAATGAGAAGACCAAACCTAAGAATAATAGGTATAGATGAGGGTGAAGACTCCCAACTTAAAGGGCCAGTAAATATCTTCAATGAAATTATAGAGGAAAACTTCCCTAACCTAAAGAAAGAGATATCCTTAAACATACAAGAAGCCTACAGAACCTCAAATAGACTAGACCAAAAAAGAAATACCTCCCATCACATAATAATCAAAACATCAAATATACAAAACAAAGAGAAGATACTAAAAGCTGTAAGGGAAAAAGGCAAAGTAACATATAAAGGCAGACCTATAAGAATTACACCAGACTTCTCACCAGAGACTATAAAAGCCAGAATATCCTGGACTGATATTATACAGACCCTAAGAGATCACAAATGCCAGCCCAGACTACTTTGCCCAGCTAAACTCTCAATCACTATTGATGGAGAAATCAAGATATTCCATGACAAAACAAAATTTACACAATATCTTCCCACAAATATAGCTCTTCAATGGATAATGGATGGAAAACTCCAATACAAGGAGGGAAACTAAAACCAAGAAAAAGCAAGAAAGTAGTCTTCCAACAACCCTAAAAGAAGATAGCTACACAAACATAATTCCACCTCTAATAACAAAAATAACAGGAAGCAGCAATCATTTTTCCTTAATATCTATTAATATCAATGGACTCAATTCTCCAATAAAAAGACATAGACTATCAGACTGGATACATAAACAGGACCCAGAATTTTGCTGCATACAGGAAATGCACCTCTGTGACAAAGACAGACACTACCTCAGAGTAAAAGGATGAAAAACAATCTTCCAAGCAAATGGTCCCAAGAAACAAGTTAGCATAGCCATTCTAACATCAAATAAAATTGATTTTCAACCAGAAGTAATCAAAAAAGATAAGGAAGGACACTACATACTCATCAAAGGAAAAATGCACCAAGAAGAACTGTCAATTCTGAACATCTATGCCCCAAATGAAAGGGCACCCACTTACATAAAAGAAACTTTACTAAAGCTCAAAGCATACATTGCATCTCACACAATAATAGTGGGGGATTTCAACATCCCACTCTCAGCAATGGACCAATCATGGAAACAAAAACTAAATTGAGACACAATGAAACTAAGAGAAGTTATGAACCAAATGGATTTAACTGATATCTATAGAACATTACATCCTAAAACAAAAGAATATACCTTTTTTCTCAGCACCTCATGGTATCTTCTCCAAAACAGACCATATAATTGGTCACAAAACAGGCCTCAACAGATACAAAAAGATTGAAATAATCCCATGTACACTATCAGACCACCATGGACTAAGGCTGGTCTTTAATAACAACAAAAACAACAGAAAGCCCACATACACATGGGCTAGTAGAACAATGCTCTACTCAATGATGACTTGGTCAAGGAAGAAGTAAAGAAAGACATTAAAGACTTTTTAGAATTTAATAAAAAGGAGGACACATCATACCACACCTTGTGGGACTCCATGAAAGCAGTACTAAGTTTTCCTAACTCATAGCTCTAAGTGCTTAAAAGAAAAAAAACTGGAGAGAGCATATACTAACAACTTGACAGCACACCTGAAAGCTTTAGAACAAAAAGAAGCTAATATTCCCAAGAAGAGTAGACGGCAGGAAATAATCAAACTCAGAGCTGAAATCAACCAAGTAGAAACAGAAAGAACTATACAAAATATCAACAAAACCAGGAGCTGGTTCTTTGAGAAAATCAACAAGATAGATAAACCCTTAGCCAGACTAATCAAAAGGCACAGAGACAGTATCCAAATTAATAAAATCAGAACTGAAAAGGGAGACATAACAACAGAAACTGAGGAAATTAAAAAAATCATCAGATCCTACTACAAAGTCAACAAAATTGAAAAAATCTGGATGAAATGAACAATTTTCTAGACAGATAACAGGTACCAAAGTTAAACGAGGGGCAGATAAACCATCTAAACAGTCGCATAACCCCTAAAGAAATAGAATTAGTCATTAAAAGTCTCCCCACCAAAAAAAGTCCGGGACCGGATGGTTTTAGTGCAGAATTCTATCAGACCTTCAAGGAAAACCTAATACCAATTCTATTCAAACTATTCCACAGAATAGAAACAGAAGGAACACTACCCAATTCATTCTATGAAGCTACAATTACGCTCATACCTAAATCTCACAAAGACCCAACAAAGAAAGAGAACTACAGACAAATCTCACTTATGAATATTGATGTAAAAATACTCAATAAAACTCTCACAAACTGAATCCAAGAACACATCAAAGCAATCATCCATCATGATCAAGTAGGCTTTATCCCAGGAATGCAGGGATGGTTCAATATTCAAAAATTCATCAATGTAATCCACTACATAGATAAACTCAGAGAAAAAAACCACATAATCATCTCACTAGATGCTTAGAAAGCATTTGACAAAATTCAACAACCCTTCATGTTAAAAGTCTTGGAAAGATCAGGAATTCGAGGCACATACCTAAACATAGTAAAAGCAATATACAGCAAGCCAGTAGCCAACATCAAACTGAATGGAGAGAAACTTGAAGCAATCCCACTAAATTCAGGGACTAGATAAGGCTGCCCACTCTCACCCTGTCTATTCAATATAGTCTCGAAGTCCTAGCCAGAGCAATTAGACAACAAAAGGAAGTCAAAGGAATACAAATAGGAAAAGAAGAAGTCAAAATTTCACTATTTGCAGATGATATGATAGTATACTTAAGTGACCCTAAAGGTTCCACCAGATAACTCCTAAACCTGATAAACAACTTCAGTAAAGTGGCTGGATATAAAATCAACTCAAACAAATCAGTAGCCTTCCTATACTCAAAAGATAAACAGGCTGAAAAAGAAATTAGGGAAATGACACCCTTCACAATAGTCACAAATAATATAAAATATCTTAGAGTGAATCTAACCAAGCAAGTGAAAGATTTGTATGACAAGAACTTCAAGTCTCTGAAGAAAGAAATCGAAGATCTCAGAAGAAGGAAAGAGCTCCCATGCTCTTGGATTGGCAGGATTAACTTAGTAAAAATGGCCATCTTGCCAAAAGCAATCTACAAGTTCAATGCAATCCCCATCAAAATTCCAAATTAATTCTTCATAGAAATAGAAAGAGCAATTTGCAAATTCATTTGGAATAACAAAAAACCCAGGATAGCGAGAACCATTCTCAACAATAAAAGAACTTCTGGGGGAATCACTATCCCTGACCTCAAACTGTACTACAGAGCAATAGTAATAAAAACTGCATGGTATTGGTACAGAGACAGGCAGGAAGATCAATGGAATAGAATTGAAGATCCAGAAATGAACGCACACACCTATGGTCACTTGATCTTTGACAAAGGAGCTAAAACCATCCAGTGGAAAAAAGACAGCATTTTCAACAAATAGTGCTGGATCAACTGGAGGTCAGCATGTAGAAAAATGCAATTCAATCCATTCTTATCCCCTTGTACAAAGCTCAAGTCCAAGTAGATAAAGGATCTTCATATAAAACCAGATACACTGAAACTAATAGAAGAGAAAGTGGGGAAGACCCTCAAATACTTAGGCACAGGGGAAAAGTTTCTGAACAGAACACCAGTGGTGTATGCTCTAAGATCAAGAATTGACAAGTAGGACCTCATAAAATTGCAAAGCTTCTGTAAGGCAAAAGACATTGTCAATAAGACAAAATGGCAATCAACAGATTGGGAAAAGATCTTAACCAATCCTAGATCTGATAGAAGGCTAATATCCAATATATACAAAGAACTCAAGAAATTAGATTCCAATCAAATAACCCTATTAAAAATGGGGTACAGAGCTAAACAAAGAATTCTCAACTGAGGAAATTCGAAGAACCAAGAAGCACCTTAAGAAATGCTCAGTATCCTTAGTCATCAGGGAAATGCAAATCAAAACAACCCTGAGATACCACCTCACACCAGTCAGAATGGCTAAAATAAAAAATTCAAGTGATGGTAGATGCTGGCAATGGATGTGGAGAAAGAAGAACACTCCTCCATTGTTGGTGGGAATGCAAGCTGGTACAACCACTCTGGAAATCAGTCTGGCGGTTCCTCAGAAAATTGGACATAGCATTACCTGAGGACCCAGCTATACCACTCCTGGGCATATACCCAGAAGATGCTCCAACATATAACAAGGACATATGCTCCACTATGTTCATAGCAGCCTTATTTATGATAGCCAGAAGCTGGAAAGAACCCAGATGTCCTTCAACAGAGGAATGGATACAAAAAATGTGGTACATTTACACAATGGAGTACTACTCAGCTATTAAATATAATGAATTTGAGAAATTCTTAGGTAAATGGATGGAACTAGAAAATATCATCCTGAGTGAGGTAACCCAATCACAAAAGAACACACATGGTATTTACTCACTGATAAGCAGATGTTAGCCCAAAAGCTTGAAATAGCCAAGATTCAACTAACTGACCACATGAAGCTCATGAAGAAGGAAGACCAAGTGTGGATGCCTCGGTCCTTCTTGGAAGGAGTGATAGAATGCTCAAAAGAGCAAATAAGATGACAAAGTGTGGGACAGAAAATCAAGGAGGGGCCATCGGGAGACTACTCTACTTTGATATCCGTCCCATGTGCAGTCACCAAAGATAGATGCCAATATGGATGTCAGAAAGTGCATGCTGAAAGGAGCCTGACGCAGCTGTCTCCTCGAAGGTCTGCCAAAGTCTGACATATCCAGAGGCGGATGCTCACAGCTACTCATTGATCTGATCAAGGGTTCCCAATGAAGAAGTTAGAGGACTGATGGAGCTGAAAGGGTTGGTGGCCCCAAGAGGAGACCAACAGTGCCAGCCAACCAGAGCTCCCCAGGATCTAAACCACCAGGCTGGGAGCACAAAGGGAGGCACCCATGACTTCAGCTGTATACTTAGGGGAGGATGACCTTGTCAGGCATGGGTGGGAGAGGAGATCCCTAGTCCCATAAAGGCTGAACACTAAGCAGGGAGGAATTCGAGGGTGGGTAGGGGGAGTGGGGGGTAGGTGGGGGGCACACTCTTGTGGAGGCAGGAGGGGGGACGGGATAGGGGGTTCCTGGGTGGTGGTGGGGAATGGGGTGAGGGGATAAAATCTGAAATGTATTTTAAAGAAATAAATAAATAAAAGTTTCAAAAAATAAAAAATAATGAATTTAACGGAAAAAAAATAAAAAAAAAAAATTGAAAGTTCACTTGTAACCCCAGGGTGCAAGCAAAGCAAGAGATCCAAAGCACCTGGTCAGAGCATGTAGGTCCCTTGTTCTGGAGGGTGTCCCAAGATGATCTCCCAGCTGGGATCCAGGTGAGAGCAGGGAGGGTTCGCTACTGTCTACCCACTGCCTCTGGCCTGCCTGCGTCTCCACTGTCTGTAGGTCTCTGGCCCGGCCTGTTGCAGCAGGTCCAGACCAAAGGACACAGAGTGCGAGCAGGAGGGGAGATTGCCTGTCCCCACTGCTGCCTCTGCTCGTTCTTTGCAGCTGCGCTGCACCGGTCTCTCCATGGTGAGCTGGTCCAGGCCTGGGCTGGGCTGATAAAAAGCCGGCTAGCTGGCAAGGAGGCAGCTTGGTGTCCCAGGCAGGTTCCGGGAGAGCAGATCTCTCCCCAAGTGTTACAGCTCTTGTGACAGAAACTCTCGGACACCAGGATGATTCTTAAGCACTTTACTTCTCCTAAATAGAGCCCTTATATACAGTTTCAGGATGGGTTAAGGTCTAGCAGCAGACAATGCCTATTGGCTTGGTCTGAGAGCTTGGAGATGCCTTATCTGCATGTGGGAGAGCCTGAGGCACTGTTCCTCATGACTGATGGTCATAAACCTCTCTGTGGGAGGGGTTGTTGGAGGGCTGAACTAAATGAAAAGAACCAGAGCCTGGAAGCAGAGCTTAACTCCTGCCGTCCAGTAAGGTTCTGGGGTTCCAAGCTCATGCTCAGCGAAGCACCCAGTTGCTTCTCACAGCCCACAGCCCCACGAGAGCACTAACAGAGTCAAAGCAAACTATTTATTCAAATTTCTAAGTTTTTATTTAACTACTTGAATAGATTGACCCAAATGGATCAGTGGTGTTTCTATGGTCACCAGTCTGGCAATCTTGCTCTTAAAATAGCAATGATTCTAATTTCCACTAAATTAAATGCATATTTTATTTTGTTGTCTTTTACACCCATTCCTAGCCAAAGCTTTGTCCCTTCTTGATACACACCACTCTGTCTCTCTGATATTACTTTCTCTGGGTTCCTTTTTTTAATAATGCTAAGTGTTAGAGCTTTTTCCCTAGCTGTTCTTGCTTCTGTATTTTCTTTCTTGGTCTCTATCTATCCCCACAGCTTTAAATACCCTCCTACTAGCATTCCCTCATTTTCTATCTCTACCCTGGATTGCTCCTCCAAGCATGAGCGTGAGCCTCGTCTATCCAACTGCTTACTTAGCATCTTCATGTGAATATTTTTAAACCCATCTCAATTTCAAAGTACCCAAATTAGAATCTCTACCACTCTGCCCATCCTATACTTTGCATCCATATGGTCAACACAGTGCCTAAGACACCACCTGGCTGTTTTCTAAATTCTTATATACAGTCACACTGTATTACACGTGGACCGTGCTTCCAAAACACAGTGGGGATCCCTCCACTTCTATCCACACTCACTACTAAAACAGTAGACAAACAGATGTTAGGTAGAAAACTACAGACATTACCTTGCTCCTAAAAGTCAATTTCCACATAAAAGAATGATCATTAAAATTGGGTTCTGCCATTTCTTCCATTAACACATTTTATTGGCTTCCTATAATAGTTTAAGTCCTGTCTCCCCTCTGATAAAAACATGAGTGTCTTTCCCTTGGCATTTAAAATTAAATCCTGTAACGGTGTGTGCATCCTGGTCTGTGCTCACCTTCCCCATCCCATTGTATAGTCTCTCTGCTCATTTTGCTTAAGCACGTGGGATTCTGACATTTTCTTCTATATATTTCTCCCTACACTGGGATTGGAAGACCTTAATCCTGGCTCTTCAAACACTCAGATCCTGCATGTTTTCAGGTCTCAGCCTAAAATGTCACCAACAAGAAAAGGTACTCTCTTTCTACTCCACTCAGTTGTTAATAAAAACATTTCCACTGTGGATTTTATCAGAATCAGAACTGATTGTTCACTCAACTGTTTACCTGTTCCCTTCTCTGGACGTTGTGCTCCTTAAGGAGAGTTTTCAGGTTTGGTGACTGTTGCAACCCTGGAACCAACACTACCAGATCGGTGTCAGGTGCTGAATAAAGATTTCACACTAGAATGAGTGAAGGAAACATGGGGCTACTGAAGTCTGTTTCAGTTTTGTTCTCAGCAAGTTGATTAGTTGAAGACATTTAAAATACAACATTATATTGAAGACCTCACCAGATCTTTAGTATGGTCAAGAAAGAAATCTGCAATTCTACGGAGTGGGGTAAAACCGATGCTTTTTCCCCCCATGTTAAGTAGATCAGTTAAACATGATTTGTATATTTTAGGAACTGCTCAAAATTAGACTACAGTAGTCTTCTCGAGCACCAAGCAGAGTTGACTTTAGATACCAGAGCAGGTATTTTCTTTGTGGTTCTTTTTTTTTCCAAACTTTTTATACCAGGTCTTCTCACCTCTCTTTCCAAGTGCCTGATAGTCACGGAGATTAACCCTGGCTGACCATTTCTTCAATCTAGTCAGTAGTATCTGATTTTTTAAAAAAATCTTCCCTGGAGTTTAACTTTAGCATCTTAAAAGAAGATCTAATTTAGATGTTTGATTTGTGGCCCAGTTTTCATATTATTCAGTTGTACAAACTGGATGAGTTAAATGTGTGAACACTTTGAGAGAATGCAGCTGGCACTCTCGTTTCTGGAAAATTCTACTTTATGGTGCATAGTTTATCATCTTTTGGATAGATAGTAACATTTTTACTAATAAAAATGTAGTCACCTACACAGCCTTACCTCAAACTCGGCATCATGTTCTGTTATCTCTTTCTTTTTATTTACATGTAAACAACCCACTGGGACTCTTTTCAGATATCCTGTTGTTACCCTGTGTCGTGGAGATCCTGAGTTTTCGATCTGTAAGACTGGCTCCTTCATGCACTTCAGCAATTCATCACTGAGATAGATGTTAGGATGGGCCAATTCAAAGTCCTGTATCTGGGCCTGAGAGGTATCTGAGCTAGTCATCCCACAGGCTCTCCTTTTCTCATGCCTTCAGGACTGGCTTGCCAGAACCACCACCACCACCACCACCACCACCACCACCACCACCACCACCACCACCACCACCACCAATGCTGCAACTTGGGCCAGCACTACTTTGCTGCACAGGCGAGGTGCAGGGCTCACTCTACAAACTGTTGCAGCTGGTGAAGGACAGGGCCAGTTTTCCCACTCTCATGACCCTCAAGGCCAGGTCTCCTACCTGTTATAGGAGGTGAGGGATGACGGAAGACAAGAAGGTGTCTCTCCCTCACCTGCACCACTGCCCAGCAGACAAGAAGCAAGGCCTGCTCTCCTGAGCTCACACTTCGGGACTGGCTCACCTGCAACCCAGACATCCAGAGTCACTTCTGTGCTGCCCAGGTGAGGTGCAGGGCCTGCTCTCCTGAGTGCTGCTGCAGGTGAGAGGTAGGGCCAGCCCTTCTGCCTGCCACAGGTGACAAGGGGTGAAGTGGGCTGTGGGCATTTCTCCCTGGATCATATTATCTCATGGCAGACAAGTGGTGGGACCAGGTCTCCCATGCCCACATTCTCTGGCTTACCTGTGCCCCTGCCACAGAGTCAGCTCTACTATGCTGCCCAGGCAAGGTGTGGAGCCCAATCTCCTGAGAGTACTGAAGCTAGTGGGGAACAAGGATATCTCTCCCACTCTCATGACCACAGGTCTCCCACCTGCCACAGGTAGTGAGGAGTGAGAAGAAAGGAAGGTATCTCTCCCTCATCCTTGCCACCACCTGGAAGAGAGGTGGCAAGGCCAGCTCTCCCATGCTTTTTCATACAGGGTTGGCTCACCCATAACTCCCACAATGTTCTGGGCCCACACCTGATCTCCTGAGCACTGCAGTTGGTTAGGAGAGGTCATACATGCCTAAAACTAGCTCTCCCATGATGCCTGGGTGAGAGGTGGGACCAGTTCTGCACAGTCCTCAGACATTAACATATCCCCAGTGGCAGCCAAGACCAAGGATATCCACCTGTTCTTTGGTGGTAACAGACTCTCACTGCTACAGGGCCACAGACCTATATGTGGCCACTGGTGGTAGCACAGGCCAGGATTCTACCATGGTCCTTGGTGACATCCTTGGCCACTCATACCTTGAGTCTCCAGTTGTGCCTCTCTTCCTTGTGCTCACATCCTTCTGTTTCTCTTTCTTTTTTCATTTCACCACCAGTTACTTGCTCCTCTTAGTGGCTCCTGTGGTCTCTGAGTGTCTAGTGTCATCTCAGGAATGGTCTTAAGAGTGCTATTCCCAACTCATGCATCATGGTACTGGGTAGAAGTCACTTCAGGCATAGTCCTCTTCCATACCAGTTTGAGCGATGCCAAATTGGTGGTCATCTCAGACTACCTCCTGGTCTGGGCCTCCATGATGCTGCTCTAATAGCTGTCTTGAGCTCTCGCCTCACCTGTGCCCTCTTGAGTGTCCCCATGTGAAGGTCTCTGTCTCAGGCTCATCCTGCCTGGTGCCCAGGGTCCCAGGTGGGGTTCTTCTAGTCTCCAGCTTCCTCTCCACCTTGGAGCCTGTCTGGGCCTTCATAACATTGGAGTGATGATTGTCTCCTGCTTGCTTTTTTTTAGAGAGTATTAGACTACTGATAATTCAGATCAGATCAGAACACTAAACATGGTTGGGCTCTCCCTTCTCTGTAACCTACTGATGCAGATGGGACATAGCAGCCACACCTGCAGTGCCTCTAGGGATAGATTCTCTTCTAATTTTGATGGTATCATTATCATATATAGTTCTCATTTATATGCAGTGGTTTGGTGCATATAACCTATGTCCAACCCAAGATCCTTAAGTAGTTTATAGATTATTTGCTATAATTAACCCAATGTAAATGTTAGGTAAATAATCATTATATTGGTTTGGTTAGGAAATAATGACAAGAAAAAAATGTTCTCGGGCCCAGTATAGGTGAATGCTTTAAAAACTATTTTCCATATGTGTCCAATTAAATCTACAGATGTAGAGCCAGTGGTCACAAAAATTCAACTGTTCTTAGGTTTAAACAGGAAAATAATCTGAGCAGAGTGTGCTAAACAGTCTCTCGGGACATTTATTTTGGCAATAGTTTTAAGAAGAATTAGCAGTTCAAAAGCTGGGGAGGTAGAAAGCCAGTTGGAAGGTTCTAGTAGTCATCTGAACAAAACGACTTGAATAAGGACCATGACTCTGAGACTGGAAAGGAAACTGAGTAAAAATGTATCGGACCCCATGAAAGCTGAGGTCACCGAGTAGCTGGATGGGTAGCAAAAAGGCAATAGAGTTGGAGAAATGTGATCAATAATCATGTGTAACCCAACGTGAACAGATTTTATATTTCGATATGTGGTTGTTTATTTTTTGTCAGACAAAATTCCCACTATTACTCATGTATCTCAAACTCAAGCTAAATATCAGGAGAAGACCAAATCGCCTACCTTATCTTCTTGGCACCCTGAAAGCAAGACTGACAGGATCCAGTTATAGGTTGTACCACACAGTGATTTTAAGGTCTCTAACTTTAAAGCCACTCATCAACCCTCTAAGACCTTCCATCGCAGAATTTCCCCTGGGGACTGAGATAGGCTTATTTCATTTCCAGATTCCTAATCTTCACTCCTGCTTTCTTCTCCTACAGGGAAAGCTATGGGGCTTTCTCTCTCCCTCACCTGGATTAACCTCAGCATGAATAGGATGTCAGCCAACCCTTAGCATTGTGATAAATTCTAAGATGCTTCAGTAACCTGCTCTCCTACACTTTCCAACAAACTTGATCCAAGTTTTTGTGAGTTTCCAAACCAACATATGAGTTCCTGGTATATACCTCTCTGCAGAAGTCCCAGAACACTCACTTAAATAAGACGCCTCTCCCCAAATGTCCCTCCTCATGCATTCAGTTAAAAAAGCATTTTTCTCTCTTCTGAAAAATTACTCTTTCTAGACAAAATTACAAAATACTTGAGTATAAGTATAAAAACAGTATGCTGCCACCTAATTTTGTTAGTTGCATTATAAGGAATTGTGAAACTGCAATGTTTACCATGTTGAGAAAATAGTAAATTATGCAATGGATCACACAATAATCATAGCACTCAAGGTTGAAGGTGGTGAATAATAAGTTTGAAGTCAAACTGGGCAACATAGTGAGTCTCTTAGGCTGCCAGGGAGGGCGTTGTATAGGTCTTTCATTTCATTTCAGTAAAGGTTCTGAAAGTTGGTAATCAGGAAGTTGCACAGGAATGTGCACGTTCCTATTAACTTGTGTGGTTTGTCATGGTCAACATGACCATTTGGTGTCCTCTCTCCACCCTTTACCTCCCCCCCCCCCGTGTGTGTGTGTGTGTGTGTGTGTGTGTGTGTGTGTGTGTGTGTTGTGCATGTTTCCTGTTCGTATGCATATATATGCACGTGCTCATAGAGATGTGTGCATGTTGAGACTTGAGCCTTGTAAGTAGACTCTTCCTGAGCTGCTCTTCTACCTTATTTCTTTGAGGCAGTCTCTCAACCCCAGAGCTGTATAATCTGACCAGCCATCTTGCTCTGATGATTCTTTCTCCATCTTCCAAGGCTAGAGTTTTAGGCAGGCTACTAAGCTCACTTGGCGTGTATGTAGCTTCTGGGGATCTGAATTCCAGACCTCTTGTTTTTCCAGCAAGTGCTTCATGCTGAGCCATCCTCCCAGCCCAGATACATGTATTTTAACACAGTCTTTGAATGTAGGGTGACACTGATGATATCGTTGCCAGGATTTCTGAATGACCTCCACGAGGGAGCAGTGTCTCACTGCAACATCAACATCGCGCCTGCAGAGTGTCATGGTTGATTCTGACACTGGTCCACAGGAAGTTCCCTTCAACTTTGACTCCTGCTGAGAATGCTCAACAAATTATGGCTTGTCTTTTTGTTGCTATGGTGATTTCAGGCTTCTTTGTACCTTCCAATGTTTATCTTGATCTCGCTTTTCTTTTCTATTTTCAAATTACTTTATATTAATATGTGTATGAGCATTTGTACAATACCTCAAATCATTTAAAAATACAATATACTTTAGTCTCAATGCCAGAAGATGACCAGATAGACTGCTTGTTTGTTTTATTTCTCTAATGTGAACAAGTCTCTAGGTATAAACTTCACCATAACCCCATACATTGAAACCTCCAGGAAATCCCATTAGACACGAGGCATGTCTTTATTAGACAACTAAGATTCTCATCACCCACTTACTCTTGGGCTGACTTGACTCATATCTGATTGTTTTCCTGTAAGAGAAGGCTATCTTCTAGTGCCATTCTATAATAGCCGTGATGATACTTAGCCCTGAGCAGGGATCTCAGCTGAAAAAACAAAGCACACACACTCTTCAATGGGGTTTTACTGCTTCCCAAAATTAACAAAGGAAATGAAGCTTAACAATGCCATTTTGCCCATGCTGCAAAGGTCTGCTCTATCTGAATAAAAGGAGACAATGATGATATATATTCCTCTTCAAGAAAACACTAACAATTCACCAGATCACCAATGCAAGCTTTTTTTTTTGAAGGAAGAAGAAGAGATCAGAAAATTTAATATGTTTGGTTTTAAATGAAAAGTAAATACATACACTCTCCTAATATGTCTTAGAAAATCGATGGATCATTAAAACTGTTCCATTGGCTGGTGTGCTGGCAATATGAATGATTTTTTATCTACCCACTCAACAAATATTTGAACTCTAGGTGCTGAGCAGTGTCATAGGTCCCACCAGGAAGAGAAACACATTAGTCAAAGAAACATATAAAAGGAAGCTAACTTATATACATCTCTAGTGTTATTGGGCAGTTTGGGTGGTTGAAGTTTCTAGGACAAGTGGCATCCATACTCAGGTCTGAAGCTCTGTGGGAGGTCAGTCTTGGGAGAGGTGACATTAAACTGGAGACAAAGAATTTTCAGATAAAGAAGATGAGTATGTCCAAAATCCCAGAGCAAAAATGACACATTTGGAGAACACATGACTCAATCTGGCTTCGGAAAAGATGTAAAGGAAAACAGGAAACATTTTCAGGATCTGAGGGTCATTAATAACAAGACTTTATCTGGAGCAAACAGGAAGGCACTGAGAAGATTTGGAACAAGAGAGAGACGTGACTAGATTTACCATTTAGTAACAGGTAGACTCTTTACGTCTGTGTTTCAGACTGAACTGGAAGCTAGCCATATATATCAAGGTTAGTGGGCAGCAGGCTATTGTAACAGGGTAGGCTAGAGGTGATATCTAACCACCGATACTGCAGTGTTTCATGTACTTGTGGCTGCTTAACAGCCCTGAGGGAGGCATCCTCCTTTTGTGTTCACTTAAATATGTGTAAAGTATACCTGTATATTACAATAGTAGCAAATGAAGCTAATAAATACAAAATGGTGAGAAACAGAAGTTCTGGTATTTTCTTCCTATATTCCAAATTGTCTTCCCGAGATCTCATGTTTACACTGGACTGTATTAAAAAGTGATAATGAAAGTGGGCAAATGGGAGGCAGTTAGGCAAACTAGAGAGGATCTGGGTAATCGAATGGGGGTCGGGGTGAGTCAGATAACACGAAAAGCTGCTGGGGTTTCTGGTTTGGAAGGAAGGCTGTGTACCATGGTGTGAGACTTTGGACAAATATATATTTGTATGGAAAAGGTAAGAGAGCCTTTGCAAGATTCAAATCGAGATGAAGAAGAAGCTTTAGCATAAGCAGATGTGGAGAGAATTCAGGGGCCAGTGGCTTACAGCTAAAGCAAAGTTCTTCTTCCTTCTTAGAAAATTTAGCAGTCATACATAATTAAAAGGGGGAGTTTTCTACCTGATAAATATCCAGCACTCTTTTTTCTCTTGGGGAATTGTATAATTAAAGGCTCCATGAGGCAGGAAACATGAGGCTGACCTTCATGAAGACACAACTCATCTCAAGAGACTTGGTTTTCAGGTTGGGTATTGCTGTCCTAACAGTGGGTGGCACCATTTCATGAATTGAGATACAAGACTGAATAAAGAGAAGACTAGCCGGCCAGGACTATTCATCTTCTGCTCCTTGACTATGGGTAAATGTCATCACCTGTCTCAAGCTACTGCTTGCTTCTTTCTCTTCCTCAACCTCACTGTGCTCTGCATCCTCAAACTGTAAGTAATAAATAAATCCTTCTTTCTTCAGTTGCTTTGTTCTTTTGGATTTTTTTCTCACAGCAACAAAGAAAATAACTAATATACATATCAATCCACAAGACCAAAGTTTAATGATATATATAGCATTATGGAAAGTATGGAGTCCACAACTGAAGTTTTTGACAGTTTTGCAGTGACTCATTCAGAGACTAAAACTTCTGTTCTGATACAGCTTTGGGAACTCTGACAACTAAAATCATTTACTCTTCATTGTCGCCTCTAGGGCCATAAAGAGAATCACTAAAATGTCCGTTTATAATCCCTCCCCCCCCATGCTAACCACTAAAGAGCAATGTGAAGCCCAGGAATTGTTTGAAGGAGGCCAAAGAGTGCAAAAATAGGACCAGGACCACATAAACAGGATGTCAACTTTTCCTGTGAGATATTTATTAGATATTTTCTAAATTCTCTTGGACCAGAAAGGTAGCAATTAAAGTCATATATGTTAGTGGGTTTCATCTTATGTTCAAAGTGCATTGAGATTCAAAATTGTTAGAAGAAAAGTTATCTCCTTGTTCTAAGATGTTTTGTCTGATAGAGACACATTCTTCCTTCAAACTCACACTACACTTATTCAAGAAAATGAGGCAATTTGGCCTAATCAGCAAAGTGTTTTTAATTAGCATTCTAGCTGTTATAATTGTGTGTGTGTGTGTGTGTGTGTGTGTGTGTGTCTGTACATGTACCTGTGTGTTTATCTATGTGTATGTCTGTCTGTCTGTCTGTCTGCCTCTCTCTCTCTCTTTCTCTCTCTCTCTCTCTCTGTGTGTGTGTGTGTGTGTGTGTGTGTGTGTGTGTGTGTGTGTGTGTCTGAGGATGTATTGTAGGCTTAGATTTTTCAATACCTACTTTAATAAGGGTTCTCAAATACTTTGACACCCTACTTATAGCCCATTGTTCAAAGGTAGGGAGAAAGAAGATGAATAGGACAGAGGGATGTGGACCTGTTCTAGGAGTAGTTCTTTGGGGTGATTCCCATCTCCATTTGTCAAGATACCAACAGTCCAGTTCAAATGTATCACCATAAATGAATCAGCAAGGGCAGCACACTCCAGCAGAAACCGTCAGGTCTCTGCCAAGTCTGCATGAGTCAGCAGGAGTGACCAGGACCAGCCAGGATGCCAGAAGTTCTCTGCAGTGTCTCTCTCAAATAAGTGAAAATCAACAAAGATGACGACCAACAAAGAATTGCACAGCAAGCTATACAAGCACCCCTGTTGACTGTGTGTTGAGTCCTACTTATTTTCCCTCCAAATATCACATGTCCTCTCATGGGTCTTGTCTCAGCAAATCATATAACACAACTAGAAATTTACACTTCAGTGTGTGTGTACATACATGTCTGCATGTGTCTGTGTGTGTGTGTCTTTGTGTGTGTGTCTGTGTATCTATCTGTATGTATGTGTCTGTGTGTATCCTTGTGTGTGTTTGCCTGTGTATGTTTCCTTGTGTGCATGACTGTGTGTTTCTCTGCTTGTGTGAGCATATCTATATCCACACTGTGAATGTGTAGAAGTCAGAGAACAACTGTAAGGAGTCCATTTTCTCCTTCCACTGAAGGAGAAACCTTCCAGGAAACAGACATAGGTTATCAGGTTGATGTAGAAAATGCTTTGGTTCAATGAGCAAGCATCTTACTGTCCAAGCCAAGTCACTTCCTACAATCACACAGAATAAATGGCAGGTCCAGAATTCAGGGCAGCATGAGCTCAAATTTGGCACCAGCCTTCCTGCCTTCCTAACCTCCACTCCAGAGTCTTACTGGTCCACCCAGCCACACTGGCCAAGAACTGTCACACACACACACACACACACACACACACACACACACACACACAGTGAAGGCAAAAGAAAAGCTGCTGTTAAGAAACTAAAAAGTTCAAAAAGCTTTTTCCTGAGCCATCTGGATCCCAAGACAGCAAAGATAATCTCATTTCCTAGTGTCCTGCCCAGGATATTTGCACAATAACACATGAAGAAGCACACACCTTCTCCACACTCAGGCATGGGCACTCCCACATGCATAGTAACAAGAAAGCAGCTGCTTTCTTGATATCTGCAAGCTGCTGCTAGAGCCAGGCAAGAAATACATTCCCTTATCCCAAAGAAGCTATGAAAGCAGAAAAATCAATCTGCTGTTTTAATAAAGAATGTGAGACCCTGAGACAATGAGCTATGGAGCAGTCACTCTGGGCGGACCTGGCTGCTTTGCTATTAATCATTGCTCCACTGTGCAGTCAGCAGAACTTTATTTAAGTCTATTTCTGTGCATTGTCATGTCTACCACAGAAGCACTGTGGCCAAGGGGGATGAGATTATACAACCATCATTGTCTCCTTAGGACAAGAAAACATGCAGAGAATTGCAGTCTTCAAGTAGCAAACATTAATCCCAGGAAACTGTAATCATTTCTTCAAGACTGGAATGCTGACATTTCCTAATATGATACCTTATATCTTTGTAGCTAAAAATATTGGCCTTAACATAAAATCTTATAGCACATCTGAATCACCTTTTCTCTGTCTTAAGAAGAAATGTGAACACGATTCAATACCTAACAGTAATGTCTTTAATTTTTTATGTACATCTGGTTATTTTTTATCTTAATTGTCTCCTCTCAAACTAACTGGGAGTCCTAATGGGTACTTAGAAAGACTTCAGACTACACCTGTCTAATGTATGAAAATGGTTTGTTAGGCCAACTAATGAGTTACTTACAAGGAATGAACAATATTTTTTTTTTAACCAAACCTTTCCTGTGAAGAGCAGGAGTCCACCGAATACTTAAAACACTCACGATCTTGAAGCCAGTGACACTTGTATTTTAAGATATTATACAATAAAAAAATAGTGCATATTAGTGCCCATCTCTATTTCTGACCCACACCCACAGTAGTAGATCCAAAAATACATCCTGATAATGCGTGTAGGTAGTGCATCCAGAGTCAGTGAGCTTTTTTGAGCCATGCAAGAGCAAGCTTAAAGACGCCATTCTGGTTTCAAGAGCTCATCCAAGTACAGTGGAAAGTGTCAGTAGAAACAGCAAGCAGAAAGAGGATCCATTTTCTGAGCACCCTATTCTCCCTTAAAACACTGCCTAAAGCAAGAGGCTTTACTTATCTTGATCTTAAGGCCTTCTGCTGTGAAATGAAGGAAAAAATCCAGAATATAAATACAAACTAAGGCATTACCAAGTAGACTCAGCACTGTTATCTATTCTCTCCATCTAAGCCTTTAGTTCATTCCAGTCCTAACCATCTTTAAATTTTATGGTTTGCTCCCTTTACCTTCTGTTCCAATACTGAGCTCATCATAATGATACTCTGTAAGGAGTTTCTTTGCAACACACAGGCTTGCTCCCAGATCCTGCAGTGGCCTCTGATCATTTGCATGACACATTCTCAGACCCAGACCTCAGTGTTACCCTTCCTCTACCCTCTGGAACGGTGGATCTTTCTCATTTGTTACCTTCCTTCTCCTCAGTTTCAACAGAAAAAAGACCTCATGGTGCTGTAAAGCTCTACACATTCTCTTCAATACTACAAAGACCTTCCTGACCTAAATTGAGGTCAGTACAGTACCATTTCCTGGCCTACTACTAAAAGATCTGAGACTTTACTGGCTCCAGGCCCCTAAGGTTTTTCCATGTATCTGCTTCCATGTTGAATTCCTCCAACTAATTTACTCACAGGACAAATGTCCTTAATCTGCTAAGTATTTTTCTTTTCCTATCTCAAAAACTCCTGAAGGAATCTGAAGAAATAGCTCGGTTTTGTAAAATGTTATCTTTGTATCAAAAAGACCTGAGTTTGATCCCCAATATCTATGTTTATTTTTAAGGTCATGATGGCACACCTCTGTAATCCCAGCACTGAAGAGTCAAGCAACAAACAGAACCTTGGAGTTTGCTGCCCAGCCCAACTAATCTGAGTACACTCAAGACAAGAAAATCTCTGTCTCAAAAAACAAGATAGATAGTTCCTATGAAAATGGCCTCCATATACAGATGCATTCATTTATATCCACCCACCCATCCATTATAAAACACACACACACAAGCACAACAGCAGGAACCTCCAACTCCTGGACAGGACTGAGCCTCTCCTCAGTTGCCCCTGAATCTGGACTGGAGTTAAGCTTAGAAGCAAGCGGATGAGGACTGTATTATCTCCATCCTACTGTGCTTGGGTTACACAGAAAGGTCTTAGGGGTAAAATGCTTGAGAGCAATTAGTCTATGAATAATTGTCCAGCTTTTTATAGCTTATTTCTTGTTTCCCCTCTTAATATATCTATACTTGACACATGGGAATAATGTCTTGACTTCATATCTAAGTCAAATGGGAAGGACTCGTGAGAAATTTTTTCACAAAATAAATTAATCCCAGTGTGTGAGCTCATTTTAGAATGTGAAGCAGATATACAGCAGCCAGATGCTGCGTCTCTGCACTCACCAGTTGTCAAGAGACTCTGGACAGGTAGCATCCATATAGAAAAATCATTCTTCTTAGAAATCATTTGCCCTTGTAAATAAGGTAGCTTCATTTATTCCAAATTATTCTAAAATGTTGAACACGAGTTATTCCTTTCATTATATTCTGAAGACTACCTAATTCACAATCACTTTAAGTATTTCAATACGTTAACTTTTAGGCTTCGTTTTTTTTCCAACAAATATACATTGTTTATGTGTCAGATTTTAATCTGAGCCTGAGGAGACAGAAATAACAGGTAAAATACATTAACAATTATTGGTCCATATGGGAAAGGGGGAAAACAGGACATGGGTAAGGGTCATAATGTGCCTTCTTTCTCTTTGTCTTCCTCTCCCCAAATCCCCCGGCCCCGTGTCTCTGCTCCAGAATGTGTTGCTTTTTGCCTCTGGTTTTTGCAGTCTTCTGCTGTGGCTTTGACATCTCTGCAGATGTAATCAGAAAATTGCAGATGTGGCAAAGATTAATCCTTGGAGATTTTATCCTAGGAAGAGCTACTAGCTAGAATGTCAGTGAGCTGTAAACTTAAACAGCTTCTAACAAGTACAGCAAGGTCCTTTTACCCCATTGCCGTACACTTAGCAGAAGCACACCATCTCAGCTGAGGTTTGGGTACCTTCCTATATGAATACTACAGATACAGCAGCTATCCCAAACTCTCAGGCCCTGTCTTTTCTCAAAAAGTAATTAACTTTCTTTCTTATTTAAAAAGCCATTGCTGCTATGAACTTTTTTTACATTAAACTTACAATAGAAATATTGAATCAAAATCACTTTGGTTAATTACGGAAACTGCACTTTGGGAAAATTTAAAGTAGAAAAAAAGATCCCGTGTCTCATGCCACTCAGAGGTTCTGGGCAGACCCTCTATTTGAAATTTAAAGTTCTCCCTTTACACTCAGACCTATATTCCAAAGGACTGGGGATGAATGACTACACTTCGCAGAGACCTGAGGTAGAGTTTCAGTTTAGAGAATGACAATGACAGTGCATGATTACAAGTACAGAAAGCAAGAAAGATTGCACTCTTGCTCTCACACGTGGCCCTGCAGTGGCCCCGGCTCCAACATGTGGAGAATGTTTCAAGTATCTCTTGCCCATTTCCTGGAGTCTCCTAATGTGCTGATGTAAAAATCTCACAAGGTTTCTGTAACTTTCTGATTCTCTAAGGGCTGGTGGTAGATTGGATCAATGGCTTTCAGTGGCTTTCCGTATTCACCATATATCCTTTCCCTTGGCCTGCCTTGAATTATTTCTCACTTAAAATGCTGAGAGGGGTATCTACTTGTTATACTAAACCCTGAATAATATACCACACATCAGTCAGTTTGACATCACTGTGGTTAAATACCTGACATAACAATTTAAAGCAGGGGTTCTCAACATCCCTAATGCTGCGACCCTTTACTAGAGTTTCGCCAAACCATAAAATTATTTCATAATTACAATTTTGCAACTGTTACAAATCATAATGTAAATATCTGATGTGCAGGATATCTGGTATACCCTCCAAAGAGTTTTAGAATCAATGGTTGAGAGCCACTAGTTTAAAAAGAAGCATCTTTCATTTTGGCTTGTGGGCTTGGAGGTTTAGGCTATAGTTATTTATCTGCCATGTCTAGGTCTGTGGTGGTCGCAGCAGCTCACCATGATAGCTGGAGTGTATGGAAAAGCTGTTCACCTCAGGCAATGTGGACAATAAGCCATGAGAAAAGATCTAGGAATTAGGCACAACCATAATAACCTGCTTCCTCCAGTTAGGATCTATCTGATAGTTTCCAGAACCTTCCAATATTTCACCACCAGCCAAGGACCAACTATTTAGCATATGAAACTAGGCAAGAAAATTTATATTCAAACTTTAACTTTATTCCCCTTCACTCCTTACTTTTTTGATTTTTAAGTTCAAACATTTGAATTAATTTATTAACAAACTTGAAACACATTTGACAAGGCTCTTCCTTTGGCTCCCAAACTCAAGACCTAAAACCTCTCAAATTTTCATTTTTGTAAAATTATTCTGAGATCAATAAAAATTTTGCACTTTAAGGGAAAAAAAAATATAAGAATCTATATCCCAGCACTTGGCAGGGATAGAGGCAAAAATCTCACAAGTTCAAGTCCAATCATCGAGATATAGTAAGACTTTGCCTCCCCCACCCAAAAAAAAAAAAACAAAACAAGAAAAAGAATTTGTAATTCATTTCATTACTATTGTAGCTATGAAATTTTTACTATATAGTAACCTTGGTTTATAAATATGTATATGTATATACCCAGAAAGATGGCCTTTTAAGGAACTGTACTAAGAATAATGTGTTTCTAACATGTGTAACTAACATTGGGTAGTTATATTGACTAAATCTTAAAAGTCACATTTCTACAAAAGGCTAATTTACTGAACATCAGATACATCTTTTTCAATTTATGAGACAGTGGTACCTGCTCTGAACAAATGTATGGGGTGTGTGAGTCTCTCTGGGAGCCCAACATGGATCCAGAGCACCTGTTTGAAACCATTTATCAGGCCATGCTGAACGCTGTGGACTGGGACGCCGTCTCAGGCATGGGCATCGTTGTTCACATTATTGAGAAAGACAAGATCACTACCAGGACACTGAAGGCCTGGATGGACTAACCTGTGCTCTGGTCCAGCCTCCCTTTTGTTGTTTTTCTTTTTAATAAAATCGTCTTTCTTTCAAGAAAAAAATGCTATTGTAAGATACTGGATAGGAGTGCACTTTTAAACAGCATAAAGCTACACAATTCACTATTGTATACTTTTATAGATTGACTTTCAATTCCTTTTAAACGTTAATAACAGTAGCTTCTATCATAACAACTCCTGTTCACCTGTTTTTAAGTTATTGTCTTGATTCTGAATATATATATATATATATATATATATATATATATATATATATATATATTAACAAATATGTGTGTATATATTTGTTATATATAATGTATATTTGTTAGGAGAAATTTAAAGTGCAGAGCAAAAAGGCAACAAAAAATGAATTGAAATTCAACTACATGTGTCAAACCAAAGATATCTTTTGTTCTCTTTTTGCTTTTGTATCTTGTAAAAATTTGTATTGTTTTTACTTGAAGAGGTAAGGGAAGGGCTTCACATTGTGACCAAGCCTTATTTTGTGTTGTATAATTTTTAACTCTAACACTATACAATGAGCATTTCTCTGACTCAGTATATATTCCTTCCAAGTATTATTTTATAGGCTGACATAAAATTCTACAGTACGGATGCACCACCAGGCTATTTTCATCCTTTGTTATGACATGAAACAACATAATATCTGTCATGGAAGGTAAATTTTGACATACCTGTGATAATAATCCTTTTAAGACCTATAAGTAAAACTGTCATTCAAAATATTAGAACATTTTCATGTGAGAAATGTATTATAAAATCCCCTTTCCCTGTTCTTTTTATGTTCACCAAAATGGTTGGCTTTTTTTTTCTCTTTCATCCTTGAAAATTAGCCAGGTAAAATAAGGTATATCACAGTCATTTCCTTGATTACAAGAAAATTGCATTTTCTTTAACAAATGTATCTATCAGCTATTTGCAAGTTTTATGTGCCATGAAATGTCCCCCTGCATTATGAGCCATTAATATGTTATCTTCTACTGATCATTGTAACCGTGTATGTAGTAAGGAGTCTAGCGCTTTATGGATCACATATGTTGCAGAAAGCTCCAAGGTGCTTGGGTATACTCTAGTTGTGATAACTTTACAATGTCCAGAAACTTTTATGCCAACAAATGTAAATATCTTTATGATTCTTCAGGTTTAGAAAACACTGTCTGGTTTAGAAAAACATGCAAAATATATTCTTAGTGTTGTTTGTTCCTGTGTTACATTCAGATTCTTTCTTTAATAATAAAATTTGTATGTGATCTTGAAAACTTAACCACACAGAAATGAACATGGATAAATGTCTTATTTACGAGCCTCTCTCCTCAACCTCAAGTCTGACATCACAATAAAGATTCACTTAGAATACATCTTTAAATGTATTTAAACACATTGAGTTATGCATTTAAATGTTTGAACAAAGTATTTAAATAAGTATTTAAAAGTTCCCTGATTCTGCTAATCTGATTTTCTAAAGTATAATGTTTCTTTTTGAAAAAAAAAAAAAAAAGAAATAAAACTAATGTTTTTTAAAAAGAAATAAAAATTTGATTCCAGAACATCATAGGTAGTTCTTTAGAATTTTATGGAGAAAGCAAGACAGAGACCATTACTGGGGGAAAAGGCAACTTATTTGTTTGAATGTAATAATAGAAATATCCACTACATTCTTTGCCAGTTAGATTACTTTTCAATTGGAAAAGAACCAGCTAGTTCAGTTCTTGGCACACAATAGCTGCTCAATGAACATTAATTAATTAATTAGGCAATAGGGAAGTCTCCAGGAAACATTGGGGACTCGAAAGCTTGACAAGAAATCTGAAGGACACAGGTGGTGTTGTCATTTCTCTGTCCAACTAACAGTTGGGTATTTCAAAGAAAAAGGAGGCCACAGGAGGTGAAAGCTGGCGATGCAGATGGTGTCAAAGAAGGAAATCTAGATTTTTGGATCATGGATTAAGTAACACCAAAATGATAAGCTTTGGGCAATAAAAGAAGCACATGGCAGCAGTACCAGGAACCATATGTTTGTCCAAAAATGAGCTATCCTGGTTAAAAGGTCCCAAAGTGAGAGCAAGGAATCTGGACGCTGGTTGGAGCTTTTTCCCTTCTTAATTAAGCAGACGTAATCAACATCACCAAGTTGTTTCAACCCTGTCACTTTTAAAATAAGAGGAAAATGTTTCAGAGCCTTCTACTCTAAATAGCCAAGGTATTTTTAAGATATAATTAAAAACTGAATTATATGTTCACTTACTGCAGAGACCCAGCAGGTGTAACCTGTTGGAAATTATAATAATAATCAATATATCCCATGCTATCAACAGACTTATAATTAAGAATAAACTGTGCAGTAATGGTCATAGGATACAGATAACTATGTACCATTATGAGGGTATTGTAGAAAACAAAGAAATCTTGATATTGTACAATCTAAAATGTAGCAAATGTAGCATCTTAGTGGTCTTCAAACACAACAGGAAGCCACTCAGAAGTGGAATAGTCTGATTAACATGAAGGAAATAAAAGCAGGGTGTGTATCCACAAAATATATACCTGCTCAGAGATTCTTAAATGGTAGAGTAAAAGTATTCAGTACAATATGTTAGTGATGATAAGGGAAGGGACCAACCATAATGATTCACTTAGCAAGTCATTCATTTAGGCTGTATGAGATTCCAAACAATTAGCAGTCAGTGTGGTACAACCAATCTGAACATCCACTTTGGCTAAGCATTCATTGCCTGTGAACAACTATTACAGTGTTCCAGGTCACCCTGAGCATTTGTGCTGTCTCTCATTATTGTATTTAGGGACTGAATACTTAGACTGGCCTGTGCTTGTATTTCTGCGTGCAAAAACACAGAATGGCCTTTAACACATACATCCTACTTGGCATTTAATTTCTTTAGTCCAAATTTCTGCTAATAAAATTTTAAGAGTGCATGTTTTATCTTTCAAATGTTGTGATTTGTATTGAATTTGAATATTTACTTTACTGGAAATGTTTGACTTAAATCTATATTTTACAGTTTATATCTATCTACAGTTTATATCATATTTTTGCTTATTGTTAGCCTATGGAAATTATACATTTAACAATTCAAAGCATTTCTCCATCCCTTGTGTATGAGAAAGTGTCTTCTTGCCTTTATACATGAAATTTAATTTAAGTAGGCCTTAGATTAGTAAAGTCTCTTAGAAATTGGAAATAAATGATTTATTGTTCCCCAGTATTTATCCTCCCTAAGGAGAATTCTGGGCTAACCAGAATTCATGGTTTCATTTTCTTTTAATTTGTTTTGTTTTGGGGTTTTTTTGTTTTGTTTTGTTTTGTTTTTTGGGTTTTTTTTTGTTGTTGTTTTTTGGGTTTTTTTTTGGTTTTTTTGTTTTATTTTTGTTGTTGTTGTTGTTGTTTTGTTTTTCGAGACAGGGTTTCTCTGTATAGCCTTAGCTGTCCTGGCACTCACTCTGTAGACCAGGCTGGCCTGGAACTCAGAAATCCGCGTGCCTCTGCCTCCCAAGTGCTGGGATTAAAGGCGTGTGCCACCACCGCCCATGCATTTTGTTTTGTTTTGTTTTGTTTTGCTTTGTTTTGTTTTGTTTTGTTTTGTTTTGTTTTGTTTTGTTTTTAAGACAGGGTTCTCAGTGCAGCCCTGGCTGTTCTGGAACTCACTCTCTAGACCTTGAAGTCTTGAGATCTTGAAGTGGCCTTGAAGTCAGAAATCTGCCTGCCTTTGCCTCCCAAGTGCTGGGACTAAAAGCATCCACCACCACCACCACCACCACCACCCAGCCTCCTATTTCTTTATATATAATGTTTTTTATTAACCTGAGTAAAGTTTGTCAATAATTACATATCCACGAATCTCCTTTTATTTTATTAATTCTATTCCATTTTACAGACTCCCTTAAGGGAATTTCTGTGACTTGTTGATCTACACAACCCTGGCTTAGGGATCTTTACACACACGCACACACACACACACATACACACACACACATACACACGTACGCTCTGTGTTATTTCACTTTATTTTTTCTTATGCTATTGAAATATTGTTTATGCCACACTAGAGATGGAATCTAGTTTCTTTTCTTTTTTGAAGACCTGTAATTATTTTCATTTTCTAAAATAAATAGACATATTTCATAAGAAACATATGCACACGTGGTTTGGCCTCAATCTCTAAGTTAGGCTTCCTGTCCTGGCTCCCTGGGGATTTCTCCTTGGTCCCCTGCTGTTGTAGTAGGTCTGTTAGGAGACTCTTGCTTTCATCATCAAATGTAAACAGCCTCCCCTGACAAGGTCTTTATCAGCAGGCAAGAGTTTTGTTGTTGTTTTCTTTAGTTCCTGGCCTTTTGTGTGGTACACACATGGATATTTTCTAAAAGTAGGGTATGAAGTGATGGGCAGTGGGGCGTATATCATATATATCACAATATATGATATGCATGCATAAAAGTGTCATAACAAAACCCATTATATTGTACAATGAATACACACCAATTAAATAAATAAATAAATGCATTAACAGCTGATTAATGTATTCAATTATTTGATTAATGCAAGATTTGAGATAAATAAAATCTTTTATGTCATACTTTTTTGATGTTACACTGTAAGAATTCAGATGTAGGCTAGTGTGATGTCTCAGTGGGTCAGGATGCTGCCTCCAAGACTCAGGATCTGAGTGCAGTTCCAGAGATCCACATGGCAGAAGGAAAACTTACTACCTCAAGTTGTTCTCTGCCCTCTTTACATGCACTGTGGCACATATGTGCCATGGCATGTGCATATGCAAACACATGAACACATATGATAAATAAAGTTTAGGACGAATAGTCAAATACATTCAGACATGAGATTGTGACAAAGGAGACTTCTATGTCTCCGTCTAACTCATAATGGAATTCTATTCTCTCTCTCTCTCTCTCTCTCTCTCTCTCTCTGTGTGTGTGTGTGTGTGTGTGTGTGTGTGTGTGTGTGTGTGTGTAGATAGATAGATAGATAGATAGATAGATAGATAGATAGATAGATAGATAGATAGATAGTAGATAGAAAGGATTGTTAGCATTATGGAGTGTGGAGTGTTTGTAAAAAATAGCACTGTACCATGAAATAAATTGAAATTTTTCTTTCACTTTTGTAACATGTTTAATAGTTCTCCTTTCTTTAGTATTGTAACTTTTCCTAAGAAAAGTCTGCGGATTTTGCCACTACAAGTGGAATGCAGCAAGAAGAGTGGTCTTCTATATTACATTAGACACTGATGAAGTTGCCCTGTTTTCAGCAATGTAAATAATTATTAAGAAGAGTCGGAGATTATAAACATGGGATAAAAGCAGGCAAGGTAGGCAAATGAATAAATTGTTCTTAACAATGCCCAAATACTTGAAAAATAGGATTTTGTTCTTAAATTAAAAACTAATTCCCCTATAAGGACTGATGACATTAATAATGCACTCTGCGCTGTGCCACGTGTCCTTTGTGCCTTTCCTCACCCTGAAGTGGTGAACGAGCCCTCGATGCTTGTTATTCATAGTCCTCACTCTGAGTACACAAGAACACCTTCAACCATAGTGCTTTGTTTGCTATGCCCTTCACTGAACTCAGTGTGATCAAGGGGGTTTCTGTCCCTGATACTACTACCTAAGACTTGGAGGCCTGACCCCATCCCATTATTGAGAAATCATGTCAGGTAACGATCTGTGTGTCTGCTGGCCTTCCATGTGGCCCAGTGATGTCACTCTTGTAGTTCCAGCACAGCCACAGCCTCTGCCTCGCTCTCCTGCACTGTCATGAGTAAACTGTTCTGGGTGGCGCATGCCCCACTGTGGCTTCCTCCTTTGATCATGAAATGTATTCCTATCAGCAGGATGTTCACATGAGGTACAGGGGTCCTTTAAACCTGCAGGCTCAGGTGGCTTTCAGTTGAATAAAAAATGTTTAATGCAATGTATTTATTTTCTACTTGTCCTTATGTCAGCTCACTTAGTTTTGAAGTGTTGGGTGTGTGCATGCATGTGTGTGCACGAGCATGTGTGCGTACGTGAGTGCATGCATGTGCCCACGTGCGAGAGAGAGAGAGAGAGAGAGAGAGAGAGAGAGAGAGAGAGAGAGAGAGAGAGTTTGTAGATATTAAACCTCTGGTCTTTGTCCATGCTGTGCTCCCAAAGCCTGCCCTGGTCTCTTTATCTTTCATTTATTCACACTTCAGTTAGCATCGTTTTTCTTTCATTTTTCTCAATTCCCCATCATCTTTGTGGTTTCTGTCCTTTTTTTTTTTTTTCAATATCCCAAGAAAGTGTTGAAAATTGTCTTCTGCATTTCCCATATAATAATAAAATTCTCCTTTTCTTTATGTCCTTCTAATTTTCTCTCTTTTCTCTTCCTCCTCTCTTCTCTCTGTTCCCTCTGACCCCATCTCCCATCAATCTCTCTGCCTCAAACCTCCTGTGCAAGCGCCATGACCATAGGCCTGGATCATCACGCCTACCCTTACATTCAGCGGGTAGACCTACCACACACAGTACTTTAGCTCAAGTCCTGGTTTCGTCTCTCTGCAATTACACTGATATTTTACCACACTGTGAGTTAACTGATGCTCAGCATTTTCCTGGCTTTAACTGAAACTTAGTTAGCTGTGAATCCCATGAGTTCCTACCTCACTCTCAGCTCTTAAATTTAAAATTATGCTTTGGATTTAATTAAACATTAATCCGGGTCTTTATTTCAACATGCCTTGCAAAAATCTATTCACCTTGATGCACTCCATCATTATATTAACTTTGATCTTCTATCACAGAGCTACCGAAATGCTAAGAATTTAGTTAATCTCATGAACAGATGCTGTCAACATACCCTAAAATCCTACAGCAAATCTTTACTAAGACCACTACTCTGCTTCAGCATCTCAATGCCTTTGTCTTTCCATCCTGGTCTTGAAAGTCCTGCAGCAGATTCTCTGCCACAGGAGAGTTAGAGGATTTCTCAAAGGCCTGCACTTTCCCTCAGCACCTGCCTGGTGGTAGAATTCCTCTCATCTTAACCATGAGTGTGGCTTCATGCACCACTGCATCGCAGCTCAGTGAAACAGTAGTCATGGGAGCAAGGAAGCTTTATGTTTGTCCTTTTGTGGGATCACATGACTGAGTTCAGCTTTCTCTTGAAAGTCTTATCCTTAGCCCAATATCTATAAGACTTACATGGCTTGGGCTTCCCAAACATGCTTCCTGAGTCATCTACTGATGCACAAGCCCTACTGTGCTCCCAGTAATGTGCATGATGTGGTGACTGCCTGGTTCCTGGGGCTGATGTCCAGTGTTTGAGTCTCAGTTCACCCTTAAGTTTTCTCAAAATGACCTCCACGTATGTCAGTGAAGAATATGGTAAACCACCCAGTGGCTTTTCCTCATCTTTAAACCATTCTTAACTTCCTCAAAGGTAGACAACTGGTTTATTCTGTTTACTCAGTCCCCTGTTCTCTTTACTGTGGCAATGATTATGTTATATCCCATCAACAAAGCTTAAACTCTCAGAACAGCTCTTATGTAATATACCACATGCTGAGAGACAGAGAAAGAGAGGGAGAGAGAGAGAGAGAGAGAGAGAGAGAGAGAGAGAGAGAGAGAGAGAGATTCATAGCATACACGGTTCAATAAACTTTGTTAAAGTCAGGAAATGATGGGCTAATATCATTACAATGAATTAATTCTTGGTGTGGAGAATGAGTGCAATAGGACAGGAGAGAAAGCCAGGGATGCAATGTCAGCAACAAGTGCTAACAGGAATTGATGAAATAGTTCATTAAGGTCACGATTTATAGTTGAGAAGAATTTAGTATACCATAAGAGTTTGCAATCTTTTGATTATATGAATTATGTCTCTCTCTTGTCTCTGTTCTGTCTCTCTTTCTCTCTTTTCCTCTGTTTCTTATTCATCTGTGCATGTGTTTGTCTGTCTCTCCATCTCTATCTCTGTGTCTCTCTCTGTCTCTACTTCTCTCTGTGTCTCTGTCTATTTCTCTCTCGTCTATATGTGTCTGACTATCTCTGTCTATCTCTATCTCTCTGTGTCTTTCTGTGTCTCTGTCTCTCTGTGTGTCTCTACTTCTCACTCATTTGTGTGTGTTTGCCTGACTGTTTCTCTGTTTGTCTGATCATCTCTCTGTGTGTCTGTCTGACTGTCTCTGACTCTCTCTATGTCTCTCCATCTCCTTCTCTGTCTCTGTTTCTCTCTGTTTCTGTGTCTCTCCATCTCTGTCTCTGTTTCTCTGTCTCTACTTCTCTCTCAGCTCTGTGTGACTGCCTCTATCTCTCTGTCTGTTACAGTAATTATTTTAAAAAAGGCCACCATTCAAGCCGACTGTCTAGGCTGCAGCATCTCTGCCTAGATCAGACTCCATATTCCGAGGCCATGAGGCCACGTGCATGCTGCAGCTAGAAACAGCCAGCCCTGCCACCCATGAGACACCAGCATGGGAGATAGTTCTGCCAATCTTCCACACTGTCTCTACAAGGCTGGGCATTGCCTAGACCATCCCGCCATCCACGCTGGCCCAGTAGGAAGATGAGACTCTAATGTTTAAATTATCCAAAGGCTTTATATATTTGGTAATGATCGATAACAAGATGCCAATACAATCAGAGGTGTAACTCAACACCCAACCTAGATATACCAACTACCTTTGACTGCTACAAACAAGCGAACATCAGCCTCCATGTCCCCCTCTCTCCTTCTCCTTTCTCTCCTAGCTCATCCTCTTTCTTCTCCTCTTCCTCTCCTTCCTCCTCCTCTTCCTTTTTTTACTCCTCCCACCTTAGCTCCTCCTACACCCTGTCTCTCTATATATCTGTCTCTCTGTGTCTCTGTCTCTCTCTGTGTCTTTATTTTTCTCTTATCTGTGTGTGTATTTGCCTGATTGTCTCTCTGTGTATCTCTCTGTCTCTGTCTCTCTGTCTCTGTTTGTCTCCCTCTGACTCTGAGTCTCTGTGTCTGTGTCTCTGTGTCTGTTTCTCTCTCTCCCCCCCTCTCTCTGAGTGTGTGTGTGTGTGTGTGTGTGTGTGTAAGATGAGGTAATCAAAATGTCAACAACGGTTATCTCTTTGGTGATACTATAACAAATGTTCTTCGTTTCCCTTATCTGTAGTTTCCAAATCCTCTGTGGTGAACACACATGGGCCTATAATGGAAAGATAAATTTTTAAATGATGAAGTGACAAAGAGTAATAAAGTACCCAGCTATGTTAGTCACTTCTTCCCTAGGATTCATCTTAGTGAATATTTAAGAATTCATTAAGAAAACCTTTCTGAAAATAATGTTTTGTGTAAAAATCAGATTACTTATTTTGATGATAGGTTCTCTTACAAAGTATATCTGAAGAATTGATGTAACCAAACATAAAAACAGCCAGACATGAAAAAAAGAGCAAACCTTTAAAAGATAGCCTTGCAGGCTCAGCTCTAATAAAAACAGAGCCTTGTCAAATATGTGTATGGATGTGAAACTGGATGAAGCATAAGGAAGACCTTCAGATGAACACCATGCCCTCTTCGCCTTGCAGACTGCAATCTCACCTCTGCCTGAAAAGCTGGGGAAGTGCCACCTGTCCTGAGAGTTCAAACGCTACTTCTAAAACTAAACGGCAGAATGATTTTCCAAGATTACTCACTTATTTCTCAAGATACACTATGATGCTAGAATCAGTATCTATAGCTGAATCTCCAAATGCAGATTGAATTTTAGGTTAGCAAATACCTGTTGGAATAGACCACATGTTCGAGGCACTTGATGAAAATGTAACTAATTTAAGTCTATAGTATCTTCAAAGGGTAAAGTTATTTTCCCAAGATAGCTATGAGTTATGAGGATAGCTAGGTTCTGTAAAGTGATGACTCTCGATTATAACGAGAAAGGAGGTGGGTGATGCTGTGTGCCCACAAAACAAAACAAAACATCAAGGCACCAGATTGGCACCAGAAGTTATGATGACTTTTGGGTGTTGGCTCTGGCCCTACCTTCCTGGGGCAAGCAGTAGAAATGTTAAATGAATCTTTTCATTAGGTCTTTAACAGTAGAAAGAACTGTAAGAGAGAAAAGCTTGTGTGCAGAGTGAGATGACGCAGCATAGCTGAGGCTTCTGACCCAGGTAAAAACCCTGAAGATCCAAGGCAGGTATCAAATGTCAGAGCCTCCTCCCCTCCTTCCCTCCTATTCCAGTGGCAAAGTATCTATGGTCCTAGCCCAGCTTCTCTTGTCTCTTTGATGGTAGCAGGGAAAGAGCCTATGCCTTCAAGGGTTCTAGTGCTTACATTGTCTCTCACATACAGCCCTGAGGTCAACCACCCAGTACTGAAAAGAAAAAAAGAAACAATAGAGGCTAGAGAAATGATTCAGTGGTTAGGAGTACTTGTTGCCTGAGGTTCTGAGTTCAGTTCTCAGCACCTACATGGCAGCTCACAACCATTTTTAAGTCTGGTTCCAGGGGTTCAGACACCCTACTCTGACCTCTAAGGGCACTTCACGCACACAGCGCAAATACATCTATGCAGACAAAAGATTTATATACATTTTTAAAATAATACAATAAATACAAAAATCACATGGTAAAATGGGCTTCTTGGCAGGAATGTGACATTGGCCAAGGACAAGGAAGTGGGCTGCTTAGCAGGAATATGACATCAGACTATAACAGAGAAGTAATTTCAGGTAGGAATCTAAATCATAGGCTACAACATGGAAGTAGGCTTCAGACATGAAAATGACCTGACGTTGGGCTCAGACAGGGAAGTAGGCTCAGATAGTTTGGTCATCCTGATAAGCCTTTAGAAACAGTGATTACAAGAGTATTCATGTAATTGGGTTTAATGCCTTGCTTTTTCTTTGACTATTTGTGTTTATTGTCTCGTTTGTTCCTTGACTATTTGCATCTATTGTATTGCTAGACCCTCAACCTAGAATTGACCTTAATACATGCATGTAATCAAAATGGTATAAAGTATAAAGGAGGAGGGGGGATGGGATAGGGAGTTCTAGGGAGGGGAAATGGAGAAACGGGACGACGTCTGTATTGTAAATAAATAAAATATCCAATAAAAAAGAATTCATAAAAAAATTCACATGCTAAAGACATATAAATGTCTATTGTACTGGTTTAATTAATACATATTATATGAAAGTATTGACATCTCATGATATAATCAACAAATATGCTCAATTTTATCAGAATGAGTTACACAAGCGTAATTGTAAATAGCCGATCTCCAGAAATCATATTGTGTCAGTGAAACTTTATACTCCCTTTAGACAGAAATTCCTTATTTACCCTTTCTCTCACTTCTAGCAACCTCCTTTTAGGTTGACTAATTAGATTCTCCACATAGGTGGACTGTTGCAATTTATGTCCCTTTCTGACTTAGCATAAGGTTCTCATCAAATCATGCATGATTAATATGCAGTTTCCTATACAATAAAGCTGTTTTTAATATAAGATGTTAGCATACGTAAAGCATTTAAAACAACACCCAGCACGCAGAACACGTTGCCTAGCTATTCTTGCTGTAACTGCTATTATTAACAATTCTCAACCTGGCCCAAGTCAGTTAGTTAATAGATATGTAGGAGCGAAACAGAAGCAATTCTAATTGCAAAATAAATTACTGCTATCATTACTGAATTTTCTCCTAATAAAAAGCAGCTGAGGCTTGTGGCCATACTCCTTGCAGCAATGAATCAGAGTTTCACTTTACGTTGGTAATTTTCCGGGCAAACTGAGGCCGTTGATTCCTTATCCAGCACAACACACAAAATTTGATGTTCAGTATCAACCTCTAAGAACTTAACTTGCAATCACTGGATAGTTTCTTGATGTTTAGTAAGCCAGTATCTCATTTGACCTTCAAAGCCCTTCCCCAGGTTAAATTGGGACGGAAATAGAAATCATGGAGCATCCACTACACCGGGGTACCAGGCCAGGGATTTTACTGAGGGCATTCATTGTAGCTTCACGGCACTCTTAAAAGCTAGTGGTAAAGTTCATGTCTCCAGATTTATGTAAAAACTGAGGTTGGAGGAGACAAAGTAAGTAACCCAGCCTAGCAAGGCTTAGCGAGAGGCCACACCATGTTCTTTGAACACATCTGCCTGATCTTCTGACACCACAGCCCATGGTGCTTCACAATCCACATCTCCTTATTAACCCCCGGATGTGAAGAGAGATGCCTCTGGAAAACTCTGCCAGGAAGAAGAGAACTGTGGGTTTGAGGACATCAAAGTAGCTAAGATTTTTTTTTGTAGCACATCCAAACGTGGGAATAAGGCCATTGACATCCAGATAGGGATGTCAGGTTTAGTACAAGCGAGCACACGGGGCCCACACTCTTTTGTTGTGAACACTGTGGGAGTTGATCAGCATTCTTGGCTTCCCACTATCCACCAGATGCCAGTGGCAGCATGCCTATGCCAGTTGCTACAACCAAAAATGTCCTCAGGGGTGATGTTCACAAGGGAACAAATTCACTCCTCCTTGAGAAACCCTGCCCAGGGCTAACACTTGGCAATTCTGCATGCAGAAAGGAATTAACTAACGAATAGTAACAACCTGGGTCAACATTAGTCTGAAGCCAATTAAGGACTGAACCAGCAATAAAAATGAGATTTATTTCTGTGTCCTGTCTTCAATGTGAAGCAGTGCTGGCTCAAAGCTAAGTAATGAATACCAGAGTTGTTGACCCACACAGCCAAACTGCACTTTATTTAGCTTCCTAGTAACATTACTGATGGTCAAGCAGACAGGTTAATCAGGAGGCTACTACTTACGATGGTATTTTGTTAGTATTGCGTCCCTATTTATAAGTGCTAAGGGCATAAATATCCTTCAACCGTAATACATATCCGATTGCATTTATATAATCAACATTTCAGGATATGCAGCATACATGCATACATACATAAACTTTTTAATGAACAAAACATCAAACGTATATGTACTCACTATCAGCTTTTAGAGTTCATTTCACAGGGTGTTGAAGCAGTGTCCCCTGTAGTCAGTGGCTCAAGCTTTGGAACTGTTTTCTCCAACTGAACTGGCATTCTGCCAAGTGACACTAAATGAGTTTATCCAAATTTAATGTGTCTCAGTTTCTGCATCTGTAAAATAGGGACATAACAGTACTTTACCAGGAAATAACAACTTCTGCCTATAATTCCAGCACTTGAGAGATGGCAGGCAGGAGGAGCACACATTCAAAGTTATCCTGAGCTACATTATGAGTTCAAGGATAGCCTGAACTATGTAAGATTCTGTCTCAGCAAAACAAAAATAAAATTAATATTATTTTACCCAATATTGTTAGCAATTAAATAAGTAAATATGTATGTCCAATATGCTCTGCACTGTGGAAAGTTCCTAACACATGGTATGCAGTCTGTTTTCATGAAGTATTACAGTGATACTGATGTCAACAGTACTCTTAAAAGATGATATATATTTTAGCCAAAACACTGCTGGATATTTAATAGCCTGGTTCTTTTACTGGGTGGTATATCATATCCCTGTGCCTCTACATCTTCTGCATAATCTTTTATGATACAGATTTATGTTTAATATGAATTGCTTCTTTCAAGTGTGTGTGTGTGTGTGTGTGTGTGTGTGTGTGTGTGTCCCCGTAATATACAAGTGTACATACTCATCTACATTCACATATGTTCGTGGGTGAACTCAGCCATGTACATGTACATGAAAGCCAGAGGTGGCTTTGGAGAATAGTCCTCATCATGACAAGGTCTCTCATGGAAACGGCAGCTCCGTGTGGAAGGCCAGTGAGCCTCCAGAACTGCCTGTTTGCCCCACAAGTGCTTGGGTTACAAGTGCATCATGAGTTCAAGGACAGCCTGGGCTGTCCTTGCAAAAGCATGTCCAGCTTTTCACATGATGCTGAGGATTCAATCTCATGCTTGCATAACAAGGTTCTCGTGCTTGAATAACAAGTATGTTACCCACTGAGCCCTGTCTATGGCCCCTTGGAGCTCCTAATCTGGAGTCCAGCACTGCAATGCTTATGGTGTTGTTGCTAGCATGTTGGACTATGGCTTTCACTATTTTCCCTGGGAGACAGCCCCAGAAATAAAGTTGCTGGGGTAAAAGAAATATTTATTTTGAAGCCCACTGATAGAAGTTAGATCCTGAGCTCCAAGGCACCCAGAGTTCTCTGTAGCACTTTACACTTGGCTTGTTGTGGAGAAGGAGTAGGTTGCTGTTGAGTCAAACGGAATAATTAATTCAAGTCAAGGCACTTATCCCCTCAGCTCTCTGAAAGCTAGATCCTGAAATGCACAGTGTGGGTGATATGAGAAGCCAGTGAAGGTGATTTCCTGGGGACTGGGGGCTGGCAACTGTGCTAGCATCTCTCCAGCACAAGGCTATTGTCAGCATTTTCTGATATACCTCGTCTGGCTCTGCGTGTCAGGCATCCTCAGCTTCGCACCATGAAGTACTTGGCAAAGTCAGAGCAGCGGGTCTGCACCAACACATATTTTCCAGGCTTTCACTCCTCATTTATTCCCTTTATGGAGAACTCCTCTTGGCAAGGGGTTTCTGCCCTGTGTCAGCAGTATTGTACACATCTCGAGTGTGTTCCTAAAATAGTCAAAGGACTGTAATGTCTCAGAGCAGAAAAAAATTGCCTGACACTATTCCTCTGAGGGAAAAGCTCACTGGAGGAAGCTGATCACACAGATGTCTGCATGGTAGGTGGTGACATGACACCAGTGTCAGACCTATTAGCCCAGTGTTTAATACCAACCTGCTGATGAAGGGGGAAGCCTAAAACTGCGCCACCAGTGTCTGTACTTCAGTATCTAAAGATGCAAAATCATAGATTCATCGATTCTCAACACTGCCCAGATCCTCGAGGTCTGCTACACTCCCTTAATAGTTACTGTCTGCAGAGCTATTGTCTGAACTTTATAATTGAATATACTAAGTGATATTAAAGTTCTGCTTGGATGTCAGTAGCAGACAACTCAATACTTCTTGCAGGCGGCACTCAGGATAGCACTCTGCTTGAACTAGAAGGTCCATCCCTTCTACAGCTCTAAGTTCCTAAACAAAACACATCCTCAAAGCAGTGATAAGTGATCTAAAGTGTTTGAAAAAAACTAGTTAGCAATGAGTGTAGGTCTAACGTAGCTATGACAAATCACTACAAATTTGAATTGAAATAGTAAAAAAAAAATATGTAGGTCATCAGAAAGCTAAAGCCAAGGTGACAGCAATGCTGGCTCCTTCTGAAGTCTCTAGGATAGAATCTAACTGTTGGTCTCACACAGCCTTTAGTAGCCAGGCATGTTTCTTTGGGTTATGGCCTCCTGTCTACAGCTTCAAATCCAACAGTGAATCATGCTGATGAGACTTCTGCCCTCGTAGATTTTCCCTGACTGTAACAATGAAAGGTCCTCCACTCGCAAAGGCCTATATAATTAAATTTATGGTCACCCAGAAAACCCAAGATCTCTGTGAATGTTCTTTGTTTCCTTCCTTCCTTCTTTTCCTTCTTTTTTTCTTCCTCTCTCTTTTGTTGTTGTAACTGTTGTTGATTTTGTTTGTTTGTTTTTTGAAATAGGATCTCACTATCTAGCTTTGGCTGTCCTGGAACTTGCTATGTAGACCAGACTGGCCTCCAACTTACAGAGATCCATCCACCTGCCTCTGCCTCGTGGATGCTGGGATTAAAAGCATGTACCATATCACCTGGCTCTTTAATTTGTTTTGTTTTGTTTGATTTTTATTTATTTATTTAATTTTTAAATTTTTCTCTTTCTTAACTGAGGCTCACCTATGAAATTCCCTTTGCCTCAAAAGGTAGTATTCACAGGTTGCAGGAATTAGGAGCCCAGTGTTCTCTTCTGTTTTTATGGAAAGAGAATGATTCTGCCTGCCGTACTAGTTATTTTCAACTCGTTTTTATTTAAAATGGCAATAATTGCTTAAATGTTATCATTATGCCTTCCAAAATCTAAACACCCATATAGGTATTCTCTACATGTTACCAAAAGCTTTTCTAAAAATACTATAAAGTCAGCATCACTCTCCATTTTATAGATAATGAAAAGGAGAGTCAGTAACTAAATGACAAGACATTCATAGGCTGAGATCCCTGCTCCTGGGAGGCAGTACAAAGTCGTGTGCAGACAGGCAGCCTCCTCTCAGTGGAACACCTGCTCCCTTGTGTAAACCTGCCCTGCAACCATACTCAGCTGGAGCTCTAAGCAAGCATCTCTCTGTGGGGAAATCCTGCCTCTGCAGCCCCAGTCTGCAGCTTAAGACCTCTCTGCTGCTGCAGGCTCCATCTGCAGCACAAGTGAAATCTAAAGATGAGAATGTGAAAAGCTTCCTCCAACAAGATCCTCTCTAAACCTACTTGTGATTTTGGATATCACATGACTGGCAGGGCCCATGGGCTGGTCCTTAGCATCATTCACTCCACAGCCAGTATCACCATGATTATTTCTGTCTGCTGAACCCTTAAACAGCACCTCTCAACAGCCAGGCTAGCATTTGTAGCTTTGGCTTTCTGCTCAGAGTGTGGGAGGGTAGGGCTCCCAGGCTATTGAAAACTAATGTCACAGAGTAAATACTTGTATGCATTGGGTTGGTTTAAATTACTCCAAGGACACTGAGAATAAAAACTCATATTTCTAAATGAAGTCTGCTTAAAATAACATAATATCTCAGACACTCAAATGTTAATGTCTACAAGATGCTGAAATGGAAATGCACATGTCATGTGAATGTCAGGGCCAACGAGTGACATAATAAAAGAAAAATAAATTTTAAAACATTGACGTTTATTGAGCACCTTCTGTTTACCATGAGTTCGGAGAAGTAGACATCATTTCTTTTATAGAATAGCTATAAATAATCAAATGTTACCGGTCAAGATCCAAAATCTTAGAAACTTTTATAGATCTGACATCATCCTGCAGGTAAGGTCTGAGACTGTCTAACCAAGTAAAGAATTCACTCTACTATGTATGTGCTGAAAGAGGCCAGGCTCAAAGATAGGCAGGACAAAAGTCTACCCTGATTCATGTGGAAGCAGTGTGACTTAGCAACAATATTTATGTGCTCACAGGTTACATGGGAGACAGGAAGCATGGAAGCTGAAGCCTAAGGACAAGTGTCTACTGTTGCTTTAGTCTCAGCTATCGAAGGCTCAATGCACCTGACATGCTGGGTGAGAGTGACTATTGGTAATTGCACGGAACCCTCTCAGAGTGGCTCAGGGCTCTTTACAGATTTATTCACATTCATCTTCTCAGCAGCTCTGGAATGGAGCAGGCAGCACAAATTACCTTCTGTTTACAAATTGAGAAACTATAGTATTTGCCCAAGGTCAGTCAGGGGCTGGAAAAGCAGAGGGCTGCTCACCCATTGACAGAGGTGAATGTAATGCCATGCCTTGGGCACAGAGACTATGGTGAGACATTCAGTCAGTACCATTCCTGTACTCCATCTGATTTCTGCATCCGTGGCTTCTGTGTCCATTATCCTTCCTGGTTGTCACTGATGTTACAGGGCTATTCTTCCTCATGATAAACAGCACCTTTACACTATTGAAAAACAATCCATCTAGGCCAGATGGAGATAGATTTGTCATGTTGATTATCTAAACAAAGAGCCTCAAAGCTCTGGCCAGGGAGATCATCAAGGATGTTGCCAAGAGTGAACTGAGAGTTAGGATCTCTTGCCTTGAGAAGAACACTGATTGAAGAAAACATAAAAGGAAGAAAAACCAAGAGCAGCCTAGCTAAGGAGGGAGTTGCAAGGGACACCCAGGTTGGACTGGGCCATGTCCAAGGGAGCCTACCACACTCAATACACTACACAGGCCTGGTATGCCTGTCTTTGTCATCACTGATGGCTTGATTGTGCTTAGAGGTTGAATTCATTGCTCTTACAGATTCCTCCACTTTACACGGGGTTTCCTTTAAACCCCAGTGTGTTGTCTAAAAGCCTGCCACACTGTGAACACAGGTGGAATTCTGTGTGACCTTATACAAAACGTGAGTCTTACTCCAATTTACCAGAGTTATTGCATTTACCTATACATCTTTGCAGTTACAAATGCTACTCAGTCAGTAAGAAAGACTTAGCAGTTGGGATATAGCACTACTGGGATGTTGGTTGACCACCCAGCTTTTCTCAACAACTAGAAGAGAAATGGTTCAGTGGTACCAGCTCCTCCCTAAGACAAAAAATGACCATTATGAAAACTTTACATGCCGTTACATGATTTAGAGAGTGCTACAGATTCAAATTTAATGAACTTAATTAAAACTCTGTCATTTCATGTTATTGGTTCTAGTTTTATTAAGGAAGACCAGAGGCTTTCAAGTGTACAAAATTGGCTATCCCCACAATTTCCCCTTTTTCAATGAATAAAGTCCAAAGGAAATAGAAAAGAAAATGGAAAGAAGCAATCTGAATTAGGGGAAATAGGGTCATTTAAATAAACTCTGCTACACAGACAATAGAAGAGACAAAAAAATTTTAAAAGGCACAGCATGATCTGCCTTGAAAGAAGTGACCATAGCACTTGGAAGTATTTGCAAGCAGCCTCCAGAACCCAGCCCAGAGCTTAAGCAATTCACCAAGAACTGGCTACAGAGGGGACTGGGAAGATATCTTTGTCCACAAAAATTATAAAGATGTGAGCTTGATCCTCAGAAACCATACAAGAAAGAAAGAGAGAGAGAGAGAGAGAGAGAGAGAGAGAGAGAGAGAGAGAGAGAGAAAGAAGGAGGAAGAGGAAGAAGAGGAGGAGGAGGAGGAGGAGGAAGAGGAGGAGGAAAAGAAGGAAGAAAAGAAGGAAGGAAAAATTTTAAAAGTAAAAGATGTAATTTCAATCTCAGTAATGAAGAGGTGGAAGCAGACAGATCCCTGGGTTTCTATGGCCAACCAGACCAACCAAACCATTAGGTTCCAGGTTTCAATGGGAAAGCGGTCTCAATGGAAAATCAGTCTCAAAAGATAGAGTGAACAGTGCCCAAGTAATGATGTTCAAAGTTGTTCTCTAGCCTGAAAATGCAAGAATGAATGTACACACATGAATGCATACACATGTGTACACATGTATGAAAAAAAATACTACCATAAAGGAAGAACTATCCCCAGTCTTTCAAGCAATCTCAAGTATAACTATAAATACATAAATTATTAATAAAACAGTAAAATCTGTCAGATGTTAGAATAATATGTCATGACAGAGCAGGATTTATTAAAGGAATAAATGTAATTATGTCCTGATATTAGGAAATCTATAATTTATCACATGGAGTTATCAGAAGAAAAGCCATCTCATTGCTTCAATAGATGTCTTAAGCAATTTAAAAGGTTTTAGGTATATGGCTTATTATCAGAGCATTCCATAAGATGCTATACCTATAATCCAATTAATTAGCAACATAATCTTAAACCTAAAACTCAATAATTTTAATATAGAGAATGAGACAAAAATGTCCAAGGTCACAGCTAATATTTTAACATTTTTCTGGAAATGCTGGACAATTATATGAAAGGCCATAACAGTAAAATTAACCACACATGTTAGGAAATAGGAAGAAACATTTTGCTTTCTTACATACAATAAAAAATATCCACCTGAAAAAAGTGCAAAACAAAACATTACAATATTTTACTATTTCACAAGTGTAATAAATACTAGGACTAGTAGAAAGGTCCACAAGCATGATCGTTAAAAATGTCAAATATATGTGTCTTGAACTCAACACAACTGACACTTCCACCAAATCAGACCAGCCAGGGCCCCAACAAAATAAGGGAGGGGTTTATGAAATTCTACCAATCCGAAGAGCTATTGGCAGTTGATGGCTACTAAGAGACGGATAGCCACTTTCTTGGGGGATTCCAACCCCCAAAAGCTACTTGTTCTCCAGCAAATGTTCCCGCACCCATACAGGCAGCACTAGATGAGCTAGTGGGGATCACATGTTTTCGAAAGAGAAAGAGAGACCATGAGGTCAGGAGCGTAAGTGTGGGGGGACAGGACAAGAATTGGAGGGAAGTGCATGGGGCTGGGTCCAAACACATTGTATGCACGGATCACAAATGAAATTTTAATTTTCTAGAAGTGTGTATCCACTGATAGGCTTTTCTATATAAGAGTTAAAACTGTTATATAGAATTCCCCAGACTTAACTATATGTTGTTAAGATCTAACATGTAGTCCACCCATTCTGGAAAAATAATCCAAAAAAATACATAAGAATATATAAGCACATTAATGGTTCAGAAAATTTAAAAAGAGACCAAAAAATGCTAGATTGCAACTTATAACTTTATAAACTGCAATGAAAAACTTAGGAAAAGGTGAGGGACATGGTTCTTTGTAAATGGGAAATGAACAGCTTGCCTTTCTAGAATATTCTAAATCTTTGTAGCAGATTAATCTTTACCAGAGTGTCCCAGGCATCAAGTTATGTAAGTCATGTCTAAGTCATTTTCCAGGTTCCCACCTATTCCAAACAGGTAACCAACCTTCCTGAAACCTACTCCAAGTTCCTCTGATCCATGGGAAGTAGTTGTTTTCCTCTCTTCCTAAACCTCCAACTCTTTCTTTCCTTCTTTCTTTGTTTCTTTCTTTCTTTCTTTCTTTCTTTCTTCCTTCCTTTCTTTCTTTCTTTCTTTCTTTCTTCACTGGCTTCTCAAACCCTGCTCTATTGTGAATTAATGTAATTCATGAATGAGAAAATGTTGTTGCTTTATTTTTATTTGGAAACTGAAACAGTGCTACCCACTCAGGATCTTGAGATACCATACATTCATCCTCTCACAAACTCACCTAGCAACTGTTTCCCAACCAGGAACTAGACATAGGTTGCTGATGCCATCAGGATACCTAAACTGGAGAAAATAAGAGCCCACGTAGACATTACAGTTCAATGGGAGAGCCAAACAACTTGAAACAATTAGAACACAACCCATCCATATGTGTTAAAGGAACCATCAGGCACCACTGTAGAAGACAGAGGGTCATCTGAGCCAAATTAAGCAAAGGGATACAGAAAGACCTGAAGATTGTTTAAAGAAAATGGGGCCTTAATATAAAAGAAAGAAAATGACTCTGCTTACTAATTTCTTACACCAACGTCGACCACCTCCTCAGTTAACATTATCAGACCAAACAGGCAAACTTCCAAGAGTAGGGAGCTATGCTGGTTAGGGCAGATTCGATATTATCCGGCCTGTTTTATGGATCCTTGGAGTGATGACAGCACTTTAAATTATCCTTTCAGAACTAACAGAAGTTTTGAGTGTTTATGATGAATTCTGGGTAGAATGTGTCTAAGACTCTCTTTACCCTTGGGGGCTGAAGTCCCTTCAAAGATTTGCTTCAGCAATCCTTGTTAGATGACAGCCCCAAGGCTCCAGAGATGAGAAAAGTATATATAAAGAAAACATTGTTCTGGTCCTCAGTAAATGTTTGAACTCTACTGAGTCTGACAGCAAAACCCTGAGGACAAAGATCAACTTCCTGATGTGAGCTTTTCCCACCAATGCTTTTGCCTAACTAAATGTTCCTAGGCTCGAATCAGGGTCTGCGACCACGGTCAACATTTGAAGTCTGTTGCACAAAAAAAGAGCAACAGAGCTGGAAAATCTTACTAGCTTTTGTCCAGGAGAATGTGAATAACATAAAGCAAACATTTTTTACTAATCTCCTGAGAGCCATGACTTCTGGCCATCTCACTGATCTTAGCTACTATAAACACCATTTTGTTAACACATTGCCCCTTGCCTCTTTGAGCACTGATGAAATTTCAAATTGAAAAGACGTTCGTTATAAGGGACAGCGGTTACTATGGTGTCCTTATTTTTCCTACTTGGAATATGTATATGTAGGCTGCATCTTGAAAGGAAATAAATCCCAACATTATTCCTATAGCAAGACAATTTGGTTCCAAAGAACATTTTAATTTAAACTTTATCGAGCATGATATATTGATTTCTGGAAATGTGACACATTTGTTGCACTTCAGAAAAAAAACAATATGAGTAAAATCTAGATCAAAGAAAAAATGAGAGTGTCTGTTTTCACTATGTCTATGAACATCACACAAAAGGTTCTGAGGAAGTAAAACCATCTGTCTTTATCCAAAGTCAGCATGACAGATCTTGTCGAAAATCCTAAGGAAGGAAGGATGAAAGGAAAAGGTGAGGGAAAGAGGTAGGCAGACGGTCTATAGCTAAGTGAATTTACTTAGATCACCACTCAAAACCAATCATATTTTTAAAAATATCAACAATTGGTGTTCTGGTTAGTTTTAGTTGTAAACTTCACACATCCTAAAGTCAACAGAAAAAGAGGGGCATTCAATTGAGTAATTGCCCAATTCAGATTGGTCTGTGGTATATTTGTAAGATGTTGTCTTGGTTGGTGATTGATTTGGAGTTGGGGGGCAGCCCACTGTGGGCAGCATTACTCCAGGTCAGGTGAACCTGGAACACATAAGATAGCTAGTTAGGTGACCCAGAGAATAATGCAACAAGCAAGCTAGTAAGTAGCATTCCTCTGAGGTTCCTGCCCTGGGGTTTTGCCTTGAGCTTCTTTTCTTTCTTCTCTTAGTGATGCACTTTGATTGTAAGGCAAAATTTTAAGGTGAAATAAGTTATTTAAAAGTTGCCTTTGGTCATCCTATCTTATTACCAGAGAATGAAACTAGAGTAACCAGAAATGGAAATGTTTCACAATACCATTATTATATCAGCAGAAATAGAGAGTAGGGTCGGTAAAACTAAGTGTGTATGGCAAAGCCATATTGGATCTAGATTTAACCAACTGAAACATATGACTACACTCCACTATCACAAAAATGAGGGGCTTGATCGGAAGTACTCGGCATTGCTGCTTCATTCCACTTCCATCAGCCAAGTTACTCGTCGAGTCAAACTCAGAGGCTCCCAAAACTATGCAGGTTACTGCCATTGGTCTTGGGTGCCGACAAGAACGGGACTCAAAGAAAGTTCCAACTGAGCTAGAAGCTTCTTCCATTCTGGCCAGCTTTCCAAGTAACAAATGTTGCTATGCAGGAAGTTGGGGCAGGAAACAATCTATCACACTCAGCCTTAGACCCTGTCTGTACCATGCTGACCTAACTGCCTTGCAAGATATGCCCACTGCTGCAATAGAAGCATAAACATTTTGAGGATAACCAGCAACTTCTTGATTCAGTTTGGACTCACTCCATGGGAGGGAATGCACGCCTGACACTGTAAACCAGGTAGAGAAACTATGTTCAGGAAGGTCACAGACCCTATAGGGAAAATTATTAGTGATATTTTGCCAAATTGGCATGCAGTTAAATTGACTTCTAACTAATGCCCACAGGCCTTAGTCAGAGACACTTCTTTCAGCATTAAGCAACAGTCAAAGTTAGGATGCATAACTGGTCAAATTTCTGAGAATAAGAGACTGATGAGCCCTGATCCCCAAGCAGGACATTTATGTTAATCCCTGGAAGGAACCTACAGAAGAGGAAGTAGAAGGACTGTGGGAACCCGCTGAGCCTGACTGCCCAGAGCACAAAAATGAGAAGGAAAAAAGGCAAGAAGACAGGAGACTAGGGAGGGACTTCTTAGAAAGAAGGGTGTCATAAGGAGTAGGAGGCAGTTAGAGGCAGTAGTGTGGAGTGTGGTAATCTAATTACAACACACACATTCGATACAATAAAAGTCCCAGAAGACACTTTTACAAAGTTGACCAACCATTTACATAACTCACATGGAAATTCCAAGTGACCTAGATTAACTACAATTGTTTTTAAGAACAGTTGAGGACTTGAATTATCTGACTTTATGTTTTATGGCTAAGCTGTAATAAGAGTGTGATATGAGCATCAACAAAAACAAACAGAAGAAATAAACTAGAGTCCAGTAATAAACACACATATATGGTCACTGCCTTAGTTGTGGTTCTCTTGCTGTAAAGAGACACCATGATCAGGGCAACTCTTTTAAAAGAAAGCATTTAATAGGGGGCTGGCTTATAAAGTTTAATCCATTACTATCATGGCAGGGAACGTGGCAGCACACACCACTGGAGCAGTAGCTGAGAGCTACATTGTGATCCATAAGCAAAGGCAGAGTGAGACTGGATTTGACAGGCTTTTGAAACCTCAAAGCCCACACATTGTGGCACATTTCTTCCAACAAGGCTATACTACCTGCTAATCTTTTTCAAACAGTGCCACTCTCTGAGGACTAAGCATTCAAATATATGAGGCTATGGGGCCATTCACATTCAAACCACCACAGTCACCATTAACAGAGATACAAAGGTAGTTCAGTAGAAAATACAGCGTTGCCAACAAATAATGCTGAAATTATTTTAAATCCGCATAATAGGAGTTGGAGAGATAGCCAGCTTTGAAGAGGACCTGGGTTCAATTCTCAACACCCACATGGCAGCTCACAAATCTCCTGTAACTCCAATTTCAAAGGATCTAGAGTTAGTTTCCGTGGGAACCAGACATACATGTAGTGAACTTTTATACATGTAGGCAAACACTCATTCCTAAAAAGTAAATACATCAAAATAATAAAATCCACAGAAAAGTGAACTTCAATGTATAATTGACAGCATGTGTAAAACTTAACTCAAAATGAACCTACCTATAAAACCTAAAACTGTAAATTATATATGAAAAAAATCTTTTGGTGAGTGTGTGCCGTGGATATTGTTCATTGTGTTTACCAAGATTTATAGTGAGGATTCAAAACAAAAGCTAGGGAAAAAAATTATACAGTTTGGCAAGGAACGGTATGTAAACATGGCTACATTTACAGACAGGGTGAATGAGGCAGGGTTCTAACAAAGCAGCTGTAATTATCAAAGAAATTAAAACTATTCTGGTAGTTAATGATAAACTTGATAGGCTCTGAAGTCGCCCGGAAAACAACTCTCTAGGCCGGTGGTTCTCAGCCTTCCTGAGGCTGTGACTCTTTAATACAGTTCCTCATATTGTGGCGATCCCCCCTATTATAAAATTATTTTTGTGCTACTTTATAATTGTAATTTTGCTACTGTTATGAATTGTACTGTGAATATTTGGTATGGAGGACATCTGATATGTGACCCCAAGGGCGTCCTGACCCACAGGCTGAGAACCACTGCTCTAGTTGCACGCCAATTGAGATGGGTGTTCCCCATGCCCTGGGCTTGAGTCCTGAGCTGCACAAGAAGGGTGAGTACGATGTTCATCTTCCTCTTCTTCCTGACAGCTGGTGCAGGGTGACCATCCAAATCTATTCCGTCTACCATGCCTTCCCCACCAAGATGAACTGTAGACCCCTAGAACTGTAAACCAAACTAAACACTTGCTTTTTTTTTTTAATTACTTCTTATCAGGTATTTGTTCTCTGGTAAGAAAAAGTAACTAATACAATATTAAGGAGAAAGCTATCAGGGTTTGCTATAACAATAGGGAAATCATCTTAGCAGAAACCTCACAGATCAAAATGTGCAGTTTCACAATGTAAACTCACTTGAAAAGAAGGCCTAAACAACAACAACAAAAATATTTCAGGGCATTCTGCTCAAGCCTAGAAAGATTTCCCGAGGTTAATCTTGGAAGGTATACAGAGGCCACTCCAGCTGTGACTCAAGGGAACCAGGCTACATCTCAATCTGTCCTCGTTGTCTGTGTGATGTTTGTTTTACAGGTTCATGAGATGAAAGAGTAAGGGGTTTGTGGAGGACCAGCTACTTTTCCAGTAAGCTGGTGAACACAGGCAATGTCCAGTAGGGTTGGATCCCTATATAGAGCTCCCAAGAAGCTATCAGTGAAGCTGCAAAGGTAGGCTTAAGCTGTAGTAGACACTGCAGGGCACAAGAGATGGCAGAAACATAAACTGTTTACCAAGGAAACCTGTATGTGCTGAGTAGAGTACCCAAGAGAAAGGCCACATGTACCACAAGCAACAGAGTTGGAGGAATGGGCTCAAATGATCCCACTGTGGTATAGATGATGTCATCATAAGTACCCAATATTGATCATGGCATTTCAACGTTTGGTATTTTTCCATAGGGGAGGCAGAAGGAAGTAAGCCTTGCTTTGATCTAATCTTCTCTTGATATGCTCCCATCACTTTCTTTTGGAATAGGAATATGTAGTCTATTCCACTGTATACTGGAGGCATGTAACTTGCTCTTTAGTTTCATAGGCACCCTACTTTTCTTCTTCCTTTTCCTCTTCCTCTTCCTCCTCCTCCTCTTTTATTTCCTACAACCACAAATGGTTCTGTTGGCTTTCTCTTAATCCCACAGTGTCATACTTTATGTTGGCTTTTTCCTTCAGATTTTTTGGAGGGAGGGGTAGAAGTGTCTAAGGAGGCACAAATATATACACAGTAGATTACTAACAAGATTAAGCATTCCTATGCATTGGTTTATTACCTACACCTTGTCATGTGTGGTGGCATTTTAATTCCTCATTTAGGAAAACAAATATTAAATTATTTCAAAAGGAAAGGAAGCATGAAAAGGAATCTATACAAAATAAGTGAGGAGAATGAAAGTTTCAATCAAAAAAGTAGTTGTGGTGTCTTTTTGTAGACAAAGGACAGAGCAACAACTTAGTCTGTTCTAAATTTCCTAACTCTATGTGAATGATCCAGAGCTGTTAACAGAGAAGACTTGAGGACAATTAAAGCATGTTAGTAAGCAAATGACAGTCATCAGGGCAACTCTTACCAGGTGGCACTCAACAACCAGATCTTCTTTAAGTTTGCCTACATTCATTGTTACCATATGAAAGCTCGCCCATTAGAAACTAATACTGATTAAAGTATAAAATGTTGGGTATTTATATAAAATATGCATTTTTACCTACACGTGGCCAGTTTCCCACCTCTGGGTTAAGCATAAGCTGAATATCTTTTGGTTGCCTTGTTACATTTTGAAGAGGCATTTGCCATCATGTTTGTGATTTATTCCTCAACAGAAAAGGAATTGAGACTTCTAATGAAGGATGTCTCATTAGTTATGACATACTGAATATGTTCATCTCTGATCCTTTCTGAAGCTTTCCTAAAAGGAAACAGACATTAAAAGCATGAAGACTGAAAGAATAGTAGAGAAAAATCATAATCAAACTAACCCCCCCAAAAAAACAATAGAAATAGATGGAAGATGCCAACATGCTTCTGGAAGACAGGAAGATGGACTGTATCACAGGTGAGTTCTCTGGATACCAACTGCCTGGAGAGAAAAGAGAGATGGAGATGAAAGACAAACTTATTTGTAAGCTCCAAAGAACTTTAGGCACTGGCAACAGCAAGTGTGTAGAGAGTGTAGATGATGTGAGAACACAGCACTGCCTGGCTGTTTCTACAAGGAGCAGCCAGGTATCAGGAACACCTCCTTCTCTCAGTATAGCCAGAGCACTGTCCGTTCTACTTCAAGGACTAAACAGATGAAGAAATTAAACCAGATATTTGCCATGTCCATGGATGCCGGTTACAGTGGAGAAAAAGTGTCAGGCTTAAAATAGGTAAAGTCTCATTCTGAGTGATGGAATCTTCTTCAGCCTCCTTGTACTGCTTAGACCCAGGGGCACAGGAAATAAGCACATGACTCCCAACCTCTAGTCAGAGATTTTTAGAGTCCTGAATTGCCTCAGGAAAAGTCACAGACATTGATCTGTACAGGTTCCTGAAAAGAAAGTCCCACTTAACAATTCTTCACAGAATTGGCTACAGAAAGCAGGTAAATACTTCTAATATGGTACAAATTTTCTCAGAAACATCCAGGGAATACTGAGAGTTCATCCTAGGTCTTTGGGGGTGAGCATAAGCCAGATGTAATGATAATCTTAACAATAATGTATTTAGGGAAATATAATTAGATGTTATATTCTGCTCTAGATGGTTTTTAATCAAAGAGCAATTGTCAAACAAAAATAACTTTTATTCCCAAGCAATCTTTCAAGGTCCCATTGCCTCGTGAGTATCCCATTCAGCTATTTTCATTGTAGCTACATCTAGGGTATGTTCTTGGAATCGCCAGGGTCAGAGACCATGAAGAATTCTTAAAGACAAATGTCCATTCAAAAATCAGTAATGCTAATACAACCACAGATCCACAAAGTAAGAAAAACAAATAAGGAAATAGAAAAAGAAGTTTTAATTTGTAAAGATGTGCTAAGTTTCCTTCTTGTACTCTCATATTGCCATGACAACACAAAAGCTTAGCTATCAATTAGTAGATGAAAAACAATACCACCAAAAAGCAATTTATAGGCTTATAAGGCTTTAGCCCATTGAATATGTTAACAGCATCAGAGGCTTCTTGCCATCACTCCACTTAGATAAACCCCAAGAGGTTCCAGAACATTGGCATTTGGGATGCAAAAGCTACTGGCTGCCACATTTTTTATTTAAGTTTTAGGCCTTTTCCTACAATACTCCCCTGATAAGAAGACACACTGAGGTTTGGAAATAACTGGAAAAGATATTGTTTATCTTGCTCAAAGTTCTTCAGGGTATATAATTAACAGATCTATCAACGTTCTCTTACCATCTAATCTAGAGAAAATTTTTTAAAAACTACTAAGGCAGATACAAAAATGAAAATTTTAGATGTTTTCTCAATTAATTCCAAATATCAATTTGCAAAACACCACCAGGAACATTAGGGCTCACAGTTTAAAAGCTGTGCTAGGGAGGTCAAGGTAGAGTCGGACTTGACTTCATATCAATGTGTTTGTGAAACTCAGTGCAAGGGGAGAGAACTGGACCTCTGGAGAAGTCTTTGGACCATCCCCAGTCTACAACAACACTGCAAAAGAAGCATTTCATGTCTCACTACCTGGCATTGCACATGATGGAGCTTTGCAATGTGCTAGGGAGGAATTTAGATACATCTTTGGCTAACTTTGGAAATAAAAACCTTGTTAACTGTTCCATTACAGAAGGAAAAAAAGCACCTTCACAGGGAACTTAGGAAATTAGCAACTAAAACATCTAGCTGTAGATTCTTTGTTCTCTTTTTTTCTTGTACCAATACAGGACATGTGTTTCTGAGTCACGTGTACTCATTAATAGAGCATCGAATCTTCTCCTTAACAGAGATCAAGGCACTTTCAGGAGCCGGCAGCAAAAGGAATCCTCCTACATAGAGATCTCACAAAGTGGCAGACTCACAGACTCGGCTCCAAGGTTCCTGAGCTTTTTAGATAATATGGAGCAAAAACTAAAAACCTAGGTGACCCTCGTGGGTAGAGAAAATGTTGGTAAGTCCAATCATTAATTTTGCCAGGGACAGCCTCTTTTGCAAAAGGGCGCAATGTTTGTTCTCCACTATCAGCTGGTTGTAAATATCGTACGGTGGTGATGGCTCAATGCTACCGTGAAGCAGCTAGCATGTTCCACGAACCTCAAGAACTGCAAAGTGCCCTCTGCATTGATTCTGAGAGTGGCACTTGACGAGGGCAGTTGTAGAAGCACACCCACGCCACGTCTAGGTTTTTAAGCATTTTATAACCCAAGTAGCCAGTAAAGAAGCCAGTGATGTGAAATATCAGGGCGAACTAGAAAACTGCCTCCTCTGGAAGCCATACTGAGTAAAGCATCTGGGCCACAATAGAAGATAAGACAATTAAGCCCCAAGTTGATGTTGAATTTTACAACATTCTCATGAACAGTACTTGAACTCAGCAATTAACTTTAAAATACCATTAAAGGTGAAATGACCAGTTGTCCAATCATTTGCTGCCTGTGAATTATTCTTGCTCAAGTAATTAGATGTTAACATAGTTGAGCCTCTAGGTCGAGTTATTGGTCTTAAAGGAAAATGTGAATTGAACGTTATAATAAATAAATGAGGATGCAATCAACTTCAATGAGAAAAATTATACAGGAAAAATATTTTAATGTCTTTAATAAATAAATCATATGAGAAAATAGGCTGAGAGGCTAGCTACTGGAAAGAAAAGAGACTTTATAAAAGATAGCTACCAAATGCAATATAGCAACCTTGTTTGGATCCTAGTTAAAACAAGGTATCTATAAATAAAGAGTGTAGAGTACAAATGTGCATGTTTTAAACAAGTGTTCAATCAGATGACACTAGGGAATCTTTCTTAAGGTATAGTGGTGTTTCAAGTCTCCATCTAAAAACAACCCAAATAATTATGGATAAAGTAGTGTACCATAGTTTTTTTTTTAACTATGCTAGAAAAAAATAAAGGTACAGGAATGAAAAACTTTTATAACCTTTGGAGCTAGTTAATGGGTACATAAGGGTGTGTGTTACTATTCTACTACTGTGTGTATTTAAATATTCCATATTGCAGATTTAAGGCTTAAAAGAGGGAACATGCAGGAGACAGCTTAGTAAAGTGCCTGCCTTGCAAGTCCAAGGACATGAGTGTAATTCCAAAATTCATGCAAAAAAGCCAAGTATGATAGCATGTGCATGTATTCCCAGCACTGGGGAGGCTGAGACAGATGGGTCCTTGAGAGTGACACCCAAGATGGCATGGTGTATTGGCCTCTCATCTCCAGGGCCACCTTCACATGGAAGGCAAAATAAAAATAATAAAAAAGAGAATTTCTATGACAAGTTATTCACAAGAGAGAGTGTGAACAAAACAGAAGGAGAAAGAAGAAAGCAGGGGGCTTGGGAACAGAGCGAAGAAAGAGCAAACCATGCCTGTGTCCTCGATGTTACAAGAAGACTCGGATTCACCATTGTGGCCAGTTGAGCCTTTTAAAAGATGGATTATCTCAGTTTGGTCCTACAGCTAATCATTCTCGAGCAGCTTTCTTTGAGAAAACAGTGAATGAAATGGGCTGGATGCAGATGGAGACTATGAGGAGACACAGTGTCTATTTGCGGCACCAATTACAGTAGAAATATTTTTGCCAGAATTATATTGCTCAAACTTTAGCTGTTTATTTTTACGGTGCTTTTCTGCCTATTCATGAACGCAAATGATACCGTTGTTTTGCCTTAAAAAGCAGATGGCTCAAGGACAAGAAAAAGACAGGTCCACTCAGAGTTCATTGGTAGATCAGGATATGGGACCTCCATGATAGGTGTGATTTTATAATGCAAATTATAAATATATCAGTAAATAAAGCTGACTCAGCCACAGCTCAGCCTCTACATGAATCCTGCCACCCTTCTCTGATATGTCGCTCATGTCTGGAAGTTCCTAAGTGTGCTGGTACAGATTACCATAATTTTACATAAACCCTGGTGGGGAGCACTGGTCAAGATTTCTCACCTGTAGGATTATTTTTCTTCTTTTTTGAAAGGAGTAAATATTCCCACTGTCAGCTTCTGTGAGAAAGAATAAGCTCCCAGGACAGAATATGAAGACAGCAAAGGCAGACAGAGCCGAAAGGAGGATATTAAGTCTCTTCTTGTTCTGGAAAGCTAATGTGGCTTCTTAAAGTGTCATGACTCTGAAGGACACCATCATGCACCTTCAGTACAGTCCAGACCATAGGATTGGAAGTCATCATCAGAGTGTTTCCAATTTATATTTCATGCTGTGTGTATCCCTGCAGTCTCCAACAACACCCATCAAGTATTAACACAAACACCGTGTGGTCCTACTCACGTGATAAGCTAGCATTCTACTGCCTTTATTGAAGTGTGACCTGGATCTTGTCATTTCATGTGGAAATTCCAACAAGGGTCTTGCCGGCACTTACTCAAAACAGGAAAAGTTGCTGGTCAGGAACTTCCCACAGTGACCTAAAGCAGAGGCAGCAGGAGCTCTTGTGCAAGCCATAAAATAAAAACTCCAACACCCAAGGACTTGGCAGAACTGATTAGGACAGAAAATGCATCTGGATTCCCAAAAGCCAGCAAAGATCACTCCCACTGCTAAGGATGGACTTGGAAGCATGAAGACACAGTGCTGACACAAATCTCTTCTCACAGACTGAGAGAGCATGGCCAGTTAAGAAGGAAAGTTCAATTTTAGTTTGGGTTTTTAAAAACTAATTTTTTTTTTTTAGTCAGAGTTTCAACTCTAACCAAAACAAAGCTCAGAAAAGGGGGCAGGGTGCCAGGGGTGTGGCTCTGCAGCAGAGCAAGCACACATGCCTGCTATGTGGGCAGTCCTAGGCTTGATCCCCAGAGGGAACAAAGGGAAACCACAGCTCGAAAACAATACAATTGGTTAAACATTTATGTGTGTGTGCAAATGAATGAGTCGCTAGTAGGGTGTGAATGTAAAGTGTCCTTCACAGGCACCCGTGTTGGAACATTTGGTTGGTGACAGCTGCTTCAGGAGGTTGTGGACCCCTTAGGAGGTAAGGTCTAGGTGGAGGAAGTAGGCCATTAGAATGGGCCTTGAGAGTTAGACCCTGTCTCCAAGTTCCACTAGGGCTTTCTGCTTCCTGTGTGCTGGTGCAGTAAACAGCGCCACGTGGCGGCACACTGCTGTAAATAGGAACTGTGTCTGCTTTCATCATCGTGATGGACTGGTCTTCTTGGAAGCCATGAGCTAGAATCAATCCTTCTTCCCTTATGTTCCTGCCGGTAGGTGCTTTGTCACTAACAGTGACTAACACAGTGACGAAGAGAATGTCCAACCAGCTTTCAGTATGGCCACAAGAAAATGAAAAAGGACTTTTTTTTAAGACATTAAAATCTGCATTGAGTCCTGATTTCCAGTGACCAACTGCTCTGAATATGATGACTTGATTCAAGCTGGAGAATTATGGTGCCCATTAAACTGACACTGTCAGTTAGTCTAACTAACAAGATTTGAACTCTCCCAAAACAAATACAAGATCACAGTGGTACATGACTTCAATCCCAGTCCCTGAGGGACAGAAGGGGCAGAATTAAGACTCTAAGGTTAGCCTGGGCTTCATAGGCAGGCCCTGTTCAAAAGAACAAGAGGCTAAGATGTAAAAAAGTGACCAACCAGAGGGACCTAGCCTAGATCTGACTCCATCTTCTTTACTGAGGGTCCTCTTAGGAATGCATTCACATAGCATTCTGGTGGTCGGCTGAGATTCCCAGCCCTAAACAGAGTCTAAGACTTGGTAGGCTGCACCAGCCTTCCTCTCAGCAAATGGTGCTTCACAATCTCCTTGTCCCAATAATAGAAACTCTTCCACTGGATCCAGTACTCTGGTGCCTACCAATATGTTTTTCTTTCATCAGGACAGGCTCAGACAAACATACATTGTCTTTCATCCTTCTACGTCCTGATTAACTGATATTCTACATTTTCCCCTGTCAAAATATTTCTACTATGACTACAGCCCTTCCTCTTTAAATCAAAACATACACAACTTTCACAAAATTTCTACCATATAAATTTATATGAATCATCAATTGAATAATTCGCTAAAAATTTACTGTTTGTTTATCTAATACCATGTTGGACCCTAATTCTGCTTCTCAAAATGTAACACCCTTGGAATTTTTATGACTAATTGTTATTTATTACCTGTCACGTATATTAATTCTGTATTCTGTGCCGATGTTATACAGATCTAATCGGATGATATACACTATCTATTTTGTTCCTACATATTTGTAATAGTCTCTTTTCTATTGCTGTGAAGAGACACCATGACCAAGGCAACTCCTATAACATAAAGCATTTAATTGGAGGCTTGCTTGCAGTTTTAAAGGCTAGTCCATTATCATCATGGCTAGGAGCATGGTGGTACCCATTGCTCCGAAGCAGTAGCTGAGAGTTCTACACCCTGATGCCCAGGCAGCAGGGAAACAATGAGGCTGCATCTGGCATGGGCTTTTGAAATTTTAAATTCAATCCTCCCTTCCCCCACCCCAACCCCTGTACCACACTTTCTTCTAAAAGGCCACGCCCATTCCAACAAGGCCACATCCTTCTCAAATAGTGCAGTTCCCTGGTGACTAAGCATTCAAATATGTGAGCCTATGGAAGCTGTTCTTATTCAAACCACCACAGTATTAAACACAGTAAAGGGAACAGAAAAGGCAGTCTCTTCAATTCTAAGACCTTGAAATACAGTCAGTTAGATAAGACTTAACCACACTCAACACAGCACATCAATCGGTACCATGTGAGTAGTTCAGACAGCAAGTTTTATAGAAGCTTATAAGACAGCAAGAGATATGACTGACATAGAAAATGTGCAGTGAGCATTTGATTGAATTAAACTGAACCAGGGCGGCATTTAATACTGAAAATGAAGACAAGCACCATGACAGGAACATTTGATCATCGGGGAGTGTGCAGAGAATGCTGACAGATTGCACATTTGTTTTCCCTGGATTTGTTTACTTTTCTTAAAAAGATACTTAAAAATTAAAGAGTCAAGCAATATTACCACTACATATGGAGATTCCCATAGGTGATGTACCTCATGATAAAGTAAAAATATTAACACAATAATAATTACCTTTGACTTTTCAATACAGTAGCAATGCAATTTGTCCACAGTCTATAGTATTTGGTTGATTGGAGCCTACCTTGCATGTAATTATTTCTTCCCTGGAACTTTGTCGGTAGCCGACATTCAAAGATGGTGCCGACTGCCTGCCTGCCTCATCAGACTTTTCTGGTAAACAAGTATTCTGCACATGCGTCAGCATGATTCTGGCATGTGCCCCTCCTGAGTGGGCATATGCTAACGAGGTACTGTAGCCTTAGCCAATCCTTGCATTGGCAACATCTACTCCTCTATATAAGCAGCGCCCTTCAGCTGCACGGAGGCCCCGTAGTATTTTTATAGTTCCTACATTAAAGGCTTTTGAGAAGAATCCAACCGTGTTGTGTCTGCTTGCTGGTCGAGTTGGGTGCGACAGAACTTAACTGGTTTTCTTGCTTATTTCAAATATAAAAAATAGAATCAGAACATGGTTAATATTGGTTACCAACTTGACACATTCTACAGTCACCTAGTGGACAATCTTTGGTCGCCTCTGTGAGGGATTTTCTAGAATAGGTTCACTGGGGTGGGCTGACCCACCTTGATTGTAGAAAGGGCAGTTCCACAGACCAGGGTCCTGAACTGAATACAAGGAAGAAAGTGACTGAGCTCCAGCATTCCTTGCTCTCTGCTTCTTGACTGTAGAAACAATGTAACCAGCTTCCTCCAGCTCCTGTTGCTACAGTTTTCTCACCATGATGGAGACTGTACCCTCAAACTAGGAGCCAAATAAAGTCTTTTTTTTAATAGCCTTTGTCATTTATTTTATCACATCATCAAAAAAAGTAATTAATACATTTGGGAAGGGGACTTAATAATATTAATATTGACAAGGAGGAGGAGCGACAGGAACCTGTCTCATTCCTGTATGGTGGCATCAATATACGACTCAACATTAGAATGCTCGAAGCATCGCTACCAGTTCAGCATAGTGGAGTGGTTGTCAAGGCAGAATCTATTCATGCTAAAATTGCAGGCACATAAATAGAAGCAAAATATTCATACTAAAGTGAGAGGCACATAAATCAACATTCTAGTTAGTAGTGTCAGCATCATAACCTGAATGAGAAAATCCAGTTCGTTGTTGGAATGGAAAAAGAATAAACCACTGGACAAATGGGTAAGGAACACGATAGCATAAGGGGCGGGCAGCATGGGGCAGAAAAGAGCACACTCAGAAGGACAGGGCTTGCCCTGGCAGGTCCCAAACCAACTGGATGAGGGGTCCTGATGACTTGAGAGAGATGCTAGGGCTGAGTGACACTGTCCACTATGATTCTAATCACACTCCTGCTGTGGGCTGGATCCTAGTAGCCTCCAATCTGGGGGGAGGCTTCCCCTGAAGTACTTCTCTGCTTTGACTCAGCCTGTGAGGCTGATGAGTTTCCTGAAGAATGGATTCTTTCTGAAAGCAATAAACTGGCCTGTAGTTTCTGGATTTTCATCTTGAACTTGCTACCCTGTGTCTGCTTCTCTGGGCTATAACCAGAGTATCAACTGTGAATGTGTGGAGTAGACACATTGTGAGACCCCTGTAATGACAGTGACAATTAATATTTATGGACGTCATTCCATGTGGCAGATGCTGTCCTGACAATATCTGTCTCCAGCAGTGACGAACTGCTGAGCGTGTCCTAGCACAGGGCCTGGCAGGTGACAGATGCTCAATAATATTTATTGAATACAAACATATACAAGGCAAACCCTTGTCTTGCCTTTTTGGAATAAGTGTGTTCTCAGGAAGAGAGGAAAACTTTACTCTTGTTCTCTAATTGCAATGATTTGGGTAAAACAGCATAGGCAATTTGGGAGTTTGTCCCGCTTTCATTTTGAAACACAGTCTCACATAACCCACGCCAACTTCAAACACACTATGTAGCCTATGTATTTGAGAGACTAAATTTTGGGGGTATAGACTCCATCTGAGAGAACTTGACCTAAGGTTGAACTCAAGTTAACTAACCAGCCGGTACCTAAAACCAGTTTCCAGTTTACCCCACAAGACCTGTGTCTAACACTGGTTTCCAAGTTGTTCTCCCTACAAATCTGCACCTCCAAGTTACAAGCCTGCCCCTGACACTTCACTTCCTAACAACTACCAATCAGGAGGAAGGAAAAAGTTAAGTTTATGGTTTGGCTCCCAGCACTAGCCAATTATGTTAAAGGTCATAATGCCCCCGCCACCCCAATCAGATGTATACCAGGTTAGATACCTGCTTCTTACCTCTGTAAATGCTTGCCTAAAACTGGACTCAGGGCCACTCCAGTCCTCCAGTGGTGTGGCCCACGCTGGAGCTTGAGTAGAGAGCCTAATTCGATTGTGTCAGATTCCACTCCTTGGTGGACTCTTTGAGGTTCTTGAATGTTTCCTGACACAAGCTAATCTTGAACTTCTGACCTTCCACCTCCCAAGTGCTGGTCTTGGCACTCACCACTGTACATGGCTGATGAGGTACTAGATCAAACCCAGGGTTTTGTGTGCACTAGGCACCTACCAATCATGCTCCATCCTCAGCCTTTGAGTTTTCTTTCTTAAGACAAGGTCTCACTGTACAGCCTTGGCTGGCCTGGAAATCCCTATGTAAATTCTCCAGGCAGGCATTAATGTACAACAACCCTCCTGCCTCTGTCATGTGTTCCAACATGACTGGCTCAACACTCCCAGTTTTTTTCAGGATAATGTCTCAGCCTTAGCTCTCTTAACTTCAGCTACGTCTTGCATCTTAATTCTAAAATGTGACATGGATGAAATTAACTCTCAGCCTCCTTATATCTCAGACAAATGAGTGTGGAATTTAAGGAGACTTTTTTTTATGGCAAGGAAAATCATAGCATAAAAGGGAAATGGAAAATTCAACAAGTGTAAATATGGCATCAGATAACTTCTTGAGATAAGCCTGGCAGTGGGAGATACTTGGTTCAGGGCTCAGACCACTGAGGTGGGAGAACAGAGGTTTCATGGTATATAACAAGGCTGAATCCAACAACAATGGAAGCCAGTTTCTAACAAATAAAAACCAATCCAAGTTTGAAATAGCTACCCAATCCACACTCAAAATGATTAAGGACTGCTCTAATTTTTCTATGTCTCATTTTCTTTCAGAGCCCTTTTGAAATGAGGAAAAGTTACAACAGGTTATAATAAATTTGTTCCCCAAAAAGTTGAAACATCCAGGCATTTATTCACTTAATAAATGTTGTTCTATGTTTGTTATGCACTTGACACTCTGGCAGGTCACTGGCTATATATAGTGATGAGCCTGACCTTCTAGTCTAGAGGAGATACAGCATTCAGGAGAGTGTGGCCCATGCTTCTTATAAAAAGCCACAGTGCACAGGAAGATCACATCTCAGCTGCCTCGCCATGTCTGAACTGGGCTGTATGAGCAACAGAAAGATCACTCTGACAATAAATGCTTCACATGGCTCTTTGTGATAACAATGAGAGTTATAATACCTTAAGAGGCAGTGAGGTGCCAAGGGCTGCAAATGCTTGAGTGGAAGCCGCAGGCTGGTAGAGGAAACTCTCCCCTAAGCTCTCACAGACACTCAGAAGGCAGCGCTGAACCCACTGTCAAGGCACCAGGAACTCCACCCTGTTTACTTTAGAAATGCTCTTAGTGATACTGTGATGCCTTTGACATCTCAGACAGATGGTTTCCTATAAAAACTTTGCTGGCCCGGGTTTAAAATACCTTGACTGTCCTAGTAGGAGGAGACCAATAGTCCTTTCCCCGTGTGGCCTGAAAAACAGCAAAAGCAAACCGCTTGAAAGAAAACACCTTTAATAGTTTTACTTTTGCATGCCAGAGCACGGCATGAACAAAAATACAGTAGACCTAGCTGTGCATCCATGGACATCACATGTTACATGATGATGTCATGGTACTCATTCACTGCGGAAGATGACACTGAGTTATACAATAAATAAGAGCCACTTTATTTCACTGGGTGTGCTCATCACAGTCTCTATACTCTGAAGACTCTACTTAGAAAGTATGCCTGATTTCCTTTTGTTACTTAATTAGTGTATGATTTTACTAAGTAAATTACTACTGTGGTTAACAAAATAAAATCCTTTCACACATCTGGCCAAGTAATATTCATCACTAGTACTGTGAAATAAAAATTCATGTCTATCTCCCAAAATTTACATACTGAATATTAACCCAGGCAATAATATTAAAAGATGAGTTCTTTGTAGCTAACTAGTGTTCCTTATAGCAGCAGCCTGGGAGGTCCTTTGTACTGTCTACCTACAGCTTCTCCTCACAGGATGAACGCTCTGTGGTTCAAGTGCACACAGCTCAGATGCTGGAAGTGTGGCTCTCAGTGTGATGATACTGGAGGATGGAGCCTAGTCAAGTCCTCATCATTCAAGGGATACAGACTAAGAAGAGATTAAACAGTTCTCTTAGGATCTATGAGATCTTGCAGGAGAGAGTAGTTAAGAGAGCAAGCCTGACTTCTGAATTGCCCTGACTTCCTGAATGATGGTGTGATCCCTCTCCCTGTCAAAAGACTTTTATCATAAACTCTAAAGTCCTGACCATCTGGCTTGATACTGATACCGTGCCAGGGAGTCTCCAAAACTATGAAGCAAATAGTCCCTTTTTTTATTATAAAGTTAACCCACCACAGGCATTCTGTTATAGTAACAAAAGAATAGACTGATACAGAAACTTAAAGAGAAACTTCTGAAGGATAGCATCAAAAGGAAGATAACAGGAAAGAGGGAAAATGATGAGGAAATGTACTAATAAAAATATAAGTGAGCCTAAATAGGCAATTATTATATGCAACATAAATAAGAATGTGTTAAACTATAAAAAAGCAATTCCAATTATATAAAATGATACACTATTCCATAAATGGCAGTAGAGAAACTAATCAGCAACTTCTCAAAATACATACCTGTCTGTTATGAGCTGAATCATAACCCCCAAATTCATATGTTGGAGTGTCAATGTCCAACATGGCTGCATTTGAAGACAAGACCTATAAGGAAGGATAAGAAGCATTCTATGAGGGCTTACTGGCAGAGGCTTGACCCAAGAAAACCGATACTCTTGTGAAAGGAGGAATCTCAGAGACTGCAGATATGAACACAATATCTAACAAGTTATATCTTTAAATTCAATATTCACTGAAGTATAGATATAAAATTAAAATGAGAAAAAATGATAAAGGAGGTTTTGAATATTTGGGGTAAGAGAGATATTTTTAAACATAGTAACCAAAAATGAGAAAAATCGTTGATTTCACAATAATTTTAAAATTTAGCTGAAAGACAAAATCCCCAACCTGGATAGGGGAGGGACTCATGAAGTCTCAACCCTAGATAAGAAGCTATTATTGGAAATTGATGGCTGCTAGGGGAAGGGACAGTAAGTTTTCCTCAGGACTGTGGTTCCCAAAAGGTTACCCGAGGTCCAGTGGATGTTCTTAGACCTATACATACAGAACAGCACTATGTGGACTTGGTGGGTTGAGGGAAGGGGGGAAGGGGGAGAAAGAAAGAGAGCAATTGAAGTTGGGAGGAATAAATAGGACATGTATTAATCAAAATACTGTGTGTGTGTGTGTGTGTGTGTGTGTGTGTGTGTGTGTGTGTGTGT
>JANHMN010000004.1:90842152-90862745 GCA_030674055.1 Rhabdomys pumilio
CCACCTGTCTGCCCTCTCCTCCACCTGTCTGCCCTCTCCTCCACCTGCCTGCCCTCTCCTCCACCTGCCTGCCCTCTCCTCCACCTGTGGGCCATCCTCTCCACCTATCTGCCCTTGCGAAAGTTCAAGTACATTCCCACTCTACCCTTGAAGCCTGGGATGGCCATATGAGACAATTCTAATCACTGAAACACAAGCAGAAGTCAAACAGAAGCTTTGGGGAAGTTTTGCTTTGTTACTTATTTGTGAGTGTTTGTGTGTATATTTGTGAACATATAAATGATTGTGTGTATATAAACATGTGTGTTTGTAAGTGTATATGTGTGTTTGGGTATATATTTGTATGTACATGTGTACATATATACACATTTACATATATACACACTTGTCAGTGTGTGTGTGTGTGTGTGTGTGTGTGTGTGTGTGTGTGTGTGTACCACAGCACACATGTGTAAGTCAGACGACAACTTGCAGGAATCAATTGTCTTTTTCACCATGTTATATTTTGGAGAACAAACTCATCCCATCAAGATTGTCCCAAGTATCATGATGCACAAAGCCATCTCCCTATCCACACATTTCTTACAGATAGAAAGTCAGTCTCTTTTCATGAAAAAAGGCAGAATTGCCGAGCAGTGGTGGTGCATGCCTTTAATCCCAGCACTTGGGAGGCAGAGGCAGGCGGATTTCTGAGTTCGAGGCCAGCCTGGTCTACAGAGTGAGTTCCAGGACAGCCAGGGCTACACAGAAAAACCCTGTCTCGAAAAACAAAAACAAACAAACAAACCAAGAAACAAACAAACAATAAATAAATAAATAAATAAATAAATAAATAAATAAATAAATAAAACAAACAAAAAGGCAGAATTACCTCCAATGTGCAATCTAAAACCACACTGGTACTGGCAGCTGATTATCCCCTAAAGCTGCCTCCACATCACAGGGAAGTGGTTTGTGTTTGTCTGTGTATTCTGTCTTCCCTGGGGCCTGCCCCATCACGGACTGTGTTTCTCATACCCAATAAGAACTCTGGTTCATGGCACTGTTGGGATGGCACATGATTTTCGGCACTCTCTTGAGTTTCATGTGATCACTAGAGAGATTACCTTTCTCTCTTATAAAGAAGTTAGCAGTGGGGAAGGCTCTGGGTGTGAGAGGAGTGGGGGAGGGGAGAAGAGAAACAGGATCAGGTGTGGGGGGACAGGAGAGAAGCCCAGAGGGCTGATCTGGGAGAATGAATGAAAATAAGCAGCCTCAAGGAGTGGGAGGTGAAGGGACCCTCTAGAAAGTACCAGAGACCCAGGAGATGAGAGACTCTCAGGACTCAGTGGGGATGGGTGACCTTAGCCAAAACGCCCAACATTGGGGAGAGGGAACACAAAGAGCCAACCTCCAGCAAATAGACAGTAGTGGAGGGACTGGATTATCAACACACAGTCAAAATTTCTGACCGAGAATTGTTCTGTCTAAAATAACTATGGGGGCAAAAATGAAGAAGAGATGAAGAAAAGGCTATCCAGTGACTAGCCCAATTTGGGATCCATCTCATAGAGGGGCACCAAGTCCTGACACTATTATTGATGCTATGATGTGCTTACAGATGGGAGCCTTGCATGGCTGTCCTCTGAGAGGCCCTACCAGCAGCTGACTGAGACAGAAGCAGATACTTATATTCAACCATTGGACTGAAGCTGGGTATTCCTATGGTTGAATTAGAGAAAGGGTTGAAGAAGCTGAAGAAGCTGAAATTAAAGGTGACCCCATAGGGAGACCAGCAGTCTCAACTAACCTGGATCCCTGGGAGCTCCCAGTGACTGAGCCACCAACCGGAAGCATACACAGGCCAGTCTGAGGCTCCTGGCACATGTATAGCAGAGGTCTACCTGGTCTGGCCTCAGTGGAAGATTTGCTTAATCCTCAAGAGACTTGAAGCCCCAGAGAAGGTGGAGGACTATTGGGGGAGCACCCTCAGAGGCAAGGGAGAGGAGGAATGGGATAAGGAATTGTAGGAGGGGGTATCAAAGGGGAGGCCAATGACTTAAATGTAAATAAATAAAATAATTTAAAAACAAACTGCATGACTGTTACAAGTGTGCAGAGGGTCTATGTCCATCCCATGCAGGCTCCATGGTTGTCAGTTTAATCTCTTTGAGCTCCTATGAGCTTTGCCAGTTGATGCTGCGGGTTTTCTTGTGGTGTCCTTGGCCCCTTTGGCTCCAGCAATCATTCTTCCCTGTCTTCAGCAGGATTCTGATCTGGCAGCTTTCAACTTTATCCTCTCAGGATCCAGCTGTGGGGGGGGGGGGAAGTATTTAGTCTCAACTACCTACAGCAAGTGTGGTGCAAGTGGAACCATGTCCCCAGACAGAAAACCTGGAAAGGTCAAGCAAATTAAGAAACCCCCCAAATCTCATAATCGATAATGGTAGGTGTTTGAATCTGCTCCAGATCCAGTTCCTGTCCTGGAGCATGTGGTCACAACATCCCACTAAAAGGACCTTGACAACTAGTCACATAGCATGGAGCCCAGAGTTCTCCATGCTAATGATGTATCTCAGTGGGCCCTGAGGGTTTAGCCAATAAGCTCTCCTTCCCACTCCTTTCCAGACATTCCCTCCTGCAAAAAGGTATTTAATCGCTGGTCCACCCTGAGTAAGTTGTATATATCCATTTTCCACTGTGAATAAACAGTTTGAACAAAAGGAGGAGGAGGAGGAACAAGAAGAGGAAGAGGAAGAAGAATTTAGCAAGTTAGCAGCAGTGGGGAAATCTCTCTGCCTCTCCTCTGCCTCTCCTCTCCTCTGCCTCTCCTCTGCCTCTCCTCTGCCTCTCCTCTGCCTCTCCTCTGCCTCTCCTCTGCCTCTCTGCCTCTCTGCCTCTCTGCCTCTATGTGATTATGCTAAAGACTAAACAGAACCATGAACTGAACGCAAAAAACAAGTACTCCACCACAAATGATAGCTCCAACCAGGACATGGAGTGGTTTGGGGTTTTTTTGTTTGTTTGTTTGGGGTTTTTTGGGTTTTTTTTTTTTTTTTTTTTTGAAGAAACATTAAGCTAAAGAACATTGTTTCAGAATTCTTTAGCAAAGAAGACATTATTTATTAAGTAAAAACATGGAGCCTCTTGTCTTTTGGGGACTCAGAAACATAACTCTTAAAAAAGTGACCCAGCTCTGTGCCCTCATGCTCCGTTTATTAAATCTAGCTTCCACAGATTTGACATTGATAAATAACAGAAATTGGCATTTATGATCAAATACTTTCTATTTCTTCATTTTGATAAAGAGAAAGTAGTGTGTTCCAACTAGGCTGAGGGAAGCAGAGCGCACCACTCCCGGCCTGGCCTCCTGATTTGCTGATTTGCTGCCCTTTCACCCTGGCACAGTCCCCTTCCGGATCTGGAGTTCTGCCCACATTCCCGTTATTTTTGGCTACAGTCCTATTACATGAAGGTGACTTTGATTTCTGGGATCAAGAAAAAGTCTTCAGCATGGCCAGGCATTGGGGGCTGGGAGGCTTTACTGGTTGCCTCTGCAGATAGCAGTACTCTATGCAAGCTCTTCCTGTATTTAATATCTTACTTCATATTGTTATCTTTAACTCTCAATAGTGACACATAGCAGGGGTTTAAACACAGTTTGACAGACAAAATCTGAGGGTGTTTAAAGAACCTGACCAAGTTCCCACTGCTGACAAAGAAGTGGGATTCCTTTAGCTCCCTCTTCTGCCTTCTCAGTTCTAGTTTCTAGTGTTTCCCCTCAAAGGGTTTAACTCGATCTCCAATGTCACCGTATGCAGCTTGGAGGAGATCCCTGAACAGTGAGCACCTGGCAATAGATTTGACCTGAGAGCACCTGATGCTACACCCGCTTTGAGACTGGGGGATATCATTTTGAACAGCCGAGAGTCTTGTTCTAGACCAGGCCTCTTGTCTATGTGCGGTGTCTCTCAAGCTCTTCTTCCATATCCTGGTGAGTAGATCTCAGTCCTCCATGGCATGCCAGTATTTCTGGATATCCATAAAACTAAAAACATATCTAACCAGCTCAGTTTATCTCATTGTAATCTTTTAATACTTGCTTTGTAGTTTGTGAGTGTGGGCATGTGTGTGTGTGTGCATGCATGCACATGAGTGCACAAGTGCCTACAGAAGCCAAACTATGAGTCCTAGAGCTTGAGTGACAGGCAGTTGTGGGTGCCTGTTGTGAGTGCTAAGAGCAGAACTTGGATTCTCTGGGAGAACACTAAGTGCTTTCAATCACTGAGCCATTTCTCTAGACCCTGATCATAATTTTTTTTAATGTGTCATCCTACCAGGGAAAAAAAGCACTACCCACATCTTTTTAAAAAAATTAAGGATTAATTGTATGGGAAGGTTTTTGTGCAATTTAAAGTAATTCTTTTATAAAACAGAACATTCTGAGCAAATTTTTTTTAAATAGTTCCTTTTGAGTGCTAGGTCCTGGAAAGTACTGTTCTCTGCCCAGGGCAGCATATTGAGCTTTCGTTATGTATTAAAATTACAAACCCTGCTCCCAGATCCAGTTTGATATAAACTAAATAGTAAGTTTATATCAGCCACGACCATGAGAGAGCTTCATTTTATGATGCATTAGGGCACCAGACTTAGTATAAGACTTTGCCAAATGCTGAAGTTGTTGGAATTTGCTTTTATTTCTTCTCCCCTTTTATGGTACCTGTCCCTAGACATTCTATCACTGTCTCCTGTCACCCAGACACACCCACAGAGACCTGATAAACTTCAGGTTGCTCTTACTTTCCACCTTGTCTCAGTCATAATTGCCTATTGAGAGTTTCATTTTCCTAGAGACATACGCTCTGTTTCCACCCCCAAAATAACCACAGTTTGTTAAATGGTCCAATTATGCATGCCTTAGTTATCTGTTCTCAAAGGTAGCAAATTATCAGCTTGTCTTCCAAACATGGCATAGAGGTCACTGGTCAGAAGAAAAATGGAAAAAAAAGTGTCAGGTGACCCCAGAAGCACAGAAGGAGCAAAGATTGGCAAAAGTCCAATGATATGGCAGGTACAGATGGCAGCAATCCAGAACCCAGGGACTCCACTGTCAGCTAATTGACAGAAGAAAACAGCCAGGCAGGTGGCTAGCAGCATGGACTCAGCCAACTGAAGGGAGGTCAGGCACAGGGTCAGAAAACCAAGGGTAGAAGTCTAAAAATCAAGGAATCCCTGAAACTGAGTAACCCAGTGAAAAAGGCTAGATTACTAAACCATTTCCCTTCCTAGTAACTGTAGCCTTTCCCCAGTTAAAAATAGGTTATAAAAATAGGAATCCTAAGAAAGAAAAGGTCCTATTGGGCTTAAAAGAAAACACTGGGTCAGTATCTGAAGGGCTGCAGTTGCTGGAACCATAAAGGCTGGGCTTCATGAGCAAGTGTCATGTGTGCATTTTCTCCAGAAGGGGAAACATTTATAATGCAACAAGAACAGCAATGACTGAATCCCTGCTAAACTCAAACTCAACTCCATCACAAAAGGAGTCGGACTAGGAGATTAATACCACCTTGCAGCACAAACTTGAACTAGCAATGGAGAAATATAGACAAGAGACATTGCATAAAAAAGATTATAATGGAGCAATGATTCTCAACCTTTCTAAGGCTGTGACCCTTTAATATAGTTCCTCATGTTGTTGTGACTCCCAACCATGAAATTATAACTGCATAAAATTGTAACTGCAATTTTGCTACTGTTATGAATTGTAATCTAAAATATCAAATATGCAGGATATCTAATATGCGACCCCCAAAGGAGTCTTGACTTGCAAGTTGAGAACCATTCTGATTTAGAGCTTGTAAATATAGCACAAAGAGAACACAGTCATGTGGGAAGAGCATTCTAAAGAGGAGTGCAGTGTGGGCAAAAGCAAGGAACATGAAAGTACACTCAGTGTACCTAGAGTTGTACATTGTCCATTGTGATAAAAACATAATGTAGGAGAAAAGATTAAATTTGATTACATATATATATATTATTATATTAAATTTGATTTATACATTATATTAAATTTGTATATTTGTGTGTATATATACACAAATATACACATACAGGTATGTAATACTGTACATATATATTTACATATCTATACGTATGCATGCTTTTATTGCTATATATTGACATCTATTGACATATATATCCAATATGTTTGCATATTGAATTAGTCATGACGCTCTAAAGGAACAGAATGGATAGAATGTATATATATAGAGAGAGAGGGGCAAGAGAGAGACCCAGAGACAGAGACAGAGAGATAGAGAAAGTAAGTTGATTAGAGTACCTTACAAGCTGTTGTCCAGCTAGTTTAACAGTGGCTGTCTACTAGTAGAAGGTCCAAGAATCCAAGTTGTTCAGTCCGTGAGGCTGGATGTTTTGACTGGTTTTCAGTCTATACCAAAATCCCTAGGAAGTGGGGTCTAATGCCAGTGAAGGAATAAACTTTCCATTAAGAGTGAAGGCAGTCAGGCAGACAGCAAGCTTCCTTCTACCATGTCCTTTATATAGGCTGCTAGCAGAAAGTGTGCCCCAGATTAAAGGTCTATCTTCCCACCTCAAAAGATTTGAATTAAAGGCAATTCTTCCCACTTCAAATGATTTAATTAAGAAAAGTCCCTCACAAATGTACCCAGATGCTTGGGTTTGGGCTAATTCCAGATACAGTCAAGTTGAAAAACCAAAATATCCATCCCACATATCTGCACATATACACATAGCCTTCCACACTGACAGATTTCACAAAAGAGGCAACCAACCATGTGTCAAAAGTTATTCAAAATCTTTCATATACACTGACTATAAATTGCTCTTGTCATTCTCAAAAGAGTGCAGTATAACAGCTATTTACATTATATTGAGTATTATAAGTAATCTTATATGTAAAGTCTACAGGAAAATATGCCTGAGGTATACACAAATACTATGCCATTTAAGATCAATACAAGGGATCTGAGCATCCATGAATTTTTATATCTGCAGGGGACTAGAATCAATCTGTGAAGACATCAGAGCCAAATGAACATAGATATAGATATACAAAATATTAATATATATACTATATACACAAATATAGATATAAAATCAATGTGTGGAAGACATTAGAGGCAAATGAATGTATATATGTGCGTTTTTGTGTGTGTGAATATATGATATATAAACAATTTTATGATTTGATCACAATTTAGCAAGTTTGCATATGTACACAATCCTGAGGAATAAAACTTTGTCTTCAGGGAATGTATTTAAGGATTCTAATCAGGCAGACAAATCTAATCAAGTTTTGCAAAGTTGGTTATAACAAAACAAGCCAGAGAGAGAGTGCCTGGCATGCAGTAAATGACTGGACAATGTCCAATGGATGGGGAGGACAGAGGGCATCTTTAGGAGACTTTGAGGGATGGAATCAGCATACTTAGTGACTTGAGTGACACAGAGGAAGAAAAACATTGGCCTTATTAACATATGCAACTGATTATGAATGTGTGTGTGTGTGTGTGTGTGTGTGTGTGTGAGAGAGAGAGAGAGAGAGAGAGAGAGAGAGAACATTAAGTCAAAAAGAGAAAGAAAAATTAGTAGATGGCATGATTAGGTTTAAGTTTGTAGGAAGTCCTCTGAACTAAATGAGATTATACTAAACTATTGAGAATCTACATAACAATGATATCTGGGTACTTAAGATGCAGTAAATCATCCTAGCAAAATGTCTGCAAAAAGATAAGAGACACAGTGTGACTCTAGATTTGATACTTCTGTCTTATCTATAGAATGTTGTTCTTTTGTGGTCATGCAGTCACTATTTAAAATGTATCTGTGCACAAGGCGACCAGTCTGCCATTGAAATCAGGTATTAAGCCTGGCCAACACTTACTGGAAATTCATTGATTCTGTTGTGGCCAAAACATTCCATATAAATTACGGCTTTGGAGTCTTTATACCCCTTTTGTTTGAGATGTAATGTTTCAGGTCACGCAGCTACATCGAGTAAATGATCCCGGTAGGAAACATGCAGCTGACCATGTTCTCCAGAACCTCATCATCTACAGTAATAAAACTAAGATCAAATACTGCAGATGTGTTCTGTAAACTTCCAATTGCTATATCACTGTTAACTCTTATTAGTAATATGCTTCTGGAGTTTGTTGTGTGGTTTAATGATTCATGATTTAATCACAAAGTGATTTTCATCTCATATCAACATCACTCACAAAGCAAGTAGTAAATTAACCTCAAGAAGTGTATGACATTGTAATAGACAAAGGCTCCCATTTTGCACAAAAAAATTCATAACTAAATAAATTATACACATTGAAGATGATACTCATTTAAATATAGAGGGAGTTTGGTATTGTCTCCTTAAACAAGTGGTTCTCAATCTGTGGGTCATAACCCCTTTGAGGATCAAACAACCTTTTTCACAGGGGTCACTTAAGACCATTAGAAAACACAGATAATTACACTATGACCCATAACAGTGGCAAAATTCTGATTATGGACTAGTAGCAAGATAATTTTATGGTTCAAGGTCACCACAACTTGAGGAACTATATTAATGTCGCAGCATTAGGAAGGTTGAGAACACCTTAGGAAGGTTCAACACATTAGGAAGGTTGAGAACAAACATGCTCCACTAATAGGTCATACTGTATTCATTGTGTAAGATGCCTATTAAAGCTCAGAAAATATAAAGGATGTTAGTGACATTGTTATATTCTTGGAGTGATAGGATCAGAGCATTATTTTAGAATAAAAATCTTGTTACAAAATGATTAAGTAGAGCCAGACAAGATGCAGAGGAGCAGCTGTTACAAACACTGGTCTTAATAGAAGCAGCTAGCTGTGAGGGAAAACTCAAGTCCTTGCAATTCTACAACACTTCACATCCACGGAAAGGGGACTCAGGTGGAAAGCAAAGGAGAAAAGATATGGCTGAACGTTTGAATGTTTTAAAGCTAAAACACTCTGACTCATGAAAAACCTAATGGTGAATCTAGTAAGTTCCAAAGAAAGTGAGGAATGAAATAAAAACCGGCAGTCATGGAAAGTAAAGTAGATGTGAATGCTCACATTCCATGATCACGAGCAAAAATGAGATTGCTGACAGCGAACTCATTCTTACCGATCTCCTATTTGAGAACAGGAATGTGATTGCTTTGTTTGAGAAAGTAAGCGCTCTCTGTTATTAGATATTTTGTATAAAGAGAAAACAGGATGGAGAAACAGCGACAGAGGGGATCTTCTCCACTCAACAGGAAAGATGTGAAGTGATACAGAGGTGATGAAGAGTGGGAGCATGCGCCACCCTACTGCTCACCGTACTCAGCATTCCCAGGAGCTCCGCAGCTATTTCTTTGTACAGAGACCTGCTATGACAGCACATACTGAGTGGAATGGCCATTAGCAGGGAAATGTGGTGCCAAGATGAGAATAAATCCCAGTTGCTTTCATATGTGACCACAGGATAATTTTTAAGTGCAAACATTTCCTTTGATTTGGTGTTATGGCATCTAAGCCCATTTTTTAGTAACTGAAAACCATGGCTATATATTCACTCCCAAACACTTAAAAGAAAAACAGACAGTCATATTTCTCAAGAGAAGCAGGCTTTTCTTGTCTAGACCACAGATCACATTAAGTGGGGCCATCAGGCAAATGAGCCCAGGATTGAGACAACACACTTTGTCAATGGATTTGCCACCATTCAAGTTGGAGGCAAACTACCCTAAAATGATGTTCTGTGATTCCATGTGAGAACAAAATTTTGGAGCTGAAAAAAGGAAATACTCCTTCCCATTACAACCAACTACTAAAGGATTCTGCAAAGGAAATGCACCAAGATCAACTAGTTGTAGAACCATAGCTCTTATGTCAAAATGATTTAATAGTTCTACAAATGTCATGACATTAGTGTTTTACACAAAGCTGTATCCGGAGTATGGGGAACCCCTGAGCTGCCTCTGAATGTCAGCATTTGGAGGACACTGTTTATGGAGCTACATGGTCACTTTATGTATGAAATGGCAATCTCACTGGGGTAAATGTCACTACCTAACTGGTTTTATTTTGGGCAGGCCATTAAAGGATTAAGACTGCCAAGTTCATCTTTCATTTGGACAGACTACAAAACCCATTTACAGCTGGCTGACTCATCTTACGGTGTCTCCAACAGAAAGATAAGTTTTTGGAATATCGCCTTAAGAAATCATTAATTACAATTTTTACAATATGTAAGGTGATCCTGCCAGGACCTTCTAAACTTGCTTACAGTCAGGTAATAGACAGACATGTCAAAGCAAAACCCTAACGAATAAATTTTCTAGAAAAAAAACAAGGAGTGCACTTGTAAGTGCTTATGCTACCAACAGTCCGTTCCCAGTCTAACAGAGCTGTCAATAAGCAGTCTTTTCCCATTTTCAACAGATAGAGATGGTGTTTGCATTCTCTTATTTTTTTTTAAATAGGCCTACAATTAGGCCACAAGGTTTTGTGATCCTAAATGATAAATGGCCAGGTGTGGGTGTTTATTAGAACAAGTACCAAGTGGTGTTGTTGGCATTCATATTAAAAATAGAAAGGTTTAAGTGGCTAATACGCTACCATAAAGCTTTCAAAAAATGATGCTTTGTAAGAAAAGATTGGTTAGCAATAGGAAATAAGAATCAGAGTATGTCCCCTCTCTCAGTTCCTGGCCTTGTTTGTGTGTAGGCTTTTCTTTGACTCAGAGTTTGTAACATCAGTCCAGCTGTACCAGGATGATATAACAGGAGAAACATTTAATTTGGAATATGAAGATCCAGGTTGAAACTCCATACTGAACTAAAAAATTACACGTGCCATTCTAAATCTAGGAGACTGGGTGCATGGGGTGATCTGAGAGGATGTCCCATCAGACAGAAAAGCACAAAATCACTTGTGAGTTGTCCTGAATAATGACAGTGGCAGTCACAGGGAGAACAAAGCTTCTGTGTGGTCCCTTAGCAGCCATCTCATTGTCTGATAAAGAAATCTTTGTTTCTTTATCACAGTGGATTAGAAACAGACTTTTCTGGCCCTTGTGATCTTAAATCCATAATAAGGTAACTTTATTTGTTTTCTATGGCTCTAACTAATGCACTAGAATGGTTACTTTTAAATCCCATATTCTAGTTCCATTTGTGGACTGTGGCAATACCCGCTCCTTTGGTATTACATGAACTTTAAGAAAACTGAAGTTTGTAATCTCATTACAAAGGTGAGGATAAAGAAGTCAGCCAAATACTCACAGGGATTTCTAAATGTAGTCCACAGAATGACACAGGAATGACAAGGACACAAACTCAGACTGACAGACAGATCTGGGGACACAGTCAGCAATCTGTATTTTTTATTAGCTCTTTTGGAGATTCTATTTTGATTATATTTATGTAGATTAAAATTCCTTTGAGATTTCCTCTTACCCCAGTCAAATGTCTAAGATTAAAGAAAGAAGATGCTGATATAGATGCAGAAATAGAGAAACATCTTTTCATTAGTGGGGATTCGGGGATGCAAACTGATGTTGTCTCCATGGAAACCACAATGGACACACATCAAAATAAAAAAAATATCTACCACATGACCCAGCTATACAACTCTTGGGTATATACGAAGGACTCTTTATCCTACTACAGAGATACTTGCTCATTCGCGTCCATTGCTGCTGTATGCACAATAACCTGGATATGGAAATGACTTAGATGTCCATCAGTTGACAAATCAATAATAAATATGGAATATATTTGCACAGTAATCTACATTTTACCAGCATCCACATAGGTGGTTCTAATACACAGAGTCAAAAGACCACACACTGAAAGGAAACCAGGGAACGAGAGATCCGGTTTTGAGTCTCACAGCAGGATTTGACTCCATATCCAGGCCTGTGTAGCTGTGGCTGCTTCAGTGTCCTCATCTACAAAAGGAAGATAATAGTAATACCGACAAGTTGGCCAGTTGTAACATTAATAGTCAATACATGTTTAGTGTGAAAAGTGCTGTCAGTGTTATAATTAATACCACTGAAACACAGGAAACTGCCCAAGTGCTAACTGGCTCCACAATGTTCCTAGAACTCAGTGGATAGCGAATAAAGAAGAGAGAAACAGAAAGGAAGAAGGAAGCTGAGCTAAGTCCGTTTGTTTTTAATCAGTGTTGGGGACAAGAAGAAACGCAGAACAAAGGAGAAATAATGCATAAATTAGCAAGGACATAGGGAATAAGCCACTGCTGCAGGAGGTCATTACTGGAAGCGGCTACTGAGGTGGAGAGTAAAGAAACCACGGGCCTCACAAACTGGCTCTTCTGCCCCATGACTTAAAGCATCATTTGTTCGTTCTGTTTGTTTTTGTATTTTCAAGATGCTGGTGACAGAGCCCAGGTTTTCACACATGCTAGGCAAGTGATCCACACTGAACCACCTCCTTGTCCCTTAAAATGCCAATTACAAAAGGCAGCACCATTAGATCTAGCCCATGAAGAAAAAAAATATGGATATGAAAGACTACTTTATGTAACCATTCTTATTACAAAGTAATTATTTATAAATTAACTCATCACAAAGAACCTTAATTCATCGAGTAAGATAATATGTTTAAGAAAATTTCAGCACATATCCTTGTGGTATGGTAGAGCATCTTTTGGGGTATATGCCCGGGAGTGGCATAGCTGGGTCTTCAGGTAGAACTATTTCCAATTTTCTGAGAAATTGTCAGATTGATTTCCAGAGTGATTATTCAAGTGTGCAATCCCACCAGCAATGGAGGAGTGTTTCTCTTTCTCTACATCCTTGCCAGCATCTGCTGTCACTTGAGTTTTTCATCTTAGCCATTCTGACTGGTGTATGGTGGAATCTCAGGGTCATTTTGATTTGCATTTCCCTGATGACTAAGGATGTTGAACATTTCTTTAAGCACGTCTCAGCCACTGGAGATTCCTTCCTCTTTGACAGCCTTATTCATACTAGCCAGAAATTGGAAGCAATCCAGATGTCCTTAAACAGAAGAATAGATACATAAAATGTGGTTCATTTACACAGTGGAATACTATTCAGCTATTAAAAACAAGGACATCATGAATTTTGTGGGCAAATGGATAGAACTAGAAAATAATATCCTGAGTGAAGTAACTCAGACCCAAAAGGACATACATGGTATGTACTCACTGGTTAGTGGATATTGGCCAAAAAGTACAGAATACCTAGGATACAGCCCACAGACCATAAAGAAGTTTAAGAAGAAGGAAGACCCAAGTGAAGATGCTTCAATTCCACTTAAAATGGGTAACAAAATAATCATGGGAAGCAGAGAGAGGGAAGGACCTGAGTAGGAGAGGGGAAGGGGAGGAGAAAGAGGGCAGGATCAGGTATGGTGGAGGGGGGGACATGAGAGAAGCCCTGAGGGTCAGGAGAATGAATGGAAATATGCAACTGCTGAGGAGCGGGGAACCTCTAGAAAGTCCTAGAGACCTGGGATGTGAGAGGTTCTTAGGACTCAATGCGGATGACCTTAGCCAAAATGCCCAACAGTGGAGAGATGAAACCTGAAGAGAGCACCTCCAGTAGATAGACAGGGCCCCCACTGGAGGGATGAGGCCACCAACCCACCTTCAAAATTTCTGACCCAGAATTGTTTCTGTCTAAAAGAAATTCAGGGACAAAAATGGAGCCGACTAAAGGATAGGCCATTCAGTGACAGGCCCAACCTGGATCCATCCCACGGGCACACACCGAATCCTGACAGTATTATTGATGCTATGTTATACTTGCAGACAGGGGCCTTGTATGGCTGTTCTCTGAAAGACTCTACCAGCAGCTGACTGAGAAAGATGCAGATACTTTTAACAAACCACTGCACTGAGGTCGGGACCCCTGTAGAACAGTTAAGGGAAGGATTAAAGGAGCTAGAGGGCATGGTAACCCCATAGGAAGACCAACAGTGTCAACTGACCCAGACACCTGAGAGCTTCCAGAGACTGAGCCACCAACCAGAGAAAATATGTAGGCTGGACTGATACCCCAGCACATATGTAGCAGAGGACTGCCTGGTCTGGCATCAGTGGGAGAGGATGAGCCCAATCTTAATCCTTGATGCCCCAGGGAAGGGGGATGCCTGAGGGGTGGGAAGGAGCACCCTCTCAGAGGAAAAGAAGAAGGAAAAAAGTGAAAAACTCTGGAAGGTAGGACCCTGGAAAGGGGTCAACATTTGGAATGTAAATGAATAAAATAATTAATAAAAAAATAAAACATTTCAAGAACTGACAAGATGGCCCAGTGGGTAAAGGAGCTTTATACCATGCTTGAAGACCTGAGTTCACACCCAACATTCTCAGCATGAACAAGCATAAACCTCTCCTTGCTTTCTTTCAAATTCATGGCCTCTTTTTCATTAATTGTTGTTAAACACATATATGTATATACATATATATTCCTAAATACATCCTGCTCTGTATAGTTTCTATATGTGTATTTTCATATTTGATATTTGATATTGGATAAGCAATTGAAGTGAGCTTCCATGGAGAAGACTAACTCTTCCACTCTCTGCATTCCTTAGTTGTCTATACTCCTTGTTGAGGTCTCCTGGGCTTTCCCCTGTCCACTTCACCAGTGCCCATTGAGGTTATCCTCATACATTTCACATTAGGGTAGTCATGCTGATAAGATGTTATGAGTGTAGTTTCTGACATTACTAAGAAACACAATTCCACATCAAACTCCCTGATCGCTTGTCTCTTACAATATTTCCACACCTCTTGAACAATGTTCCCCGAGCCTTAGGTGCAGGAGTGTTTTATAGATACATCCACCGGGACTGGGCTCCACATCTCCATATTTTGATTGGTTGTGGTTTTCTGTAATGGCTTTTGTCTGTTGCAAAGATAAGTCTCATTGTTGAGGGGTGAAGACTACACTTATCTGTCAGTATAAGGACAAATATTTAGAGTGTAATGGGGGATTGTGTTGGTTTAATAAAGTAGTGGTTGTCCGTTCTTCTCTGAAATGTATAACTTCACTAGCCCTAAGTACTTGGCTGGGTTTCCAGTACTGGTCTATGTCTTCTTCTTATTAAGTAAATTGAATATCCATTCTGTTAAAATTCTTTGTTTTTGTTTTCAGATAAAGTCATCACTCTGAAAATGCAAACCCAATAAGTCATTGTTCTTGTTTATAGTAAAGAGTAAATTATACCAAAAGAAGTAAACTAAGCATTGTACATTGTCAATAGTCAGCTTGGATAATCTGATTTGACTTCATAGGAACCTGGGTAACTTCATTAAATTCATAGCGTAATAGCTGAAAAAAAAAGATCACAAAGTGCTGACATACTAAAACCTATCCTGTTCCTCTTTCAGATAAGTTTACCTGGGTCCTTGTAAGTCAACTAATCCTCCAAGAAATACAAATATATCTAAACCTCAGAATAAAAATAACCCAGAACTATTAGCCATTGGTCATAAATTTTTCTACTGATATAGAATTTTTCTTATTTTTTTTCTTTTTGGAATTTTTAAAAATAGTTTTATTAATTCTTTGAGAATTCCATACAATGAACTTTGGTCACATTCACTTCTGATTCTTCCTCCTACCTCCTCAAAATCCATCCTTACCTTCCTGTACCCCAACTTCATGTCTTCTTTTTTTTTTTTTTAGTAACTCATTGGGTCCAATTTGTACTGTTCATATACTGCTGGATATGAATCCAATACACACACACACACACACACACACACACATCTGACTCATAGAAGTGTTGAATTGGAGTTACTCTACATGTGGAATAATGATCCTCCTAGAAGTTGTTGGTTACCAAATAAAAATCCCAGTGCCAGGTATAAATACTTCTCCTCAAGGTGTTGGTCAGAGGTGTCCTTGGAGAACACCAAAATAATAAAGGCTATTGTTAGCACTCTTGGTTGTCCATTAGAATTTGAAGGTAACAGCCCACTGCTGAAGATGACATACACTTTGGACACAGGACACTGATAAATCAAATTGGTACTGATCAGGAAGCAGTGTCCTTGCTGGAGAGCTTTCATAGTACTGGGTGGTGCTATGTAGGCTTCTTGGGGAAAAACTCATCAATCTTTCTCAGCTGCAGACCTCATGAACTGTGATAATGACTAGTGTGGCAAAATACGCTCACGAATGCAAGAGTGGCGTGAATGTTATGAGGGTAACCCATTGCTTTTTTATGGGATTCAAGGTCTACTCCACAGGAAGAAATACATGCTTGTCACTGTAAATCTTGCTAAGAACCAATAACTGGGGAGTTCACAGACCCCCAAGGATGAACCCACTACTATTACTCTGGTAAATAAACAGAGTATCAAACTACTCTCTAACTTTGCATTTCTCTACCCAGAGATTAGTGCAGCTCTCAAACTTCATCCGAGAAGCTTCTTTGTGCAGTGGGCAAAGGTTAATGCAGAGACTTACGACTGATCAAAGTATAGAGAATAAGTGTCAATGATACTAATCCACAAATGGAGTATTTATATCACACCACTCAAAGACTCAGGGACCACGTGAAAGAGTAGACATAAAGATTGCGAGAGCCAGAGGCTGGGGAAGACGGGAACCAACAGTGTCTTCTGGACATGATAGGGTCATTATACTCACAAACTCACAATAGTTGTGCTTGTCTGCACAAGACCTTCACAAAGAAGCCAGTCTTCATTTTAGAATGGAGCACAGAAGGGCCACTGAGCTAACACCCCTTACTGAGGAGGTCTGGACACTTCATGGCACTTGGGGAAGGAAGAATCAGTTTTCTTCAAGATAACTGAATACATTCAAGGTAATCTCCCCATTACAAATATCACATGTTTTCACTCACATGTTTATCTCAGAATCAAATCTTTAGTTTTGTGTATTTAATTTTGGAGCATGAAACTAGAAAGGGACCCTTGCTGGAAAAGAAGAGAAAGTCCTGAAGAAATGGAGGGCTATTAAGGGGAAATTTTTTTCAACTTTTCTTTTGTTACCTTGAGAAAACAGCATTAAAGAGCCTATGAGGTCCTTTATTTACTTTTTTTGGCTTCTGAAATATTGTCTTCAAAGTTAATTGCTCATTATAAAGCATTCAAAGAATGTGAAAGGGAAGCCGGGCAGTGGTGGTGCACACCTTTAATCCCAGCACTTGGGAGGCAGAGGCAGGTGGATTTCTGAGTTTGAGGGCAGCCTGGTCTACAGAGTGAGTTCCAGGACAGCCAGGGCTACACACAGAGAAACCCTGTCTTGGGAAAAAAAAAAAGAAGAAGAAGAAGAGTGTGAAAGAGAAATTCACATTCCCTCAGAATATGGAAATACTCCATAGAAATGGCCATCTTGGAAGATGGAGGAAGCTGCACTTATCATGTATGTGGTATACATGTAATGTAATATAGATCATACGATTAAGTCATTAGAGAATCATGTGTGTGGTACACAGGTAATGTAGATCATATGATTAAGTCATTAGAGAATCATGTATGTGGTACACATGTAATGTAGATCATACGATTAAGTCATTAGAGAATCACTAATCTAGCCAAGGAGGAATGTTCACATGGGACACTGAAATGCTCATTGTACTAGAAAAAAGTTTACCTCAAAATAAAACATGCTAGAAAAGTGGAGAATTATCTGAACTGATATTTACATATTACTAAGCCATGAAACAAAAACTGCCCTGAGACCACCACACTAACAGAAGTGTTGCTCTCTGGTGCATAGAGAATGGGCTTTGTTCCCACCAGCACTCACTCCCTGCTCTGGCCAGCTGGGATAAAACTTCAGCATCACTTCACAAATCTGATCCCAGCTAATGCCCCCAGGGAAGCTATCAGCATGTCTCCTTCAATTGCCTACTAGGGAACAAGGGAGACATATTTGGTCTATTAAAAACAATGGCTGCATTATCTTCTGAACTGACCTGATCGGGACCTGTGCTTCCGTTTACAATTGCTCAATTCAGCCAGCTCTTTGATTATTTTCCTTCACTGCATTCAAAACCAGTTCAAGCCATGAGTGGTAAAGAATTAAATCTCGTGGAACAGGAGCATCTTCCGTGGTCGTAGCTGCCTCGTGTCCCTCAGTCTATTTCCATGCACACAAAGTTAATAGTATGCTAGAAACTCAAACTTCCAGCAATACAGAATTGGTGGCAAAAGCGAGGGATTTGCCTCAAAATGAGTGAAGACTAATTTGTATTCCAGATGTTACAGTTATTAGTTGTTCAAACTTTAGTTTACTACATTAAATCTTTCTAAGCCTCAACCTATTCATCAACAAAGATAATAATCCATATTCCATGAGTACATTGACACAAAGAGCTGTGTGTGTGTGTGTGTGTGTGTGTGTGTGATACTCAACCAATATTAGTTACTTTATAAACATTCCTTTAAAATGTTTAAATAAATATAATTTAAATGGACTTCAACCTAAAGGGTAGAAAAGGAAAACCCAAGCAACAGTGGGAAAATGTGAAGATTTTGTTTTACACGAATTGGTTTTTCCCTTAAGTTCAATTGCAATTAGATATAAGTTGGGTTTCCTTTGGTACAAATATGATCATATTAGAAATATTTTATAATTCCACTTGTTTATAAAATCTACAATAGAAGTAGGAGTAAGATAAAGGTTGTCAGGTCTGTAAAAAGGAGAAATGGAGAGCTTACTGGATCCAGAATTTCATTTATGCACAATGAATGAATCTGGGCATCTTGTGTACGTACATTCTGCCTACAGCTAGCAATGTACCTTGTAATTGAAATAGTTGCTGGCAGAACAAACCTCATGTTAGCATTCTTGCACCAACAAAATAACACTGAAAACTTTTGTGGGTGGTGGACATGTTGATCATCTTGACCATGATGGTGATTTCACAGGTATATAAGTGTGATCAATCTCACCAAATTGTAAATATCAATACTGAGATTGCCCAACCACCTAATCTGTTCCTTTTCTTTTTCTTCTTTAATACGTCAGAAATGTTCAAGAGAGAGTTCACATTCCCTCCATCAGAACCATCTTGACTACAAAGAAAATGAACAGCACTCCTCTACAAGATGAGCAAAAAATCAAAATCACCATGGAAATCAGCAAGGTCAACCCAATGAAGAGAATCTAAGGAGTCAGAATCTGTGGCCAACTGAGCTATAAGAAGATTCCCTATGTCTCTCAACATGCTTTTTCCAAAAACATGAGATCCTGCTACAAAGCCTAGCCCAAAAAGTGTGGTCCTCACCCTCATCAGGGAGTCTTCTTTTCGACAGAGACTCTACAGGAAATCAGAATGAATCAAAGTGCTGAGCAATGGAATCCAGTCCCAACAGACACAATCTACACAGCAACTCACACACCTAAGGCTCGGCGAGCATCTTGGAAGAGGAAACAGAGAGACTGTAAGAACCAGAGGATCAGGGAGTTTGCTGTGAGATTGTATTTCCTAGGAATGTCAAAGGCTACACTAATAAAGTGTCACCAACACAGCTGCCTAAACATGAGCTGAACAAGTACAACTATAGACATGCCAAAATGAAGAGGGGAAATCACACGAGGATTCAACCCTGCACAAAGAACTGAAGAGTGCTGAGAGTTGGGGGAAATAATCTTTCCCAGGGAAGAACACACCAGTTGGTTATCTAATGCCAAATCGTCAGCTCTGAAAACATACATGGCGCTTAGCATGGTACAGACTAATCAGGATGTATTTGGAAATATGAGTGTGTGTGTGTATGTGTGTGAGAGAGAGGGGGGACTAATAATGGGGGAAAATCCATGTATTTGACAGAGAAAAGGGAGGCTATATGGGAGAATTTGCAGAAAAGAAAGAGAAGGAAGAAATGGTAGGTGTGGTAGCTACTATAGTCACATAATTCAGGAGGCAGGCATGGAATCATAGGGCAAGCAAGGTAACTAAGAGAGCTGATTTGTGTGCTCTAGGTTCAACTGACAGCTTGTCTCAACACATAAAGTGGAAAGTGATTAAAATATCCAATGTTAAATTTGGGCCCCGACACATGAGTACATCACACACACACACACACACACACACACACACACACACACACTTGTGTTCATAAATACATACACATAAAAGTATAAATAAATAATAAAAAGGTAGCAAACACATAAAAGGTTGGAATACAGTCTCAGCAAGTAAATAACTCACTGTCTCCTAACAAGTAACTCAGAGCATTACAGAACTTGGCTGGAAATGAACGTGACTGCTTAATGGACCGGGTTTTTCCTCTTTTCAAAATAAATGTATGGCTTCATTGAGTAAAGTATTAAAAAAATGAGTCCTTGTCTGAACTTTGCTTTCTGAGAAAGGGATATTTAAATAGCACTATAGGCTACGGTGTGAAATTCCATCCCCACAATAGAAGCTGCTTTGGGAAACTTTGGCTAAATGTGGACCAGCTGTGCGGTACACCTTGGAGGTGACACCAGACGAAACATGTTGTGGGTTGAATGTGCCCCCCCCTAAAAGATGAAGTCCTTGGAATGTGTGATTATGATCTTATTTAGAAATCGGGCCCTTACAGATCATCAAGTTGAATG
>JANHMN010000004.1:90871564-90888741 GCA_030674055.1 Rhabdomys pumilio
GGGCGGCGCAGGAATAGGTAAATATTAACAAATCCAGGCTTGGAGCACTATTATGGAGATGTTTTGTGTTGTGTTGTTTACGTATGTGAATATTTGCCTGCTTCTCTCTATGAACAACTGTAAGGGTCCATGATTGGCTAAGAATAATACCCCAGATTCAAATAGCATGAGAAAGCAAAGAGCGTTATTCTGCAGAGAACCAGCATACGGGGGTCTACCATACACATCGGGATGGAAGACAGGGGTGTGGTCTTTGCAGGGTCAATTTAAAGCCTGTTAGGGTAGGAGTAGATGATTTTTACCTTTCTTTCCTTTGATTAATTGGCTCTGTCTCCAGGGATACGGGTGCCTTCGTGATTGATTAAGGCTCTGGGGGATTCGAGGGACTTTTTCTGATTAGCTATACTTGGCTTGAGCTAGGTGGTGGGGGAGCTTTTACAGCTCCTGATTGGGTGCCCATGAGGTTAGCTCAGGCTAGATAGTGGGGCAGCTTTCTGATTGGCTGACTGTGAGGGGTGGTTTTTCCTGGAATTGACTATTTTGGACTTTTCCAGTTCTTAGAAACAGAAAGGTAGGCCTGGTGTCCCAAACTGCCAGTTCTCAGCCTGTGATGGAGTCAGCCTGGCTCTGACTAGCTCTGTCCTCTTATAACATTTGCATGCCTGGTACCCACAGAGGCCATGAGAGGGTGTCAAGACCTCTGGAACTGGGGTTATAGATGGTTGTGAACCACCATCAATGGTTGTGAGCCATCATGTGGGTGCTGGGAACTGAGCCTGAGTCTTATACAAAAACTGCAAGTACTCTCAGCTGTGGGGGCCATCTTTCCAGCCCTTCATTCTCTGATTTTGTCTGTCTAGACTAGGCAGTGGAGAGGTGTTAATGATGCCTACTAAACTTGAAGGTATCTTAGGCCTCCAGTGTTAACTAGCACAAAACTGAAGAGCTGTTCTTGCAGTACTTGAAAGCTATTATCCATCTCAGAAGAAAGGAGGTTGCCAGGGCCATTCATAACCGAGTGTAGTTACATGAAGGCTCCTTGGTGTTTTCATTTATCAAACTGAAAACGGAACAACAAAGGCCTATGCTGGAGCCACACCACAGTCAAGCGTCTGCTCACATCAGGGTATACAACCCTTTAGTTGGTGACAGAACTGTAAAAGGTGGCAGTGAATCTAAGAATGCTAATTTCACACAGAGTATTAGGTATCTTCAAAGTAATTATACCATGTATCCTTTATATCAGTAAAATTTGTATGTTACATATGTGGATGTATGTGTACACACAACTGTTGTTAAACACTTACCAGGCACATTTTTGTCAAAAGTCTTCATCTCCAAGCTTCCCTTTTAGGATAGGTTAAATAATAGTGCCTGTGAGCCTGCCTGGTATCTGGAGCTGACTGGAGCAATAGTAAAGTCTTATCTCCCTCTGGAGGGAACCTCGTCTCCAGAATAGGCCCTACTGCCTTCTGCCATCTCCCAGTGCCCCTCATGTTCTGAGCCCTCTCTAACTCCTGTGAGCTTCTGAGTTTAAGGCCCATCTTGAAGACCCTCTCTATAGGTACAGAAATTTTGAATTGAAGACTGGAACCAACCCAGACCTGCTCTAGTGTGCTGACTGAATGCCTCTAAATATGTTCACCATGGGATCCCAGCTCCTCTGTTTGTTGTTTACATGGGGGAATCCAGCTGTGCAGCTGTGGTCAAGTTAAGGATCTATCCCTGGGAAATAAAGTATGATAGGTTGTCTTCATGAACCTGATGTGATCACAAGATCCCTCAGACTGGGAGGTGAGAGATTCAGAGTCAAAGAGAAACAAGGTTAAGGCAGAAGTGGAACTGGGGTGATATACTCTAAAGATGGAGGACGAGGCTGTAAACCAAGAACGCCGTCTCCCTCAAGAAGTTAAGAGAAAACAGAAACTCACTCTTTTCTGGAATCTCCAGAGAAACACAGCTTTCCTTACACCGAGTTTAGCCCCATACGGCTCATTTCAGATCTCCAGACCTGTAAGGTAATTGTGATAATAGATTGTGTTATGCTAAATCATGTTTCCACCCATTTGTCACAGAAGCAATAGGAAATAATCACCCTTCTAAAAGCCTTCTGTCCACATTCTGGTCTCCCTTTATCACCAGTCACATCCTCACCTGAACTTGGTAACCAGGCTCTTACTGTGTTCTTGCTTAGAACTTTGATTTCAGTTGTGTAATGACTGAAAGACCAAGCTGGACTCCAAATTTAGAAAATGCACCACCTCTCCAACTTACCATCACATGCGTGGCATCACATTTTCATACTCACGCAGAAGAAAATGGATACCAGGGTTACCCAAACTTCATCCTTCCTCATTCTTCCTCAGGCTATCCCAGTTCCAGCTTTTACCTTTTTAGCAAGCCAATTTTTATTCTCCATTTCCTTTCCAATATTTCCAGGCCAGTGAACTCTCTAGCAAAGCCTTTGGCACTAGATCTCCTAGCTTTGTTTCAAAACTCCATCTAAATGTTCCTTGCCATGATAGCTTTAAGGACTGGTAACAAAGAATTAAAATAATCCTTGGTCCATCCCTGGAACCTCTCCTTGTTCCATGAATACTCCTCTAATCCATTTCCCTTGGCAACCTCTCAGCTCAGCTACAAAAATGCTCAAGTGTTTAGAGGCCATGAAAATGAAGCATTGTTGGAATGCATCCTCTTTGTAAGCAGAAGCATTGGAGAACTAAGATTCCCACATTTTCCCATATCATAACATAAATAACAGTATGCCTGCTCAGTCCAGTAAATTCATTACTTGACAGGTAGAAAATTTCTCCCCCTCAAAAGCACAGAGTACTGGAGATGCTGAGTTCCGGGCAGACATGGGTAGAACAGTGAAGTAAATGAAATGAGATTTGTTTCTCCTAGTACCCCCACCTCTTACCTGCCCCTGTAGTCAATATAATTTCTTCTACCACCCAACTACAATTAAACTACAAACTGAACTGACTGAACTGTCTGATATGGTAACCACATGTGGCCACTGGGTGCTTGAAATTTAAAGAGTTAAAAAAAATGGCAGACTGTTTTAAAAACAAAATTTTATTACTGCTTTGTGCATTAATTAGATGTTTAATTATATCATTAAATACTGGTATGTTGAGCTAGTAAAACATGTATTAAAACAAACTCTACAAAATTTTGTTTTGTTTTAACATAGCTTTATAGTGAAGTAACTCCTTCAGAGAACACATGGGCTCTCAAAGCTGATAGAAAGTCTTTAATCATTGGCCAGCAGGCTACATGGGGAACTTGCCCAAATCAGGTAGCCACTAGCCTTGCTATTCTCAGCTTTCTCTGCATAGAAACTAAATCCATATTGGCACACTTCAATTAGAAGAACAGTTAGCAATAAGCAGAGATGCAGAAGCCCAAAAGTAAAGTTAGAACATTAAGGGCTTTCCCAGAACTATGAACTACAATAAATTATGTTCTTGTCTTGGAGGTTGTTGGGGATCTCTATGCTGGGCTCTTAGGTCAGAATGACGTCTTGGTGCCTCTAGTATTGTGTCAATTGTGCTAAGGTCTCGAGGGGCTTAGCATAGTTACAGCTGATAGAAAAAAAAATTAAAAGGATGGACAGGGTTGCAATTGTGGCTCATGTTGTATTTCTACTGGGCACCAGTGTACTGAGCCCTGTTTTCAAAGTGATCAGCAACTGAGTATTGAAAGCAGAATATTGGGATCCAACCCAGTTCTACTAAATTAGAACATGTAACCTAACAACATCCGTAGGTGTCCTCTGCATATACTAACACTTGAAAAGCACAGTTCAGGGAATAAATATTTTTGACTAATTGTGACATCACGATGCTCTGTTGTGTCATCACAGTAGTGTTTGGTACCATCACAATGCTGCACTGAACTGTCAGAGTGGTGAACTGTAACATCCAAATCCTCAACTGTTCGATCACAATAATCCACTCAACAGTCCTAAGGCTGCAGTGTGTTACGACAAGGTTCTATTGTGTTCTCATGATGCGGAACTGGGATATCACAGTGTTCCCTGCCATCACGCAACACCCATAAGACAGCACAATGATCCACTGTAACATCATAATGGCCCACTGGGACACTACAAGGATCCATTATGACATCATATTGCTGCATTATGACATCATATTGCTGCATTATGACATCATATTGCTGCATTATGACATACATTGCTGCATTATGACATCATACTGCTACATTATGATATCACATTGTTACATTATGACATCACATTGCTCCACTGTGCCATTATAATACTCCATTGTGATGTCACTATGCCACTTTGTGACTTCACGGTGTTTCCTTGTGTCCTCGCAATTGTGGACTGTGACATCATAATGCTTCCTTGTTCCATGAGAGTATAGCATTGTGATACTACTGTGCTATATTGTGTTATAACTGTGCTTCCTTGTGCCCTCACAATGATTTGTGACATGACCATGCTCCATGTGCTATCACATGCCTCACTGAGCCGTGACAATGACTTTTTTGCCATAATACTACTCCGTTGTGTCATCTCAAGGCTGTGTTGAAACGTTACATTGCTTCATTGAACCCACATGCTCGCTCGTGCCATGACAATGCTAAAATGTGCCACTAACACACTTCACTATACCACCACAATTCTGAATTGTGTCACCACATCACTTTATTGTGTCATCAAAATGAAGCTTATGCTATCACAGTGCTGAAATGTGAGATCACAGTGATTGAAATTGGTCATCCCACTGTTGAAATGTGTCGTTATGAGACTCAGTGTGACATCACAATGCCCCACTGGACCATCACCATGCTTCATTGGGGCCACTGCGATGAGAATTTGTGACATCACAATGCCCTAGTGTTTCTTAAGGCACTTTTAGCTATCAGGATGCTCCATAGTGACACAAAAATGACACATTGTGACATGACAAAACTACATCACAACATCACAAAGGTCTAGTGCACCAACCCAACACTGAGCTATGATATGACAGGGCTGCAATGTGGTAGCACAATCTGAATTGTAGTATCACAGTGTCAGTCTGTGATGTCACAATGCTGCAATGAGTCAACACAATATTTCCGTTTTTCCTTGGCAATGCTGAGTTGTGACATCACAATTTGGAATTCTAACATCATAAGGCTGCACCTTGACCGCACTAGGCTCCATTTTGCCATCACAGTGCTGAACTATAACCTCACCATGCTGCAGGTGACATATGAGGTTTCATTAAGCCATTTCAATACTGAATCGTGCCATTGCAATTCTGCATTGTGACAACAGAATCCACTGTACAAACACAATGTTGTATTGAAATGTTATAATGCTAATTTGTAATCTCATAATGATGATCTCTGACATCACAGTGGCCCACTGTACTATCATGACACACTGAGCCACCAAAAGGGTCTGTTATGGCATCAAACTACTGCACTGTGACATGACAATCCTCCACTGTAATGTCAGCATGCTACTTTGTGACCTTACAATCCTTCATTATATCCTCACAATTGTGAATTATGATGTCACAATGCTTTGTTATTCCGTCATAATTCAGCACTGTGACATGACAATGATAATGAGGGAAGGATCTGCATGAGGGGTTACTGGGGGGAACTGGGGGGATAGTGGGATATAGAGTGAATAAATAAATAAATTTTTAAAATAATAATAAAATAAAATGCTATAGTGAGTGATAAAATAAAATGCCTGAGCGATGGTTTAACCAGTAAAGGACCCTGTACTCAAATTTAACTAGCTGGGTTTGAGTCAAGGAATCCACATGGTAGAAGAAAGATAAAAGTAGCTCTGGCAAATTGTCTTCTTGCCTGTACTGTACACAATGAAATACATGTAATTTTTTAATGTTATGCTGTGTTGGTGTCAACCAATGAAGTCTGTTATTATATATCAATGACTGAGTGTGACCATCTTCCCTTCAAGGATTATTACAAAAACAGGCTATACCCAGAGCTAGTGAGTTTTAAACTTTAGCATTAGTTGACAAGGCAGAGGGAGCTGGATAACACATTGCGTCCAGGGCCAGCGCCACTCTCAGTAGGCTTATGTTATGCTCTGGCAATTTTCATTGACCAAGTTGCCAGGTGATGCCAATGCTACTGGAGTAGGGACCACACTTGGGAAACCACACTGTAGGATAACAGCCTCCAATTCTATCTACCTTCAGAACCTCAGAATTATGGAGGAGTTTTTAGATTTGCTTTTGCTTTTTTGTTTGTTTGATTGTTGTTGTTGTTGTTGTTGTTGTTGTTGTTGTTGTTGTTAGAAGTACCAGTCCCTGGACCTCACCCAAAATCGATAACATCACAATTTTATGTGGGCCCCAGAGACACTGGTGTGAGGTAACACTCAGTCCTCAGTAATTCTAGTATGCGATCAGTCTTCACTTTACAGAGTCACAGCTTCTCCTTAAGGGACCGTGTCAAATTATTAGTAAACAAATGCATTTATGTATGAACTTGCAAGTCCTGTGAAAGACCTAGTGCACCTGTACACATCCAAGGCTTTTTTCAATGAGATTTCTATTTATGTTCTCTAACTAGGAGAACACAGAGCGAGCTAAACAGGCAGGGAACTGTGGAGTTGGCCTGGCCTCGCTGCCTTGAGATGCGTGTATTATAGGCTGTTCATGTTAGACTCCATGGCTCCTAGGACACCCTGTGCCTTTTAATTCCTAAGAAACCAACACACTCATTTGGGCAGCGAAGCGTTCAGATCACTTTGTGGTTCTCTGTATGTTCCCTCAGAACTAAAAAAAAAAAAAAAAACATGGAAGCTTGACAGGACAATTTGTCTTAGATGTTAATCTTGTATGCCCTTTAACGTTCATAAACATCACTTTATCCTGGCTGGCGACTACAACTGTATTGATCCTGGTGATTGCCATTACATTCTGTTTCTGATAAAGGTATAAAATGTCTGGCTTCTCTCAATAAAATTGCCACAGACTCAGTCTTTCTATGGCCCCTCCAACTGGCCTGGTTTAATTTCCCTCAGCCCTATCAAGTAAACTTGGCCTGATAAGTAAGCATGGGTGCTTACATAAACACAAATTTAGAACTGCTCGTGGAGGTATCTTTAAGTGAGCAAGAAGTCATACAGGGTATCATGACTTCTCCCATGCACTGTTCCCCTTCTAAGCTCCTCACACACACAGGAGTCAAGAGGAAATACCAAGGCTTTCTCCTTGGCTAAATCATTTGAAATGTGTTCCTCCTTGACTCTAAGACAAAAGACTTGGCTCTAAATGTCTAAATGTCTTTGCTTCTCAAATGTCTGGTATGAATCCTCAATTTGTAGATGTATTTTGAGGTTTTTCTCTTTGGCAGCAGCAGAAGGGAGTAGATCAGTAGGATCAGGATGAGAATAAAGCTACTTCCTAAAGAGAAAATTCCTGTGTGTGTGCTTTGTCTCCTTGGGAATTCCCAACTTTGCAGGCCTCCCACAGAATCAGAATAGTGAGAAGAGTCAATGTCAGGTGTGTGAGACTTCAGCTACATGCATAGCTTTCAGCTACCTTGAGTAATGATACCGAAGCATGAAAATGGATCATCTTAACCAAGAACAAATAAAAACAAAGTCCTAGGCAAGAGACTAGTGCAGAATTGAAGTCCACAGAAGCATCTCAGCACTGGTGTGGGAATACACTTCAATATGGAAAGACAATTGCTATCCATAGCTAAGGAATAGACACACTTGTGTAAACCAGAAGCAAACAGATTAGAAACATGTCCAGATGTACACAGTTGTTCACCTGCATCTCTATTTTGTACCTAACTTACTTGAAAGATCAGAACATTTACAATAATACCTACAATCTCAACTCTGTGAAGTTCCCTCTATACAAGGCTGCTATTACTGGATAAGCAGGCTTGACATTAAATGTTATAATTTATACATAAAATTTATAGAAGACTTTGGAAAAATCTTATATCATCAGATGTTATTTCTTTATGTAACCCTATTATAATAGTGTTAGAATTAATACTCCAAGAGGGCCTAGTTTCTCAGCTCTTTTGTTCTAAATGATCTCAACTTAAGAATTAAATTCACTACACTGAGTACTAATAGTGCATACATGATCTGTCTTTCCTCAATATGGATGTGAACACATACAAGCTGAGTCATTCTCTTCTCCCCTTGACGTACTGTCCAGAACTGTGTGTAGAAACGTGCTCTCTCTTCAGAAACTTCCATGAACAATTCTATATTCTTGCTCTACTGAAAGAGGAGCAGAACCTCTTATTTGATTAAGACTGGAATAAAAACACACCATCAAACATAATATCTGGCTGAGTGTAGATATTATGTGTCTAGCAAAACTGTAACTCAAAAATTGAAAGAACCTAGTGGAACCTAGCAGAACACTGTTAAAGACTCTTGTCACTTAGCAAAGGGCAAATGTGAAGAAGACACGAACGTGACAATTATTGAAGAAACAAAAGAAGCCCCTGTCCATATGCCAATATGGGATGTAGCTGTGCTCACATCTGTCTATCTGAAGTAGTATAAATTAAGTCTCCAATTTGCTTTCATCAGTTAACAATAAACTTCTATTGTATAGATAACTACTAAAACATAAAACTATCATACATTTTCTCATCTTCCTTGAAGATTAAAAAATGAAATCTTTGTGTGTTCACCTGTGTCTGTGTGTCTACGTATTTCCCACGCCCTTTTTTTCTTGTGTTACTTGTTCTGTTTTCTTCTTATTTGGTTGGCTTTTTTTATTTGCCTGTTTGTTTCTTAAGAGAGAGAAAGAGAGATGGCAGGAAGTAATACTTGTAGAGAAATGGAGGGGATCTGGGAGGAGATGAGGGAGAAGAAACTGAGTATATTTTATGAGAACAAATTTATTTTCAATTTTTAAAAAATGTGCTAAACACCACTAATCATCCAAGAAGTTCATGTCCAAACCACAATGGAGCATCATCTCAGACAATGATATATATGATAATAAAAGTTCCGATGCCCTTGCTGTGGCCACGGCACAGTACAAAGGCTGCTTAATACATTTTAAGTAGAGCTACCTTCTGATTCATCAATCTTGTGTCTAGGTATATATCAAAAGGAACTGAGGCCAAGATCTTGACACGATGTCTGTGTTCTCATCTTCTTTGTAGTATTATTCATACTCGCCAAGATATAAGAGCACCTGCTGAAGGCGGTGTAAAATTTAAGAAGTACAAGGTGTGTGTTCACGATTCAGTGTCACAAAAAAGATCCTCCCGTTTATGGCAGTGTAGACGGAATCAGGTATATTCACATTATTTCAGTAGTTTTCAGTGAAATAAGCCAGACCCAAAAGACAAAACTACTTGATCAAATCTAAAATACTCAAACTCAAAAGCAGGAAGTAGAACACTTGTTGCCAAAGTCTAGAACCGTGATGAATTGTGGGAGGTGTCAGTTAAAGGGGAAAAGCTTCAGGTAAATTAAAAGAAAGAAAGAGAGAGAGAGAGAGAGAGAGAGAGAGAGAGAGAGAGAGAGAAGGAAGAAGGAAAGAAGGAAGGAAGTTCTACTGAAGAGCATACTTCCTGTAGCTAGTGAGACTTCGTTATATTCTTGAAATTTAAGAAGGGAGTAAATCTTATGTGAATCTACTCTTAACACAAAAATGAGTAGATAAATAAAATAATGCTAACAGTAATAAAGAGAACAGGAGGAGGTTTGGGGAGGTGATGGATACGCTTATTACTTCCATGGTAGTGATGAATTTGTGGGTTATCCCCCAAATCATAAGGATGTGTATTTAAAATTTGTAAAGTTCGATGAAGGAATATAAGAGAAAAATACCACTTATTTGAAAAATACCATTACTTTCACTCACATGCAGATTGTGTGTGTGTGTGTGTGTGTGTTTATATGTAGAAAGAAAGTCATGAGAGAGGAAGGGAAAATTCCTATAGGTAAAAAGAAAGAGAGTCATCAAATATAAATTATAGAATGGCACAAGAAGTGAAGCAGGGAGGAGATCAGCCAGAAGGGGGCAACAACTGGAGGAGGCGAATAAGAACGAAGTGTTCGTGAAAGCATCACAATAAAACCTATAACTTTGTCTGCTACTTTTCAAAACTAATTAAAAATAAAAGTAGGGGTAGAATGCTTACATCACAGAATATATTTTGGTCATGTTCTCTTCCAACCAATTTCACAACAGCTGTAGAGAACTAACTTCTCTCCCTCATGCTCATCTCCTGGGAGAGGGTATCATGGATTCCCGATGAGTTCAAAATTACCAAGCCTCTCCTCCACTGCATAGCTCTTATTCTCACTGTGGGTCTGACCACTGTGTATCGTGTGGGTGGTAATGAAGAAGCAATGAAGAAACTCATCGGGGTAGCCAGACTCAGACAGAAAATAGAAGCCTGGGTGGAAAGCACAGTGTAGCGGGTGTACCCAGATTTCAGATGTCATCCAGAGAAAGGAATCTAGGGAACGCTGAGAGCATTCACTCAGCATGAGTTAGAAGAAGCAAAGAGAGCCTGCCTGAGCTCTGGCCTCCTCCCTCCCACACCATGCAATTTGTGCTACCACTTCATACATTTGCTTTACTTACCTAGATGATAAAAAGGATATGCTGTTTCTAGTCTCCTCTTCTGTGTCTGTAATATAATTTTAGCTCTATCAGCTGGCACCATTTGACCAGTGTCTGAACTCAAGAGTTTCTTTTGCCCTTTGAGCTTTTAAAGAACCATTTTCTAGGGTCTGATAAGACCATCGGAAGTCAATTATTCCGTTGGGGAAAAGTATTTTGCTCAAAGTTCCAATTTATTATTTAGCCTTCCACAGACTATACAGTAGCATGTTGTGAAGAGAAAATGCCATGCTGGGGTGAAGCATCTACCATATCGGGGGGCTCCTCAAATAGCAGGCAGTGTTCTAAAAGCCACACATCTACCTGACATATGTAACCCTTAAAGCTCTGTAAAGCGGTCAACCGCTCATTACAAAATTTAGAGAACTAATGCACAAACTGCCTAAGTTAAATTGTTTGAGATGACATCAGAGTAACCCAGAATAGAAACAAAGGTCGTCTGCCACTCTAGTCCATCTCCTTCCATGTTGGAGTGACTCTTGGGAATCACCTGTACAGCAAAGACAATCACAGTGCAGAAAAAGTAAAAAACGTGAGTGTCACATTTCTGTGTTACAGAGGTGTGTGCCTGTCCATTTTTACTGCCACATATAACTTGGCAAAATATATACATGCATCTGTATATATTGTGTATGGCTTCTTTGTTCAGTTTTTCCAACATTCTCCAGTTGTTTGCATTGACTGAATCTGTTAAAGTTGAAATTGTTGACTCAAACATTACTCAGCTTCTTTCTGGACAATGCCAGATAATTCATGTGAATGGTTAATTCAGCTCCTAGCCCTGCCATAAGTAGAACCCTGTCCACTCACACTTGTGTTGCTATATATTATCTTTTTAAATTTTTTGTCATTTTAATGAAGGAAGTAAATCTTATCATTGCTTCAGTCATTTACACTCCCCACATAAAAAGTCACAACAGGTGAGATTTATTAGATAAACCCCTTATTCACACAATCAGCCTATAGAATATTAATATAACATATATATTGACTTATATATTGACTTACATATATTATATATGCACATTTTCTTCTTTCAACTTTAATAAGTAAATTTTTAATTATATTAGATTATATTTGGTGTTCAATCAGAAAGTCTTAGTCTCTTAATAGGGAGAGTTTACCCATTTTTATTTACTCTTGTATTTTTATTAGATATTCCCTTTTTTTTAGAAGTACTGACTGCATAGTTACAGTAGGTACGTTTGTATTTTCTACCTATAAAAATTAAAATGACTATCTTTAGAGTACACCAAGTTTAACCATACTTAGTGTAATTTATAAACTGTTACTTTCCTGATGATCTAGACTTCCATTCTTAGTATTTTTCAACTGCTATTCTTTTTGCCTTAATTCTTCTCGGAAAGGCTATTTTGACTTTTGCATCAGTCTGGATGATCTGGCTGGCTATTCTCTGTGTCCCACTCTGCACTATTAGACTTCTTCCTGATGCCACAAAGGGAGCAGGGAAGCAAGAAGCTGATTAAGGAAGCTGGCTTCATGCTTGCTGAAGAAGAACGGTCAGTCATTCCTGGGGAATTCGCAGGGTCTGCACAAGGGTGGAGGGCCTTAGCAAAGGGAACTCTTGAGGATTTGAGGAAATGCTTGTTCTACAGCTGTTCCAGCATAGAAGTCATTAAAAATGATCCTGACAGGAACGGGTATAAAAGTATAATCAAAAAATGAGGAACATAATAGGTGCTCTCTTCTTGGGAATATAGTTCATATGCAGTCACTGGGAAAATGGCTTATGATCTTAGCAGCCTGTGGATGTGAATGAGCTATTTTTCCCCAAATATGAGCATTCAGTCCCGATTTAAATGATTTTACACAAGGTATCCCTGACAATTATGGTTGGTTTCTTTGACTGTTACAAAAAACTTAATTTTGTACTCCATCTATTTGTGGTTGGTGCGTGTCTTCTAATATTGTTAGAGGTACAAAATGCTTTCTGAGTTCTTGGTCATTATGTTTTCTTGTTAACCACGCCTCATGTGAAATAACTTACTGGAGACATAAGTTCCTTGTCGTAGCCCTTCCCTAACTCTATAAATGTTATTCAATTGTCTTCTGACAGACAAAGATGCAGGGAAATGAGCTTGTGTGAGGTTCATGTATGTGTGTGTAGAGGCCAAAGGCCAGCCTCAGATACCTTCCTCAGACACTCTCCTCCCTGGTTTTAGAAACAAGTTCTCTCATAGGCCTAGAGCTCACAAGTTCAACTAGACTGGTTATCCAGCAATCCCCAAGGGTCACTGTCTCTGATTACCTGGTGCTGGGATTGCAGATATAGACCTACATCCCTGCAACTGCATTTAGTCTTATGTTATATGTCAGGACGGGGGTTCAAATCCAGCTCCTCCCATTTGTGCAACCACTGTACTAATTGAGCCATCTCCCTAGATCCAGCTACAAATGTTTGAGTCAATTAGTTATTGCTACTATTATTACTGTTATTATTATTAATTTTCTGAATACTTGATATTTTATTTTTCTTCCACTCAAAACTTTTGTTGTTTACATATTTTGCATAGTTTACATATAGATTTCTTTTCAACTCTGTTTGGAAAACAAGAGCCCATTTTTCTATATAGAAAGATATCTACTCAGCTCAGAACATTTAGTCATCTATGTTCTATTTGATATGCTTTCTAGAACACATACCTGCAAATTCTCAGCTTCATGTATCAGTATATTTGCTAATTCTTTCCTCTTTTGTTTCTCTCTCTTCTCTGTGCCTCCAAATCCTAAAAGCATTCCTAAATTCTCTTTTTTGGTTGTCAGTGGCAGTTACTTCTGCTCTAACTGCCTTAAAGATAGCACAAAATTCAGGCCACTCCCTCTGGACCACCTAGATTTAGATTCTGGGAGCTGCTCTTCACCAACTCCATAACCACTGGTGACATCTAAGCATCACTGTGCCTTAGTGTCCTCATGTGTAAAGTTGATAACAGTGCTTCCCATAACATGTAGACAGAAGAACAATTAACTGGACCCCTCAGAGTTCCCAGGGATCAAACCACCAACCAAAGAGCATACATGAGTGGGTCCATGGCTCCAGCCACATATGTAGCAAAGGATTGCCTCATTTGTCATCAGTGGGAGAGGAGGCTCTTGGTCCTGTGGAGGCTTGATGACCCAGAGAAGGGGGATGCTGGAAGGGTGAGGCAGGAGTGAGGAAGGGAGGGAGGGAGGGAGGGAGTGGATGGGTGGGGTAGCACCCTCTTAGAGGCAAAGGGAAGGAGAATGGGGTGGGGGGATTCGTGGAGGGAAGACTGGGAAAGATGATAACATTTGAAATGTAAACAAAATGATGATGATGAAGAAAAAGGAGGAAGAGGAGGGAAAGGAGGAGGAGGAGGGGGAAGAGGAGGAGGATGAAGAGGAGGAGGAGGAGAATCCAATGAGTTACTAAGAGCATCAAAGGCCCAGAGCTGTCACTCAAACGTGCTCAAGAACACTGGTTGCCCCTGTGCTCTTGTTTCCAGAGATGTGTTCTTCTTCTGAGTCACCACAGCCGTACTTGCCTTCCTTGCTTCCCCTGTCCCCAAATGTCTAGTGTTGAGTTTGGAACTTTTATATTTAAGGTGCAGAAAGATTTCTAAAGTATTCGCCAAAAAGCAGGTAAGTGGGTTTCTCTTGCACTTGTTACTTGGGTATTGGATGTCTCTTGTTTTGATCTACAACTGGAGACACCATCTCCACCCTGGATCTTAAGAGTCAGAGCTATAAGCCTGATGTAAAAGGCTCTTGGTTTATTATTTCTGGGTCCCTATTGTTTTGAACCCGATGAGTTAATACTACGCCTCCAAACATGTAAAGCAGCAAGCACATGTCTTTCTCTATTGTCCACTAGCCATATTGTCTTGCATGGTAGAAATGACACCATACGATGATAATGATGAAGATGGTGATGAAGATGGTGGTGGTGGTGATGGTGATGGTGATGCTGGTGGTGGTGGTGGTGGTGGTGGTGGTGGTGGTGGTGGTGGTGGTGGTGGTGATGATGATGACGACTACAATGAACAATTATCATGTCTTGAGGACTGCTATGGTCTGAATACTGTCGTATCTCTAGACCTCATAGTGAAGCCTCTATTAAATAGACTTTTTAGCACTGTGACAAATACCATAAAGAAACAGCTTAAAGGCAGTAGATTTATTTACCACACAGTTTAGAAGTTTTAGTTCATGGTCATTCATACCATTGTTTCTGGCCTATGTGGTGTGTCTTAGTCGGGGTTCCACTGCTACGAAGAGACACCATGACCTCAGCAACTCTTTTGGAGCAGCACTGGATACACACACACACACACACACACACACACACACACACACACACACACAACCACACAACCACTAGCAAAAGAACTTGCTATGGCCTTAATAAAAATCACTCTCAGACCTTGCATCCCTGTGACGGTACGTATGGGAAGAAGAATCGTGGCACTTCTTTGACTTTTATTTCTCAAGGTCTGTTTCACGAGACCTGGAAGCATGACCATCAGAAAGGAGGGTGGGAGAGATTACTTAACCTGCCTTCTATAGATTAGCCTGTCTGCAGTCTTACTGGGAACTGTAATGTATTTTAGGATTGTCTTCTGCACTCCCACGGTCATTTCTCTACAAACTCAGGAAAGATCATGTCAGAGGGCTCTGGATCTGATGCTATTTTTAAACATCGAAATTCTCCAAAACTAGGCCCAATTAGGAGGTCTGTGAGAGCCAGTGAAGTACAAGGTAACACAGGCTGTCTTGACCTTCATTTCCTCGTGCATGCTTCACAGATTATAGAATCATAACCGGGGAAATCATAAAGTTAAGGAATACGAACTGGCCACAGGCATGCTGTCACAATTTCTAAACTACTCCACGCATGAAGCTGAGGTTAATCAGGAGAGTTACAGGAAAACAGATTCCTTCCTTAATGAAAGAAAAAATGATCACTAAGAGTATGTCATCAAAGGTGACACAGGGGACTTATGGTCATTCATTCATGTTGTAAACCATGTGGATAAAATTATGTCTATCCATGTGAGCTTTTGTGGTTTTCTACTTGAACCAGAGAGTCCAAAGTCAGCTTTCCCTCTCATACATGAATACATATGCCCTTCAGGTGGTTTCTTCTGGAAAAAAAAAGTTAATTGAATAAAAAGAATACTAAAAGATCAGATTCTAATCTGAGTTGTAAATTAATAGCTTAGACTGTTAAAGGATGCAGCTAATTCATTAGTGAGTTAAATGCAGCAGACTAAAATGAATGTATTTCATTTCTTCCTAGACACTTGATAAAATATTGGTCCTTAGGCATGCTCGCAAAAAGAATATTTTCTTTAAAATTGTAACTCAATTCCTTAATAACAAAAACATACTATTTAATTCCCTGGGGTCATAAAACCCACCCTTTATGCTCTTGCTAGTCACAATTCTGCACTTGCAACTATAAGTTACTAAAAATATTAAAGGAATTACACCAGCTGCTCAGAGCTGAAAGCCTATGCCCAGAAACTGCTGTTGGACTGGAAATCGCCCGTCATCGCTGAGTCAGGCATCTGTGTGCTTGTCTGCTAGGGAGCAGCCATCGCTTTGTGCCAGATTTAGCAGGTGCTCTGTTCTTGTTCCAAAGTAGAGAAAGAGTCTCTCTAAAAATATCTATCTTCCTTGTTCACCCGTGCCACATTATTCTGGGAATGAATGCATTTTAGTGACAGTAGGGTACGTGTGTTTGTCTTTGCACCATTTCATGATCAAAAGGGAAAAAGAGATTTGTTTATGCTGTGGTGGGGTGGAAAATGTAAGTCATGATCTGAGACACTGTTCTCCACAGATGCTGGAGGGACAAGGGGCCAGCAAAGCAGCTTAGACTCTCCCCTAGGAGTTACACTAACACTCCTCAGAGCCCAGGGACCTGGTCACCTGGCATTTCTTGGGTGTGTCTATTTATTTTCTAGACACTCCTTACCTCAGTATCAGACAGTAGGAATTTGTCACAAATTTACATTGAAAACCGGATCTTTAGCTGGAGGATTAGTGTAATTAAGGAAGAATTTTTTTTTAATTAGATTCTGAAATAATGGATACCCATGTTGGTTTTTCATGCATGTTTTATTCTGGATGACTGCCCTACATGACCTGCTTTCTTTCCTCCCCTTCACCCGCCTTCTCTGCTGCACCCTGTTAGCTCTCCACCCCCTCCCTCTTTATCCCATTGTCTTCCATCCATCTCTCTCCCTTAGAAACCTTTCCAGTTTCATGGGCCCCTTCTAGTCTCCTAATATTTTTCCGTAACTACTCCACCTGGTTACACAATCTTACAATTACAGGCTAGAAATCTGCAAAGAGAGAACATGGAGTATTTGTCTTTGAAATAATGTTCTCCAGTTTTATCCACTTGCCAGCAAATTTCTTAATTTTGTTTTTTCTCTGTGGCTGAATAAAATCCCATCACATATATGTACTATGTTTCACTATCTATTCGTCATTTGATTACATATAGTCTGGTTTCCTGATTGCTGTGAAAAGAGTTTCAATAAGCATGGTTGA
>JANHMN010000004.1:90902178-90932271 GCA_030674055.1 Rhabdomys pumilio
TGTGTGTGTGTGTGTGTGTGTGTGTGTGTGTGTGTGTGTGTGTGTGTCTGTCTGTCTGTCTGTCTGTCTGTCTGTCTGTTTGTCTGTCTGTCTTTGTATGTGTATATATATGTATATATACATATACATATATGCATATACATGTACATATACATGTATATGTATAACTGGCTACAAACACACACACACACATATATGTATTTACATATACATGTATATGTATAACTGGCTACAAACACACACACACATATATGTATTTACATATACATATATATGCTCTACTTTCCTGGTTTCTAAGTAAGAATTAACATAATTGTTCATGACAACAACACGGCACTGTTACAGGGACATGGTAGGACCCCACATGGCTCCTGTTAGCCTCCTACATCTCACTTAGATCTCCTCACCTTTAAACTGCTGGCTTTGTTAGGATTTTATTACTGTAAAGGGATGCCATGACCATGGCAACTCTTATAAAGAAAAATATTTAATTTGGGCTGTCTTACAGTTCAAAGATTTAGTTCATTATTGTCATGGTAGGAAAGAGAGTAACACACAAGCAGACATGGTGCTAGAGAGGTATTGAGAGTTCTATATCTAGATCCACAGACCTCAGCAAGAGACTGTTCCACTGGGCCTACCTTGAGCATTTGAGACCTCAAAGCCCATCCACAGTGACACTCTTCCTCCAACAAAGCCACACCTACTCCCACAAGACCATATTTCCTAATAGTGCCACTTCCTATGCTCCAAACATTCAAACACATCACACTATGGGGGCCATTCCTATAGAAACCATCACTCCCCACTCTCTGGCCCCCATAGGCTTGTTACCTATGCATTCAATCCAACTTCAAAATAGTCTATAATAGTCTCAACTCCATTTAAAAGTCCAAAGTCTTTTCTGAGACCCATACAATCTTTTAATTGCAATTCTTGTAAAACCAAAATAAAAAAGATTACATACGCCAGGCGGTGGTGGCACACGACTTTAATCCCAGCACTTGGGAGGCAGAGGCAGGCGGATTTCTGAGTTCGAGGCCAGCCTGGTCTACAGAGTGAGTTCCAGGACAGCCAGGGCTACACAGAGAAACCCTGTCTCGAAAAAACAAACAAACAACAAAAAAAAAACAACAACAACAATAACAAAAAGATTACATACTTCCCACATACAATGGCACAGGACATATACGACCATTCCAAAGAGAAGGAAAGGGAGCATACTAAGGAAATACTAGACCAAAGCAAGACCAAAGTCCACCTGGGCAAATTTCAAACTTTGCATCCCTGTGTCTAATGCCAAAGCGCTCTTCAGATCTCCAAATACTATCGCTTTGTTGACTATAACATCTTTCTTATGGACTGTTTTCACTCCCTGCTAGCATCTCTTCTCAGCAGGTATCCCACAGTGTTGCAGTAATATTTTAAAACCAGAGGCACCCAGTCTTGTTTGTTCTTAATCAGTTGCCATCTTCCCGACTAGACAAAGCCTGTGGCCACGAGCAGTGGCTGTGTAGTCTCGCCGCTAGCTCAGGTGACCAGAGGCACCAGCCCTGCCACCCATGAGACACCAGCGTGGGAGATGGCTCTGCCAATCTTCCATGCCGTCTCCACAAGGCTGGGCTTAGCCCAGACCATCTCACCATCCATGTGGTACCCAGTAGAAATGAGACTCTAATGCTTAAAGATTAATCAAAGGCTTTATATGTTTGATAATGCTCAGTTAACAAGATGCTCACACAATTAGGTGTTACCCAAATAACTAATCTAGATATAAGTTGTTACCAAGGATGCGTGGTTATCCATGGCTCCTACATCTCTCCTCCTTAGCTCCTCCTCTTCCTTCCTCTTCCTCTCCTTACTCCTCCCACATTAGCTCCTCCCAACTTGTCGGGAAAATATTCTGCTACACCACACCTCTAGCATCTCCAACATTTTGGAATCTTCAAGGCAACCCAGGCTTCCCCTTCACAGCTTCACACAATGGCCTCTCTAGGCCTCCATGCAGGGACACTCCTGACATATGCCTAGCCTTGGTGGCTTTCCTTAGTCACAGAGGAAGATTCCATAACTCTTTTCTTGTATCCTTAACTCCAATGCCAGAACCATGTGACCAAAGCTGCCAAGTTCTGCTGCTTGCTGGGGCTGGAACGTGGCCCTCTTATTCAATTACTTTTCATCACCTGTTCTTGATGGTTTCCTTCACTGCCCATGCTTGACTGTCCTGAAACTTGATCTGTAGACCAGGCTTGCCTCAAACTCTCTCTCTTGGAATTTACTCTCCTACTGCCATCCTGCCAAGGAATGTCACAGTATTGTTTAGTTTGCCTTACTCTTTCATGGCATTACTCCTGCACACGCTGAAGTCATCTTCTCACTGACTTGGCACCCCACCCCGTCCCCAAGACACATCCCTGTATTGTGGTACATGAGCTGGGTACCACTCATATACTAATATCATGGGAAGGTCTGTCCCTTGTGGTTTGTGTAGATGGACTGAATCCTCAGGACCGCATTGGAGGTGGGGTGGGGACTGTTGTTATCCACAGTTGACACGTGGGGAAGCTGAGCTTGTCTGAAGTCACATAGCTAGTTAGTAGTGTTGTGGTAGGGCCCATCAGGGGCCCTCCACCTCCTTAGTACTGGGATTAAGGGCATGTAAAACCACACAGCTCTATAGTATTTAATTCTTTTCCACAAACTGGAAGCTTAGCTGGATGGAATATTGCCCTGAGGTCACTACTTCATTTATTCTATTTAACAGGAGGGCTTGTTTTTTTAATATGTTTATCCACTTGAACACAGGACATGTCTCCATTCCTCAATGGAGCCCTTTTTCTCCTCAGTCTATACATTTTGTATTTTTATTTGCTCAGCTTTCTCCTTTTCATTATAGATTTGCATCAAAGTGAACACTAACCATATGACAGAGTCTGTATGAGGCTGTTTTGAAATTTCCTCTGCCAGATTGATTAATCTAAAACTCTTCAAGTCAACCTCAAGTAGATTTTTCAGTCAGGGGCAAAAAGCAGCCATATTCTTAGCCAAATTATCACAAAAACAGTCTCTAGACCACATACAAATATTCTTCTCTTCTGAAACCTCTTGAGCCAGGTTTCCATAGTTCAAAGCACCCTTGGCACTACCGGCTTCCATGCTATTAATATTACTCATTAAACCCCACTTAAAACATTTAACTGCTTTTCTTTTTTTTTTCAGTGTTTATAAAGTTTCATTTTACATTTTCCCTCCTTTTATTTGTTTATTTTACATCCCTTCACAGTTTCCCCTCCTTTCTCTCCTCCCAGTCTCTCTCAACTGCTTTTCTATTCCAAAGTTTCAAAGTCCACAGTTCTCCAAACAAAAGCATGGTCAGGCCCATCATAGCAATACCTCATGTCCTGGTACCAACTTCTTAGTTAGGGTTTTATTACTCTAAAGAGGTACCATGACCATGGCAACTCTTAAAAAAATTTTTTTATTTGGGGCTGACTTATAGTCCAGAGGTTTAGTTCATTATCATCATGGCAGAAAACATCGTGGCATGCGGGCAGACATGCCACTGGATTGGTGGTAGCTGATAATTCTACATCTGGATCTTCAAGCAGCAGGGGGAGACTGCCCACTGGGTCTAGCTTGAGCATTTGAGACCTCAAAGCCCACCCCCACTGGCACACTTCCTCCAACAAGGAACCCTCCTAATAGTGCCACTTCCTATGGGCCAAGCATTCAAACTCATGAGACTATGGGGGCCATTCCTATCCAAACCAACACAATAGCCCTACTTTATAACATAGAATAATCCACCAAAGCTACTTTATTTACTGAAATGTCCTCACAAAATACTTCCACAATTCTTAGGAAGTAGAGATAACTGAGGTGTGCGTGTATGTGGGGTGTGTCATCTACAATGAAACCCCCTATACAAGATAAAGCAAGTTGCATTCACTCTGAGGGGAAGGCACTCCCAAGGATTCTGATTATTAGGATTATCTTGTACCTCACTGGTACAAATAGGAATAATTATTTTAACAGGAAGGGTGATATGTAGGAGGAGCTAAGGGGGAAGGAGCACCGAGAGTAAGAGATGGAGTAAGGCGAGAAGAAGATGAAGGAGAGGAGAAGCAAGGTGATGAGGGGGGGCATGGAGGCAGATGTTCACATGTCTCCAACAGTCAAAGACAGTCTATATATCTAGGTTGGGCATTGGGTTACACTTCTGATTGAGCATTACCAAACTTATAAAGCCTTTGACTGACATCTTAAAAAACAATTGTATAAAAGCAAAAAGGAAAAGGGGGCATGGGATAGGGGTTTTCTCTAGGGAGGGGAAATGGGGAAAGGGGATGGCATCTGAAATGTAAATAAAATATAAAAAAATAAAATAAATTTTAAAAAAAGGATTCTGATTCTCCTCTTAGAGCTCCATCCCAGCTCTACCAGTGGAATATTTATCAACCAAGTTACCCATCCAGATCAAAACCTTTCTCTTCATCAATCACTACTTTTTCTTTGCTACCTTTACTTCCTAACTACTTCTCAGTTGGGACTCCTCATCCCCAACCCTATTACCAGTGTGTTGATCCAAGTCACCATTGTTTCTCCACTGTGCTGAAGCTCTCAGCTGGGCTCCCAGACCAGAACATGGCCATCCCCCAAGAACTTTTCAGGCTACCAAGTTTTTAGACCTTATCCAAAAACCTCTCGGGCAGGTCCCAGGAATCTATGTCTGATAGGCTCCATGAGAGTTCTGATGCCTGCAAATTTCAGAATTGCTCTCTTAGTACAATAGAATTTGCTACCCTGCTTCCTTGTTGCTCAGCTTGCTTTCTTATAGCATGCATATTCTGTGTATAAAAATTGCTTAGGTCAGTCCCCTGCTTATTATCCCTTTCTCCTTTAAGATCCTAGCTATTCAAAATAGCATCTGAGTTCTTTCTAGCCAATGGCTCTTCTACTATTACAGCTCCTCCTCTGCATGTCCTATGAATGAAGTTGACAAGGAACATCTGGAAGATGTCCATCCAAGTGCATACGGTCACCTCATTTGCAGAAGCCAGAGTAAACAAAGATGCCACAGTGTTCTGCATTCCTTAACTGGGACTTAAAGCAGTGAAGATGGGAGCTGTTTCACATACACGCTGAATGGCTACATGGACTACTGAGGCGCCACTCACAGGCCTATTAGATTAATGGACTCCATGACTTCTGAGTTTTGGAATGCAGAATATGGGTTCCAGATGCTCTTACAGGGACAAAGCTTACAAGGCACTCTGAATATGGAGGACACCTAGCATCAATAAGTCTATTCAATCGGTACTTACCATTCACAAATGTTTGCTAGAGTCCTCTTCGTGACAGAGAGGAAGTATAGGTCTTGTATAACTAGGAACTACTATAACATATAGGAGGAAGTACCAACAGCCTCAGTAACTTGTCAACAGCAGAAATTGCTGGCTGTTTAGTAGGTAATTACCTCTGTGCTTCTGCTTCCTCATTCCTAACATGGGGAATAGTAGCAAGGATATCCACCTTTCCACTATATAGCAAATAAGACGTGTGATTATAAATACAGAATATTAAGCATAACTTAGTGTCGGGCTGTGTATCTGCCTGTATAGCTCGGGTACCCGAGCACCCACTCAGGAGAGGAAGAACACAGTCCATGATAGAGGTCTCAGCCTGTGTATACCTCGGTGACAAACAGCTGTGTCTGGAATGGATGCTATGGTTCCAGGCTTCCTGAGTACCCAGATGCCGTTGGGGAACTCAGGGAGTTGGGAATGAGGGTCCAAGCATCAGCACTTTTTCTTAGCACCAGGCAGGAAGGAGAGAACTGAGACCTGGACAGGGCTGAATCCAGTTTGGTTCCTAGTGAGTGCTGAGAGTTCTGAGGGGCTAGAAGAGAGAAGGCCTTCTCTGGGAGATTTAGGTGTGGCTTTATAAAGGCCTCCGGTGTCTCAATCCTTGATGAAGGAGATTGCCCTTGCTTGTACAAATTGCTTTATTTGATGGCGTATGTGAATGCATACACCTTTTTCAGAGCGAGCCAGGGATTAAATACCTTTTGAGAGAAGAAATACCCAAGAAGGGAAGCTCATTGGCTAAAGACTTAAGTCCTATCTAGATACCTCATTAGCATGGGGAACTCCAGGTTTTTATGCTACATGACCAGTTGTCACCATCCTCTCAGTGACGTGCATGGTTATGTATTCCAGATCAGGTGGTTGACAGGGAGCTAGCCCCATGCCTATTAGTTTCAATTCTGAGATTTCCTGGGCTTTGGGCTTGATCAACCTTACCAGTTCTTCTGTCTGGTGGCATGGTCCACTTGCCCCACATCTTGGCATACAGTAAGCATATCACAATTAATCACCATTATTATCAATAGTCTAAGGTCCTCCCAGTGCTACAGAGTGTATATATGGGGTGAAATCATCTAAATGGGACTGAATATACTGGGGAAAAAAATCTATAATAAGATTCAAACTTCTGGGTCAACTAAGCCTGTGTACTTGTTCCTATTCCACTTAGAAGTTAATTGGAATTCCTGAGTTATGAACTTGACCAGGTTTCAAAGAATTTGTTCTAAAACTTTGGGAAGGTGACAGGTATCTTAGTTAGGGTTTCTATTGCTGCAATAAAACACCATGACCAAAAGCAAGATATAAATGAGAAGGTTTATTTGGCTTAGACTTTGATGGCACAGCTCATCATCAGAGTGAGTGGAGACAGGAACTCAAGGACCGGAACCTGGAGGCATGAGCTCATGCAGAGGCTATGAAGGGGCTCTGCTTATTGGCTTGCTCTGCCTGATTTTTATTTTTTTTAGAACCTAGGACCACCAGCCCAGGGATGGCATCATGAAAAATGGCTGGGCACTCTCCCATCAATAACTAATCAAGAAAATGCCTACAGGCTTGCCTATACCCTGATCTTATATAGACATTTTCTCAATTAAGGTTTCCTCCATTCTAGTTTGTGTGTCAAGCTGACATAAGAGTAGTCAACACAAGTAAGGTTTTCTCAAATTTTTATATGACTTCCCCTGAGTAACCCAGCAGTTGAAATGAAGACAAAGGAAGGCACAGTCTTTAGTGAAAGCCAGTCGCAGAATGAGACTTTCTATAGAGTTGATATATCAAGTACCTGGTTTCCTATCTATTGTCATCAGTCCTTGGTAACTCCTTCAACTGAAGGATTGTATTGTTAATAGCCGACAAAATCAGAAGCATTTCAATACCTAATTTGACCAGGTGCACAGCACAACTGAAATCAAATAACATCATTCCTGTTCTCTTCTGGCAGTATGTCTTGGGAATAAATCCTCCATAATAATTAATCACAGTGGGAATTCTTTCCCAAAGGAATCTAACTTTCACTCCACTCATTCTAGAGTGTGTTTGATGTTGGAATCTATAATTTTGTGACTGAGAAACCTCTAAGTCATGGAAATAGAGCTAAGGCAAGTAATTGACATAAACGAGCTACCTGAAAGAGAATTCATCATTGTTTCCATCCATATTGTGGAAGCTGTAACAGAAGCCATGACCTAGGAATGGGTATGGCCCTGGTTCAGGAACTGCTTAAGGGTCTCTGTGTGATTGGTGCGTATTCATCATGAATTTCCATCTAACTCTAATAGGGTCAAATTACACATTTGGCTTTCTCAGTTCGATTTGAATTCACATAAACAGAAATCTTCCTTAGTCATAACTTTGAACAAAGGGCCTTCTTTTGCACTATGCCCATGGCCACAACTAACACTTGTTAGATACCACATCTGCTCTACGAATCATGTTAAATACTTCTGTGGATTCTCTCTTTGAATCTTCTCAACAAGGGTACAAGACTTCTACTAAGACTAGCACCACAGAATGAGGGAGGTGATGTTTGCAGAGTTTTAACTTGGTCAACGACTAGATGATGGTCAGAGTGAAATGAAATAGTCAGACCTGAGCAGCCTGGCTCACAGAGCCCCAGATTTGAACCTTTGTGATGCCGTGTTTGTAAAGCACTCGGCCAATGGTGACTTACTATAGCACCACAAAATGGAGCAGGAATATATTGATAACAAGAAGTTTTGAGTCTTCTCTCTCTCTCTCTCTCTCTCTCCTTCCTCCCTCCCCCTTTCTCTCTCTCTCTGATCCTCAAATGAAGCCCCACGCTGTGCCCACAGAAGTCACTCCAGCATTCCTTCCTGACCAGGGGTCTAACAATGCTCAGCATCAGATACCCAAGGACTTCCTTGCAGAGCAACCTCACCCCAGTTCTTTGCATCTCAGCAGCAGCCTGTCTCCCACTCCCTTCGTACTTATGCCTCTTGTCTTACTGAAGTGAGTAACTTCATCAGATGCAAAAATGGTCAAATGCAATTCTTCCCCACATATCTTAGTGGCAGCAGAAGAAAAGCCAACACCCTTTGGTCAAGTTGAAGTAGCACAGCCCTTCAGTAGTTGAATGCTCATCAAACAGTAGTTTTGATAACAAATGATCCCACTTGCAGCCTGTCATTAATCCATCATCAGGATTGAATTTTCCACGTTCAGGCAGAGCCTCTGCATAGTGACTTATGGGGCTGCCCTTTGATTTTCTAATCTGAGAGCAGAACTGCCATACATTCCGAAGGCATCCTCATAGAAGCAAACAGCTCTATTAAAACCTGAAACACTGACACAGTTATTCTGAGTCAATAGGGCCATTATGTACACAAAACAAGATGAATGGTCCTGCATATGAGGCCATGCTTCCGATGAGGATGAAAAAGACACCTGATTTACTGCAGATGCAAGAGGCATTGTCATTCTGTGATACAGAGTCACTTGTCTTCACAGCAGACGACGAGGGAGCGATTCAATCGCGTTAGCTGTGCTTTTTTACTTTTACCATAATAATTATTATTGACAGATTCATTTGGGGTAAGAAATGGTATTTCAGAAAACACTAGGGATTGTAATAGAGCCCAGGGTGTGGGAGCAGATGTGCATTATAAAGCAATATACGGCATAATGAGAAAAAGCATTCTTCTCTACCCTATTAATTGTGGACACTGTCTAGTAATCAAGAACTGCTGACCCCTCCAACCTCCAGCCAGAAGATATCCGTGTGCTGTAATGCACCATGGCCCAAATACAAGCTCAAATGAATGTACTGCTGAGAACTTGCATGCCGATAATTCACTTGAACATAACCTGTCCACCACTGCATTGTCTGAATGTAATTTATCAGTAATATATAAACGCTTCGCCCAGGTGAAGGTTCGCCCAGTGATATGATGCAATTGATAAACAGCTACGACAAAATTTTAATCAACAACGGTGAGGATGACTTTTAAAATATGGAAAATGCTTGCATCATGGGATTACACGATCACAGAATGCAAAACTGTCAGAACTTTAAAGATATATAATAATGCAGTAGGGGGTGGAAGCAAGAAGGCATAGGCAAGCTGTTGTGTTGACAGGGACAATGACAGGCCATTTATTTTTTAATGTCCTCAGATGTTCTTGTGGTATTCTTACAATAAAAATTATTTTTTAATCAATCCCACCACCTCATGCGAAAAATCTACCCCTCACTGCAGAATTCATGGATTAAAATAAACCCTGCGTGTGGTAAATGCTGAAACCTTTTTTTTTTTTTCCAAATTCAAAAATAGTGTTGGAATCTGCTAAGGAGTAGGCTCACATTATTCAATGTCAGATACATTTACACTCATATGTATTAGTAATTCCTTTGGTTGACTATGCCTTGCTGTTGCCATGGCAACCATTTCCACTGCTATTAGTACCTCTAGAGCCCAGGATTGTTCACTTATTTTTAGGCCGTTTCTCTTCTAACAAAGCAATTAATGCTGTGCCATGTCTGTACCGGGAGCTCTCGTGAACTGTGCCGCCTTTGCAGCTGCTGAGCGTGCACTTTCCTTCCGTCTGCCTTAAAGATGCTCCTGTTTATATCCTGGCAGCTCACTTCAGGAAATGAATTTTTTACTGCTTCTAACTATAACATATTTGGATTTAGAGTTTCAGTTATTTTTCCCCACATATACTACTCTTCTGTCTTCATCATCAATGAAAGCACACTTTTATTAGTGGTCACTTGGAACTGCTGCCATAGAAAAGGATCAAAATGCCTTAAGGGAAGATTCTTGAGGCCTTTGGGGCAATCGATGCAGGTGTGACATGATTATACAGTCTGAACCTGCCTGTCTCCAATTCCAAGATGGTCACAAAACCTCAAACATCCTCCTGCATTTTCTGATTTGGAGTCACCTAATGGTCTTTTATAACTGAATAGTGAGGTTAGTGACTATCTTTTTTATATGTTGTTAACCATTAAATAGTAATGCCTTGTATGGTTAGTTTTAATATGAGGTAGAATTATTCTTATGTTGGTATCTATATGAAAAAATATAAATTTGTGAAAATTTTTATTCAGTAATACCAGGTCCTCTGCAAGAGCAGGACACACTTTAGCCCCCAAACTTGGCTCTTATAAAATTCTTTCTCCTGGGACTCACAGAAATGGCTCAATGGATAACAGCTGCTACACAAGCCTGAGGGTCTGAGTTCAAGTTCCCAGAATTCACATAAAAAGCCGGACTTGGCTGTGCATGTGTCTGGAAACTCAGCTCTGTAAAAGATGGACATAGGAGAATAGCTGGAGCGTGCTGCCCATCAGCCTTGCTCCAGGTTCAGTGAGAGCTACTGTCTCAAGATAATAAAGATAATAAGGTAGATAGATAGGAATAGAGTAGGGCTCTGGACTCCCATGTGTGCACATGGGAACACGGACCCACAAATATACATGTGCATGAACCACACACACACACACACACACACACACACAAGCAACAAGCAAAGAAACCAACAAAAACCCCTCTCCCATAATAGCGACACTAATTTGTTCATGAGTGCAGAACTCTTATCCATTTGTTTGTTTGGTTGGTTGGTTGGTCAGGGTCTCACCATGTAACTATGGCAGGCCTAGAACTCACTGCATAGAGCCAGACTGCCTCAGACTCACAGAGACCTGCCTCCCTCTACTCCTCCCTCCAGAGTATGAGGTGAGCACGACCAGGCTCAGCTCTTTTAACCTTATCACCTCTTTTAAAAAAATCTCTCCTTTCAGCAAAGCCTTTCTGCCTTTCCAAATATTCAACACTTTAGATTCTGCTATCAAGTCAATTTTTAAAAATCTAGTAGGGCATGATGGCAGATGAATACAATCACAACACTTTTTTATCTGAGATAGGAAGTATGTGCATTCAAGACCGGCCTGAACCACAGAGAAACAGGCTGTCATGAAAAAAACAAAACAAAATAAATAAATAAATAAAAACAAAAATCAAATTTAATACGCATTGACTTTCTAAGAAGAAGCTACAGTGAGAAAATGACATAACTGTGCACTGCCATCTTACCCAACAAACACTTACTGGACCCTGGCCATGCGAGCATGCATGCATGTATGTGTGTGTGTGTGTGTGTGCGTGCATGTGTGTGTGCGTGTGTATCACTCACTCACAACTAATAATTACACTCAAGATGGGTGTAACCAACACTTAGCTCTCTCTCTCTCTCTCTCTCTCTCTCTCTCTCTCTCTCTCTCTCTGTGTGTGTGTGTGTGTGTGTGTGTGTGTGTGTGTTGGAACATGATGGGGAATGTTCATAGCAATTAGAATTGTCTAGCATTGTGGGATTATTTTTTTATAATAGTTTTAAGAGTTCCAAACAGAAGTTTATTATTAAAAGATAAGAGAGCAGCAGTTTTCTAGCCTGGGAGATGGTCTAAGAACAGCATATGGCAGGGTGGGAGGGGGAATTTCAAAGGACATTTGTTCCACTCTTTAAGGCATACTTGGAAAATGCACAAAAGATGGCATTTTAAAATGTCTCTCTCTCTTTTTTCAATAGCTGCCTAGTATTAGCCTTCCCTCTGCCAATGCATACACACGGGAGACAAAACCAGCAGCCCATCAAAACACCAGCTGTCAGAAGAGACCAACTCATGACAACCTCAGCTAACTCAGGCATAGACATGCCTTCACTTGGGCACCGTGCCCTTGATACTCCTTCCTCCTGTGACCAACACTTCAGTGGCACCAACCATTTCCCCTCACCCCACATTCCTTTTTATGTGGTCCTTTAGTGTATTCAGAACATTTCCATTCTGATTCTTCAGACTCCAGCCTCATCAGTGTGAGACATATAGAGCCCTGCTCCCCATTTGTATGAAAATTGACTTCCTGTCATTCCCTGTGAAGGAACTTGCCCTCGCTCCCATGTCCCTGGCTCTGTCAATAAGCTCTGACAAGACTACAGCATCCATGTCATCTCCAAATACCTTGTCAGATGCCTGATTCGTCAGAGGATTACTAGCTCATACTGTTTCAGTGGTTCAGGTAATTGAATTGTGCTAACTGATTTTATCCCATTTTTCCAGAAGATTGAACAAAAAAGAAATGAGATTAAATCATAAATGAGAGGAAACTGAGAGACAAAAGAGAAAATTTTGAGCATGTGTGGTGGTTTGAATAAGAATGGCCTCCACAGACTCATATTTTTGAATGCTGAGTCTCTGGGGACTGAAACTGTTTGCAAGGATTCAAGAATTAGTAGATGTGGCCTTGTTGGGGTAAATGTGGCCTTATTGGAGGAAGCATATTACCGAGGGTGGGCTCACACCCGTCCCTTCCCCCTACTCCCACCTATGGATCAGAATGTACTTCTCAGTTTCTCCAGCATCAAGCCTGTCTGCCACCATGCTTGCCACCATGATGATAATGGACTCACCTCTAAAACTATAAGCCAGTCCCCACCCCCACCCCCCAAAAATGAAAGAATCTCTTTCTTAAGAATGGTTTCTCTTCACAGCAATAGAATAATAACTGAAACAGCATATAAGTTAACTCTTCCAACAGTTTCTATGAAGGCTGCAGGATGCCAGTCATCAGATGTCATCAGATTTCTTTAAAAAGAAATCACTTCTTTTTAGAGACCCATCTCCTTCAAAGTAGTGATCATAAATTAATGACCTCTTGATTTTTTTCCTCACAGAAACTTTATGACTGGGAAGTGTGTCAGCGGGATACTCTGCCGTCTTCCCAATGCCTATCCTTTCCTCTTCCTGTGTAACAGATTGTCTCCACGCTGCAAGAATTCCTCATATAAACTGCTCAATAAGATGTAAGCAGAGGTGCGTCTCAGGAGCTCCTAAGGACTTGTCAGGATTCAAATATGCCACATGCATACACACACACACACACACACACACACACACACACACACACACACTAAACAGGCATGTAATGTGTTTCTATCACATTCACCCTCCACTCCCACCACTATTTCCTCTCAGATCCATCTATACACACATCATTCTAACTTCATGTCTTTTTTTTTTTTTTAATTTAATGACGCCCTCAAGTCAAATTTATGCTGTCTATATACCCACAGATAATTGTGCTATCCACTGCCTGGCCCCCAGAAGCCATCTCAAGAGTCCTCAGCTAGGAGTGGGAACTTGTGAGCCCCTCCCCTCTCCATGCTGAAATATCAACTGCATTGATCCTGTACAGGTCGTATGCAGGCAACCACAGCTGCTCACAGTTCATGAGTACAGCAATCCTGTCACGACCAGAAGATATTTCTCCTTGACCCTCCCTGTTCTCTGGCTCTTAAAAAATTTCTGTCCCCTCTTTTGTGATGGTCCCTGAGTCTTGCCTTGGGTAGAGGGAAGACTGTAATATAGTTATCCTTGCTTACTACCTCTCAAACTACCAAAAGGTACTATGCTGATTGCTGGCAGGAGAGAGTCATCAGCAGTCTTACTAAGATGTGAACTCAATGAACTACAATAATGACCAGTGTGGCAAGCTACCCCTGTGGGTGAAATAATAGCATCAAGGGGTTAACCATCCACTTTCAGCTTGGATTTTAGCCCTACTGCATGGGAGAAAATACATGCCTAGGACTGAGCTCAAAATGAACCTACTGCTATTATTCTGCTAAATGAATACAGTATCCAACTATCCTAAAAATTCCTATCTCCATCAAGAAGTTCCTCTGTGCACAGGACAGTAGTTAACAGAGGGACTCTCAGCTGGACAATGTGCAGGGGACGAATGTCTGTGGAGTGTGCTGCTACAACTGGGGCATCTCTTAGCTTTTCTCTACCCAAAATGCTCTCCTGGTTTCCTTCCTCAGCCATCGGTCTTATCACGAATGTCACCTGCTCAGGGATCCTGCCCTGTATAAAGCAGTTATTCAGTCATCCAGCTGAATCACCCCCTGTTTTAATTTTTTGCAAGGCATGTGTTCTTATCTGCCATTTTCGCTGTGAGTTTATTCTGTTTTTATTCAGGAAAAGATAAAAACCCTTGGGAGCAGGGAGCGTGTTGCCCTCTTTGTTGCTATGTGCCCAGGTATTCAAAAACTGCCTTCTGTAAAGGAGGCATTCAGTAAGTGTTTGTTGTATGAATGAAACATTTCCTGGGTCCCGTCTTTATCGTTAGGAATCACCCGCCTTTAGACATCAGTACAAGGGATTTTCTCTATCATTATCCACAACAAGTAGCTATATTTAATTTCTTTGCTCACTTTTTTTGTGTCTACTACTTAACAAAAAGTCTTTGAAAGTGGCAATTACGAGACGGATACAGCGAGTGACTAGAATGTTCTAGAAAGTCACTTGTCATGAGTGAATGAATAAAGCAAACAATTATTAAATCAATGGATGAAATCATAGACATTTAGAGGACTGTTTTTCCCTGTTACCACATCTTCACTGTTTATAGAGTCAGTGAAAGATGCAAATTGAATCCCCTAGTAGCAAAAACATATCAGAACAGGCTTGGGGGAAGCCTACAACATATAGGGGCTGCTTCTGTGACTCACCTTGACTGGGTGAGTCAATAGTCAGGGAGAGTCCACCTGCACCAAGAATCAATGCAGAATAACACCCAAAGGAGTATATACTTAGAACATCAAAGTAAAGATGAAAAGAACTTGAGAGTGGGGTCTGTAACCTTCACTTTATAATGAAAATGAAACACCTATTAAATATTCTAATATATTAAAAGGCATTAAATTATAGAGTGGATTCTCATAACAGTCTCATTTACTGTGGAACCAAAAATAAAACAATTGCACTAGTATTTATATAGCTAACATTGTGAAGAGTTTGCTTGGCTCCAGAAACTCTGCTGAACATTTTACATGGGACATGTTACCATTTCTCCTATTTCACAGATAATGCAAGTCTAAGAAACACGAGTCTATATGATTATATTATTACTATTTGACAACTTATCACGTGTATATACTGAATTTTGGTCTTTTTCTCACATTACCCTTTACTCCCTTCCCTTTCCACTGAAGCCTTTTATTCTATCTACCTCCGTGTGTGTTTCTGTGTGCGTATGAGTGTGTGTGTGTGTGTGTGTGTATGTGTGTGTGTGTATATGAGTGTGTGTGTGTGTAAAAGAGAAGAGAGAGAGAGAGAGAGAGAGAGAGAGACCCACCATATTTAACTATGGTTGCTAGCAGATTACGAGTTGGGAGTTACTTACCGGAATATGGGCAGCTTATCAGTGCCCACAGTAATGAAGAAGAGTACTTCCCCATCCCCTATTAGCTGCCAATAGTCCCTCAGGAACCAGCTAGAGAGCTCATAAGACCCTCCTCTGTGCATGATGAAATGGTGATTGTCTCAATCTTGTGTAGGTCTTATGCAGGAAACCACAGCTGTTGTGAGATTGTGGGTTCAATGGCCATAGCATGTCTAGAAGACACTGTTTCTTAGTACTCCTCCTTAGCTTCTGGCTCTTACATTCTTTCTGCCTCATCTTCCTAATCTCCCCTGAGCCTTGGAAGGGCTAAGCAGGACAGCCACTTAGTGTCTGCACTTTGACCAGCTGAGTTTTTGCATTAACCACTGCCCATCGCCAAAAGAAGCTCCTCTGAAGAAAGTGGGAAACAGTAACAGTCTACTACTCTAAACACAAACTTAGAAGACAGTTTTATGTAAACTTAGAAGACAGTTTTATATCGTCTTCATTTAGCAAAACAAATGCCCAATGCTTCTGGTAAGATCTTCCCCAGGGCCTGTAAACTTATCAGCACAGGCTTTTGGCTAGGTTTAGAAAACCAGGCGTAAGTCACCTCCTGTAGAACAGGCCACAGATCCTATCAGAGAGCTATTGGCTGCCCCAATAACTAGCTGCAGCGTCACTGTTACTTCGGTGAGCATATCTTGCCAGGCAGGCTATTACTGTGGCAGTGGGATTCACAGCTGGGTGTGACCATTAATGATTTTTCTATCCCAGCAGTGTGCACAGCTATGAAAACTAGCACTATGAAAGGGAGAAAACTTCCAGCTCAGGATCCAAGTTTCTTTATGTCCCAAAGCTCAAATACATGATATCTTCAGCAATAGTCTAACAATCTACTTCTAATGGGTAATCAAGAGCAATGTCAATATCTTATAATGTTGGGGGCCTCTGGGACTTCCTTGATGAACAATTCACAAAGAGGTATCCCACATATGATACTAGAATTTTCGCTTAATAACTTCGGCTTCTTAAGGTTACATTACCTACCTATGAATGGTGCTACCGTTCAATTTTTTTCTTTAATTTTTAGTAGCTATACCAAATAGTAGTTTTTCATACGTCTTTTTATATAATCTTAGCTTCTGCCAAGCCTTCCTTCCACATTCTCCCCTACTCTCCAGTTCCTGCTTAAACCCCAGTACTTCTTTTTAAATAATGTTCCATACAATACATTTTGATCCTATTCATACCCCTACCCAAACATCTCTTTGATCTCTCCTATCTCCATAGCCACCCAACTTTCTTTCTCTATTAAACACACATACACACACACATGCACACACACACAGACACACAGAGAGACACACAGAGACACACACAAACATACACATACATACATACATACATACATACACACACACACACACACACACACACACACACACACACACACACACATACATACTTACATACATACATACATACACACACACACACACACACTTCTAGGCATGGGGCCTGCCTGGAGTATAGTCAATATGCCAGGTGTTACTCCAATGAACGAAGTGACTTTCCCTCGCCCAGCAACAATCAAATGCCGATATCCCTTTGACTAGGGATGGGACTCTATGCCTGTCTTTTCTCCTCCATGCTGGAACTGTGTCCAGCTTGAACACGTACAGGCCTTGTGCACACACAGTCTCTTTGCGCTCATACAACCCCAGTATTTCCCATCTCTATGTTCCTATTCCATGTGTTGTGTTGTCACTTTGCCTCTTTAAGGCCTCTTTCTCTCAAGCCCTTTCTAGTTTCCTGACCGCTACAGTCACTTCAAATTAAACACATCAAAATTCAAAGCTAGCATTCAACCATGTGTGCAATTACTAAGCACGAGGTTATATGGTTATTAGACGGATGTTGCAAAATATAAACACTAATCAGATTCCTGAGCCCATATGTTCACCCTCCTATGTGTATTGACATATCCAACATGGCCTGTTCTCTAGTAGAATACGTAAATGTTTTATGGTTATTCTGGGACTTTTACTACCAAGAGTCTCTGTAAGTGTAAGCAAAGAGCTTGTTTTATCATATCCTGTGGTGGTTTCATTATTAAATGTCCTCCATAGGCACTCACAGATGGTGGCACAGTTATGGAAGTGCAGCCTTGTTGGAGGAAATGGCTCTATTCAGGAATGTTTTGAGGCTTTGCAGACTGACCATACCTCCTCTTTACTCTCCACTTCCTGACTGAGGAGGCAACTGAGTGAGAAGCTACTTCACACTTCAGCCGCCATGATTTCCCCATCATGATGAGCTGTATTCTGTTGGGAGCTGACTCCTAACTGAAAGCAGCTATCACCTTTGCAGTCATCTTAGGCCACATATTTGCAGGTTAATACTTTTCTACCCTGACAAGAGACTTGTTTTTCTAGCATTATGTTTTTGAAAACAGCCCACAACAGCTGAGTACACTCTGATAAACATCTTGTTTTTCTCAGACATATCCTGGACTTATGGTTTAGTGCCCTCAGCTGCAAGGCACTTGTGGTTAAGTGTCTCCAGCTGCACTCCCCTGCTTGTACTTATATACCCATAACTGGCTTTCAATAAAGGAGACTTGATCAGACACCCTGTCTTGTCTCCATTCTTTGTGTCTCTTGCCCCTCCATCGCCACTATCTCCCTTCCAGACCCTGTTGACTGATCCGCGGGCTGGGTCAATATTCCTCTTAAACCATAAGCCAAAATAAAACTTTCCTTCCTTAGTTTCTTCTTTTCAGGCATTTGGTCACAGCAAAAAGAGAGATGAGTAACAGATGTGTTGAGCCCTTGGGCATCTGATTTTCCTCCCCCTTTCAACAGGTTCTAGGTAAATCTGGGAATGGATGTTGAGGCTGGGGCTCCCTGTCCCTCTAAGGCAGGTGGTCTATAGCTGGGGTTCCCAGTGTAGTTTCTCTGATATGTTTCCTTCTCTATAACTGAGCTCTGGTAACAAATTAGCATATTCTAAAGTTCCTCGGATAAGAAGAGTATATACCTGCTTGAGGAAGAAGGTTAAAATGATTTCGTCAATGAACAGAAACAAGAAAAGAATAGCATTCCCTTTGATACACTCATTAATCCTATAAAAAGTATTTAATTACTCTATTCCCTATATGTTATATGTTTATTCCAGAATAGTGAAAAAATATTTCTTAAATTGCATCTTGTAGATTCTAAATTAAGAAGACTAATAGACAAACGAATGCATTTCTTAATCATTTCAATCTGCAGCTCACAGAAAGAGCCTAAGTGTGCCTTTTTGCTTAGACAATACTTCCCTATATCAGACAATATTGCATTTATATGTAATGCTTTGTCATTTGGCCATTTACAACCATAGAAGCAAGAATGACAATGTTAATAAGCTAACACATAAACTCATGCTAACTTTTCTCTACCAAAAGAAAACTGACTGGACATGGTAGCACACGCCTGTTCCTCAGTACTAGAGGACAAAGCAGGAAGATCATGGGTCCAAGACCAGCTTGACCTACTTATTAAGACTCTGTCTCAAAACAAAGTAGTAGAGGGCTCAGGGTACAGCTCAATAACAGATAGCTTGCTCACCAAGTGCAAAGCCCTGGTTTAAAACTCTAATACTGCACACTTTAGATCTGTGTGCGGACACATGTATACAACACCATAAATTTTTACTTTGGGTCCAAGTTGCTGAGGCATTTAAAAGAACCTGGGAGATCCCTAATAGAATTGGCTAGAGAAAGTCACCAAGGTTGAATCACAGTTACCAATTGTGTTTCCAGGCATTTATCAGGATTTAACAGCAAAGAAAAAAAGCATATGAATAACAAGTACACTGGAAAGCTAGAAACGATGCTGCTGACACCATGAAATCTTCACAGACTGTGGCAGTCGACTTCTGAATGAAGACCCTATGACTTTAAGAAAACAAAGATCCTGACATCGTAGAAACACAGCTAGTCACAATTGTCAAAATAACTCATGGCTCGTTGGCTTAGTGTACAGTGCTTGTGTGCAAAAAGAATTATCAGGGCTCTGTGGTTCACAGCTTCTCACTGCTGTCAGAGGCCAATTTCCTTATCAGTCCAGCAGGAATGTGTAATTAAAGACAATAGCCTGAGCAGCTGTATTGGCAAAACAAGTCATTTGTCTCCCCTTCCCCCATTCCGTCTGCTCACAGAGCATCAGCTCCATCTTCAAGGCTCGCTGAAAAGGCAGAGCAAGAGGAACACAGATCCACTTCCCACTGTAATTGCAAAGGTCAAAGGAACGATGCAAATGATTTAGAGTTAGGCATTCAAAAGTTCCTGAGATAGGGAAGTTTGGGGGACAATAAAGGGTCCTGAAACAGGAATGCTGTAAAGAATTTAGCAGTAGGCTCTGCAAGTGCAAAGCCCAACTTAGAGTATTTTCCAACTTGTGTAGTCTGAATCACCCACGGAGCTGATTTCTAGCTATGAATGTATCACTGAACACGGAATCTGGAAAGAGTTGGGAAGAGACATAGCAGGATGCTATGACATAGAATTTCTACTACACGGACATGAGCAAGAATAATCTCGTGAGCACAGGTGATAGAAAAGAATAGTAAACTATAAAGCTGTGGTTTTGAATATTTATTGCCTCTGTAATACAATGTAATTTATTAAAATTTTATATCATTTAATTTTCAGTAATAGCTAGGTTTAATTACCACTTTGCAGAATTCCTGAAAGCAATCATCTCTCACACTGGCTCCAGGCCACCACCGTCTGTACTGCATGCCGCCTGCCACCACAAGTAACAAATGGCATCCTGGTCATTAACAATGGAAGAGAATGGATAAAAACATTCATCTCAGTGGCAGAATTTGTTCAATTCTTTAGTAACTCTCCTCAGAATACCTTTGCAAAATGATCTCACTGAAGCTGGTAAAAGACTCATTGAGAAAACGCTCATGTATTTCTACCAAAACAATAAAAATCCCAGTTTCTTTTTATAATAAATGTTGAAAATATATTTTACAACCCTCTTGTCACATATGTGTAGCCAGATGCTAATAGGAAATTTCGTCCAAAGCACTGAGACAATAAATTCAGAGTGGAGTAAAGGGGATACTGGGAATTAAAACAAACAAACAAACCAAAAGATGACCTAAAAATAAACCATCACATATGCACATGCTTACAACAATTATTACCCAAGCTCCAACTTCTAGAACAATGGAGATGGTGCCATGCTTATCCCTGCCATCCTTAAAACAACTGAAAACTCTGGCAACTATCTTGAAAGAAACTAAACTGAAAAGTAGAGGGACAGAGAGAAGCCAGAGAAGAAGAGCTGGCTGGTTGCTTTTTCACCCCATAGATCTCAGACTGAGAAGTGAAGAAGCAGCTAACAACCGTAAAACCAGTAAACACAGACCACACCCCTCTCCAGTGTGCACTCTCTCGGTGGTAAGTCTGCCCAGCATGTTAACTGCAGCATGTCAACATCCTAGCCACACTCTGATCTAGCCTGTTGTTTGCCTATTCAGATTCAGTTTTGTATTCTTCCATAGTAGAGGTGTGTGTGTGTGTGTGTGTGTGTGTGTGTGTGTGTGTGTGCGCGTGCATGCGCTCATGCACATATTTAAAAAGATTCATGTAGTTCAGAGACTTAGGTTGGAATGTTTTCCTCAATTGCTTCTCTGTTGTTTTATTTAAGACAGGGTCCCTCACTGAACCTCAATGTCTTCGCTAGACTGGTTGCCCAGTAACACCCCAGGATCCATCTGCCTCCAGCATGGCAATTACAGGCGCATGCAGTCATGCCCAGCTTTTATGAGTACTGAGGACCCAAACTCAGGGCCTTATGCTTATAAAGCAAATACTTCCCCCAACTGAGCCATGTAGTAGAAACTCTTCTTAACCTTTTAAAAATTAAAATAATTTTAACTGTCCCTTAAAAACACAAAAGTTGTACATTTTAATGGAGTAATGCTTTGGGACCTGTGGCTGGGATGGACATGAAAACATAGAAGCCATCATTTCCTCTGAAGTATCCTGAGAACACTGAAGCCTACCAGGAAGCACATGCTTCTTATTACAATGAAGTCTTCTTCAAAGTCTAATCGCACACTGAGTCGTTAGAAAATGCCACCACATCGGTCTGGAGAACAGCTCTGTAAAATTTATATTTCCTGAATTCAGGAGTTCACAGACTGTCATGTGGAATGTCTGAGAAGCTAGGGCCTGGAGCCTGCCTGCCCCTGAATAGATCTTCTAAGGTGCTGAGTGGACAGATGGTAAGACAAACTGTGCCTAGTGGGGAGGTCCCGCTGTCGGGAAGGGTGAAGGTCATCGCCACAGGGTCCTACACTGCAGTATTTAAGAAGCTCCCTGAGAAAATGTCCAGATACAGTATCTCTGAGATAGAAAGAAAACCAGGCTTCTGACCTGGGGCAAAATAGGCTCCTGGAGGCAGGGAGGGCAGATGTCAGCAGAGTGAAGAAAGGACAGGCAGGTAAGGGCAGAGTTTGTGTGGTTCTCCGGATGCACCCAATTGCTAGCAGGTCACCTCTTTCCAAATAAAACCCATCACATAAACTCAGACTAGATGGGATTGGCTACAATGTTACATCTGAGCAGCGTGTGCTCTGCATCCTTGAAAATCTCTAAAAATTGCTCAACCTAGACCCATAAAGAGGAAAAAAATGGATGCATTCTTTAATCATAAGTTAGGCCCTCAGATATTATAGAAATAGGCAAACTGCAATTATTAATCTGTCCAGTGATTGCCTGAGGCCGATTAACCTCAGGAGAACACCAGACAAGGTATTAACGAGGCCATGGCCAAGGGCTGATGGTTGTGACGGCTCTTTACAGTGTTTCAAGTCTTTACTTGATCCCTCAGTGAAGTAAGACAAGAAGACAAAGGGAAGGCAAGTCACCCCGGGAAGGAGCAACATCTCTTTCATATTAGAGCATTTTATCAGGACAGATTATTAGGACACGGCTGACATTTAATAAGCATTTCAGCCACATGCTGTCTGTCTCATACTGTGTGATTTGGTGTACTTCTTTGACTGGCACATGGAACAGATGGACATTTTCTGTTTGCGTTTATGATTCTCCTGCAGGGTGAGGAATGAGCAGGTGCATCAGGGAACCACACAGACAGACCCTGCCCTTACCTGCTGGTTCTCCCCTCACTCCCCTGACATCTATCCTCTCTGTCTGCAGGAACCCAATTGCCCCAGGTCAAGAGACACCTGATTTTCTTTCCATCTCGGAGATACTGTATCTAGAGATTTTCCCAGGGAGCTCTTTTTGTGCTGTAGCGTAGGACTCTATCTCCCTGGTCTTCACTCTTCTCTGCAGTGTGATCCCCCAGGTAGGCACAGTTATTTCTTAGAAGGTTTTCTGTTATTGCTTGAGAAAATGAACAGGACGAACTGGTACCACGTGTGTCTGTTCCACACCAGAGTGGTATGGCTTCTCTGAGTTCGTCTGGGTGGAGACAGGTCTAGAGATGGAGAAGACAACACAACTCCACAAACATGCAAGCAGCCTTTAACGAGGAGATGAAAGTGCATGGAGGGGCTTCACATAGGCTCAGAGGTTGAATAGAAGCCAAGTGACAGCAAGACAGGAAGGTAAAGGCGGGATCTATGTGCTTTTCTGACTCTCTCTTTCCTCGTCCCACTGAAGAACAATACCATTGGGAAGACAGTGTGCTGATTTTGAATGCAAACACCTCTTTGGGGTGCTATTAAAGAGGAAATCACATTGGATTACTAAATGAGATCACTCAGGTGAAAAACAACTAGAGGTGAAATATAACTTGTGATCATAAGGGGAAAGGTACGCTTAAATAGTACTTGAAAACGCTCAAACTCCTCATTGGATATGCTATAAGCAAAAGGCATAGGAATATTCCCACATACGGTAAAACCTGGGAGATCCTCACAAAAAAGATTGCATAGGTGTTCTATGTAGTGACACATTTGTGTCTCATGACCCCCAAAAGACAGAACTTTTGGCAGATATCCACATGCTGTGAGATCACTGAAGACTACGAACTTAACTTACTGTTAACTCGGTGTGTTAACATGACCTGCTATGAAGAAAACAGTGTAACCAGCCTTCCTATGCTTTGACGTTCTCATGAAATCAATTTTTTACAACTAAGCTGGTGCATAGCTTTAATCTTATGTACTTTCTATCTGACCTGGAATACTGTGTGTGCACATCTGTGTGTGCCTGTCTGTGCGTGCCTGTCTGTGTGTGTGCATGCATGCCTGACTCTGTGTGTCTGTCTTGTAATCATTTGCTGTAGGCAACAAGAAGGTTAAAAGCACCCTTAAACAATACATATCCCATAAATGTTGAAAACAACATGTAGCTATAGCTTGATATATTGATATTTGTGTGTTGTTTACTATTTTGGGTCAAACGGATCAAGAAAACAACCTCCTCCCTTGAAACCTGCTAAAAATTCCTGTAAAGAAGCCCTCATTGCTTCCTCTGCCATGCTTTCTGTGCTGATCAACAGAGCAAAGGCCTTTGTTAGGAGCACACACAGGATCAAACACACACAACAGACAGGAACAATGCATATATATCAGGCACAGATACACATGATAGACAGATCACAAACAACCCAGTAATCACTAACTACAAACACACAGAAGGCATAGGTGGAAAGAGGTGGAAAATTCAAATTGGGCTCACACTTAGTCAAATGAACATTAACAGATGTTTTCACCCCTTATTGAGGCACCAATGCACCTCTGAGGTTATTTGTGACATGCTAACTGACTGATCTGACATGGTTCTGAAGACGAACCTTTCTTCCTTTCTTCTCTTCGCCTTTCCTCTTCTTTTTTTTTTTTTTTTTTTTTTTTGGAGACAGGGTTTCTCTGTGTAGCCTTGGCTGTCCTGGAACTCACTCTGTAGACCAGGCTGGCCTCGAACTCAGAAATCCACCTGCCTCTGCCTCCCAAGTGCTGGGATTAAAGGCGTGTGCCACCACTGCCCGGCTGCCTTTCCTCTTCTTAAAACAAATTTTGTGAGGTAGCAGTATGGCAAAGACAGGTAAAAGAGCTTGTCATCAAGCTTGATGACCTGTGTTCAATTCCCAGAACCAACCTGGTGGAAGAAAAACAACTGGTTTCTGCAAGTTAGCCTCTGAACTCTACGTACTTGCAATGCCATGAACATGCCTGTACACACACACACACACACACACACACACACACACACACACACACACCTATCAATCCATCAGTCAATTAAAATAAATAAATTTAAAGAAAGTTCCCAAGGGTTGGTTAATTCTTGTTGATTATTAAATTGGACTTTAAAATATATTAAGAAGACTTGGTAAAACATCTTATTCCCATAACTATTCATCCTTATATACCTCTGATCTGAAAGTCTACCTGTCAGGAGGGTGGCAATAGGAGATGGAGTTTGGGGAAATTATTAGGTCCTAAGAATGAAACCATCATGAATAGAATTAGTACCCTTGTGTGAGAGAGATTTGTTGGCCACTGCAATTCAAGGACACAGTGAACAGATACCTACTGATAGAGCAGAACATCAGCCCTCTCCAAGACTCAGATCTAAAGACGTCGCCATCTTGAACTTCACAACTATGGGAGATAAGTTTGCATTATAATTATAAAACATTCGGTTTGTGGCATTTTACTATGGCAGCCCAGATGTTAATTGTTATGTCTTATTACTAAGACATATAAGTAATATTTAACCACATAAAATTTAAATTTTCCCCATAAGTAAACTGAAGACTTATTAACCTTCTTCAAGAGGAAGAAAAATAGTGTCATGCACGTAATATCCCCACTCCATCAAGCATTCCCCAGAGAAAAATAAGCATTCTTGAGTTTAGGAAGAACAATGTGATCCAAGAATCAGTTACTGCAGCTCAGTCTCAAACTCTGTTGCTGCTTTGAAAACCTGATTCCCTGATAACCAAAAAGTAACTGACAACGCTAAGCCCAACCAAAACTGTAAGAACTCAGCAACAACCAATACCTTATATTTCTGCAGAGCTGGAATTGGCATCAAAATAGGTGTCATTTGTGTTGCAGATCACAATGCCACCAGCTACTTATCACCTTCCCTGCAAAAGATATAATCCTCATATTCTCAACTCCTTGCAGGCAGAGCTTATCTGCCTAACCATCATCGGGGTTGACCGCTGACTTAACTTACCTACTTCTGCCACATAAAACAGAAGCTCATTTAAAAAGAGCAATGTGTTCTTGGTAGGATGTGTCTTCAGCTTGGATTTCAAAATGAAGAATCATGGAAAAGATCCTAACAGATCAGAGCCTCAAGCAACCCAGCAGCAACGGGAGAGGAGGCTGAACCCATCCACAGAGGGTCGTGGGGTTGCTGTAGATCACATTACCATTCTGCGAATTCTTGTGAAACATAATGCCTGAAATAAGGTCTTGAAATGCATCCAGAAAGTAAAAGCCCAGAGTCTGTGACCCCTGTCTTGTCCCCCGAGCTGACATCCCACAATTCTTTGCTAGATCCTTTCCCAAAGATAAAGTACACAGCATCGCAGCATCACTTACCCACATTATCAGAGGAGACGGCATCGAATCTGCGGTTTCCACAGGACTGTTACTTATTAGAACTATTTTCAGAGCTGACTGCCTTCCAGTTCTCCAGTGCCTGAAACTTATTTTAGAAAATGAACCCATTTTTATTTCCTATCTTCTTCACCTTAACATTACCTGAATATCAAGAATCTTGGGATTCTTCCATTTTTTGCAGGCAATCTTCAATTAAAGCATGATTTCTTTATATACTGTCATAAATGTAATGAATATGCCTGTGAGTGTGGCAATATTAATGTGGATCTCATCATTTGTCTTTTCCAAGAGCTTATCAGTGTGAAGAGATCTCATCAAAGGCCCTCGGGCCTTCAGAACCTAGCGTTATTAAAAATCAATACCAACACCATGAATGACACATGGGCATTCTTCTGAGAAGAAAACCACATCTGTAGTTTCATAAATGGATTTCAAATAAAGAGCAAACTAATTTGTTCAGTGTAAAAGGAAGCTTCTCAGGGCAGGACAGTAAAACGCAGTCATCTGAGCAGACTCCCTTCACATCTTTTCTCACTTAAAAGGAAAACACGGGTCAAGTGTCTCTCACCTTTCTGATCACATCAGTGGTTTTTAACTATCTTAGATGGCATTTCACCCAGATTGTTTTTGGAAAGAACAGGAAATCTGTAAGCTTGCAAGTCTTTTAAATTCTATATGAAGCGGAAACAGGATTTGTAAATGTGGTATTAGAATAAATGAGTGCAGGTTGTTATTTTCTAAAGCACATCAAGATTCAGTGCTATGAGCAGTCACTGAATGTGTGTGCCCGTCCATCTGTAGGTGAAGCAGAGACACAGACTGGAAAATTTCCCAAGGTAGGTTTAGATAAGATGGTCAGATGGTCACATGCAATGTTTTATTATTGTTTTAATAGTACTTTGTTGTTCTTTTCTTTCTTCCTCTCTTTCCTTCTTTCTTTCTTTCTTTCTTTCTTTCTTTCTTTCTTTCTTTCTTTCTTTGAAACAGGGTTTCTCTGTGTAGCCATGGCTATCTTCGAACTCACTCTGTAGACCAGGTTAGCCTCAAACTCAGAGATCCTCCATCTCTGCCTTCAGAGTGCTTGTATTAAAGGCATGTTCCTCCACTGCACAGCAGAGTAATATTTTTAAACAACGACCAATAAATATTGACATTAGTGTCCTCATTATCAGTTAATTTTGATGGCATAGTTATATTATTAACATCAAAGAACTACAAAGCTAGTAATAAGTAATAAGACCAAGTCTAGACAGAAAGCGAACATGACAGATGTAATTCTAGAATTTATCAACCTGAAAACAACTTGATGACCCTGGAAAATGAAGAGGACAAAAGAGAAACCAAGAAAGTGAGCACCAACGTTACGTCTCAGGGGCTTAAGGAATAAATATTTGAGTCCAAGACCGCCCAAGGCTCCCTGGTAAATACTCAATATTTTCAGCAAAATGCCACACAAAGAATATGGATGAGCTAAAAGCAGACTGGCCTTCACAGGGGCTAAAACCAGACTTGAATCATCTCAGTGTCTGAGAGGATTAAGTGATCTGTCCAGATGAGTTGTTTGGACACTAAAGGGAATCTTGCCCAGAAAAAAGAAACAATGTCCAAATTTTCAGATTATCTCTATAATTCTTCATGAACAACACCTGACACTCAATGAAGAAAGAAGAAGGGGAAGGTGAGGGGGAAGATGAGGGGGAGAAATATCTGCCTAGAAACAATAGAAACAAATCCAAAAGAGATTTGAATACTGAGTTATCAGTGGCAGGTAAGGAAACTATTATTACCTCTCAGTCAACTAAGCAGAAGGCAGAGAGTTGATTTGGAAATCGGGGAAAAAGTTAAATAGAAAGTCTCAATCCAAAGGAGAACAGACGGCCAGGTGAAAATAAAAAGTGAGTTAATAAAAAGATAAGGTGAGATATAACCTAACAACAGATAATTCCTGAAGGAAAACATCAGAAGGAAACATGGGGATTGAAGAATACAGACTCAGAAAAGGTGAAAGCACATACAGAGGCCATGATAAAGTAGCTCAGAAAAAAAGGAGTGCAGGATAAAGCAGAAACAATATGTGAAGAAATAATACCACCAGGTTTTCAAAAAAAACCACCAGAAGAAGGTAACACAACAAACTCTTAGAAGAACAATTAAAAAGCAATCAATACTTAAGCATGTCACAATCAAGCTGCTGAGTAGCAATGACAAAGGAAATGATAAAATCAGTCAGAAGATACAGTCAGGGCTCCCTATTCAAGTGTTTCAGATGCCCAGGTGTGACTACTCTGTTCTAAGCACAAGATACATTGTAACAATACACTATATGTCGCTGACATATATGCAGCAGTATTAAGAACTTAGACATGAGTGATGCATACAGGAGATGTACAGAAGACATACAGAGGTTATATGCAGTTGCTACAGAGATAGAATATTGACTTGAACAACTGCAGGTCCTGCTATCTGTAGGGATCCTGGAACCAATCTCTCCACACACTGCAAGGGACAGTTACATTAACTTTAGAAAAATGGCAATAAAACACCATCTGACTTCTCAATGGGAGCAAAACAGTAAATCAAAGAAATATCTTCAAAGGACTAAAAGAAAGTAACTCCCAGCAACGAATCCTGTGTCGGCCAAAAATATCCTTCAGATTTTAAGGTCCTTCAAATTTTACTTTTAATATCAAAATAATAATAGCATTTCTGATCAGCAGAAATAATGCTGGTGTAAGTACAGCTATAAAAGAGAATCTCTCAAGGAGAAAAATAATTTCAGAAAGAGAAACTGAGATGCTGAATAGACTGAATACAGAGGAGTGGCAAGGAGACAGCAGGGTGCATCCTCTGGTGGCCCAAGCCTGAGATCCCAGCTACTCTGGGGATAGAAACAAGAGGGTCTGAAATTCAAGGTCACCTTGAACAACCTAGTGAGACATTTTCTTAAAGATGACTAGGGACTTAACTCTAGTACAACGCTTGCACAAAGCCCTGGGTTCAGTCCCCAGCACTCCATAAACTGGGCATGGCTGTGAATGCCTATAATTCCCAGTATTTAGATGTTGGTAGCAGGAGAACGGGCAATATAGTGTGTTTCAGTTTGAGTCGAGAGTGAACATGAGAGCCCATCTCAAAATGGAAAGTGATTATAAAAACATAACTATCTCAATCCCACAGAATATGTACTTTAAACAAATGAGGCTGAGAGTAAATAAATGGAAAAAGTAATATTTACAACTTCAACACTAACCAAGAAAAGCTGATGAATCTTCACAATAAGACAATGCAATCATTAGGCCTGGAAGTATGGGCTAAAAACAAAGATGGGAATGTTACCAGATAGAAATGGAAATACTTGAAAAGAAAATACAATGTAGAGTTTATGTCAGTCTAAGGACACTATCTCAAAATACATAAAAAGGAAAATGCTGGAAATGAGAGAATAAATAAAGAACCCCACATCGTGTTTGGACATTGTTGACATCTCTTCCTGAACAATAAAAAATGTGAAGAAAACATCTGGAAGGATTTGAACAAGTTTGGTAAACTTTTTAATGAACATATAGAGAACAGAGCACCCAACTAATGTTAACTATCCTCTCCGTTTCCTCTCCCTCTCCTCTCTCCTTTGTCTCCTTCCTCTTTCTCTCTCCTCTCCTCCCCTCCTCTTTACATCACTGTATATACTTCTTCAGTGGTGCAGCACAGTTATGACATTAGCAAGAATAGAATTTGCATGCGCTTAACTGTGCAACCTTTAACAATTTACACATCAGTACAGTATTTATGGTGCTTCAGAAACCTGAAACCTTGACCCAGACCAAGGACTAGCCACAATGAATATATACATATAAAGCTATTAGGGCATAGATAGATAGGTAGATAGATAGATAGATAGATAGATAGATAGATAGATAGATAGATAG
>JANHMN010000004.1:90949143-90980544 GCA_030674055.1 Rhabdomys pumilio
GACAGACAGACAGACAGACAGACAGACAGACAGACAGACAGACAGACGAGAGGATTCCAGAGAGGATGGTGTTTGTAAAACTGCCACAGAAGGAGGGAGGAAAGAGACTGTGGTGTTAAAAGAGAGGCCAGGAGACTAAAGGGGGCCAGATGTTAAAGGGCCCCACAAGCAAACATTGGGGCTTCTCTTCACACTGTGAGTGAGTATAGCAAAACTGTAAAAATTTGTCCTATGGAAGAAAGACAGGCAGGGGTGGGTATCAATCTATTGAATCTCATTTCAAAACAGGTCCCGTTGTGCATCAGTTGAGATCTCAGGATATAATCATGAGTCCAACACTCTGCAACAAGTTTATCTGGGAAAGTTTGGGATCCAGTAATTACTAATGGGCAGGACTGGAGCAGTGAAGAATCCAGCCACAGCAATAAAGAAAACCAAACAAAGAAAAAGAAAGATATAGGCAGATATAAGTGGCATCCACCATTCAAGGGGGGGAGCCTCCTGCTCCAGGCCCAAATCTTATACAGGTGGAGAAATTATGGCTAGGCAGAGAACCCTCAGTAATAAAACTTACAGGGCACCAGGGAAAGCCACTTAAAAGGAGGTGACTCTCTGGAAGCACTCTGCTATAAAACTGCCTACACATGGTGCCACAGAATACTGTTGGTCACAGAACACAGCAGACGGCTTAGGAGCCCAGTGCCCAAGGATTTACCCCCAGGAGAAGGGCACTGCAAGAGCCAGCACAGAGCCTTTCACACAGTTGGGAAGTCCTTTGTATCTGCTGTCTCTCTAGTGCCCTCTACTGACAACATTTAGTATAGTAACAACGGTCCCCAAAATAAAATATTCGGAGGGCCTAGGAAAGTAGGCAATGGCAGAGTAGATTTGAAGATGACAGGCTATGGATGTATTTAAACTACCCAATAAAGCCTTCTCCATTACTAACTAGGGACAGGTCAAATTCGGAATTTTTTGTTGTGGTAAATTTCCAACCCAAATGAGACCTGTGAAAGAAAACACAACTCAATAATTATGGATATAAACTGCACACCTAGATTGGCCAGGTTCACCACTTCACTACTCTATTCCCCAGCTATGAGACCCTTATAACTTGCGGTTTTTCCAGGCCATGTGCTCCTCCTCCATTGTCCTTCCACCTCCTGCTCCTCCATCGTCTTCCTCCTCCATTGCCTTCCTTCCCAATCGACTTCCTCTTCCCTTGCCTTCCTCTCTCCCCCCTCCCCAAGCCTTTTTTCTCTACCTCCCCTTCTTCTGCCTAATCATTGGCTCCAGCCTTTATTTTACAAATTAAGGTGGACAGAAGGTTCAGTAGAAGTCACCTGTGTACTGACTCACTCCTCCTCTGCAGCCACTCCCAGGAAAGTGGAATTAGCTTCAAAATACAAGGCCGGGGCTATCCACAACAATTTTAAATTTTAGATTTTTGATTAATTTTGTGTGTGTGTGTGTGTGTGTGTGTGTGTGTGTGTGTGTGTACAGTACTGTATATGTGTGCAGCACATGTGCATATGGAAGCCAGAGACCACTTCAATCCTCATTCCTCAGGATCCATCTCCTTATTTTATTGAGACATCTCTCAGCCCAGGGAAGGCTGGCCAGGCCTTATCTGGGCGTCTAGGGTCCCTCCTGCCAATTGGAATCTCCTTACCAATCAATATGCTGGTGTGTGTTTGCAGGCTTATGCAGTCTTGTATCCGGAAAATGGAACCAGGAGGTCTGTGTGGGCCTGTCTGACTGCCTAACCCACTCGGAGTACCATGTGATAGGCCGAAGCCAGAGTTAGTCTGCAGCAGTGGTGGAAATTCACCCGGTCAGTGATGGCAGGTAGCGGCAATGGAGTCCACGTGGCATAGAGGCAGTTGCAGCATCGGTAGAGGCAGGCCACATGGCATCGGTCCTGCCTGGTTACAGCAGCCTGCAGCTGCAGCAGCCTGCAGTCACAGCACCAGTGAAGTGTTTATAAAAAGATAAAAGTGCCGGGAGCCAAGCCCAGGAAACTACCTGCTGTTCTAGAAAGACTAGTCAGTACAAGGTTAAGAAAGGACGTTCACAGGTCTCAGGTCTCAGGAACTTAAAGAACGTCTGGCATTTCCTTAGAGTTGGTTATGACAGTGGGATGGTCTAGGGCAATAAGGATATGACAGCGGACTGGTCTTAGACAATAAGGATTCCATAGTAGGATAGCCCTAAGCAATGACCCTCGCCCAAACTTCCCGGTTTGCTGTGTCTTTATAACCTGCCACCCAAAATTAAAGTTTCAGAGCTTGATCAGAACCTCAGACTTGCTCTCATTCTTTGTGTCTCTTGTCCTTTCATTCTTTTGCCCCTTCCCTAAGGTCTCGTCGAATCCCAGAGGGCCGGGGCAATAAAGAGATAAAGAGAGTATGTCCTGTGGGTGTGTGGAGAGGTATGGGGAAGGGGAAGAGGATGTCTCAGCAGGCCCATGTAGAGGCATCTCTTCCCATGAGGGACCAGTCACACACCAGTATAGTATAGTTTATTGAGGGCATGAGGAGGGGAGCCAGGAGGGTAGTAGAGGCGTGGGGGGGGGGTAAGAGAAGCAGAGAAGCAGAGGAGAAGTAGAGGCCAGCCATTATCATGTGGAGAGGAAGAGGGGGGGAGGGGACAGAGAGGCAAGAGAGTAAGAGGGTAAGAGATTAACAGAGACGGGCGGTGGTGGAGGCAGAGGCAGGCGGATTTCTGAGTTCGAGGCCAGCCTGGTCTACAGAGTGAGTTCCAGGACAGCCAGGGCTACACAGAAAAACCCTGTCTCGAAAAACCAAAAAAAAAAAAAAAAAAAAAAAAAGACTAACAGAGAGAGGAGGGGGCAAGCAGCCCCTTTTATAGTGGACCAGGCCTACCTGGTGATTGCCAGGTAACTGTGGGGAGAAGCATACCTGGCTGTTGCCAGGTAGCTGTGGAGGTGGAGTTTAGACAGAATACTAACACATTATGTAACCTGGATTGTATTCACTCCCATTATCCTTCATGTCTTCTTACTAAGTCTTCCAGGTTCTCTTCTCAGTACACAACAACAACAACAACAACACACACATTTTTTAACTCTATTGTCTCCACATGAAAGGATGCGATCTTTGTCTTTCTTACTTAGCTCAGCAGGACACCTTCAGTTCCACCCATTTTCCTGAAACATGATTCTGTTTTCCTTTACAACTGTAGCATGTTCCATTGTTAAACCATATTTCATATTTCATTATCTATATAGCTATTGGTTGAGACCGTGACAGATTCAATAGCTTAGCTATCGTGAACAGTGCCAACATGAACATATTCAGTGATCTTGAATGTATGCTGATTTTGATTCCTATGGTGGCTTAACTAAGAACAGCCACCATAGGTTCATATATTTGAAAGCTTGGTCACCAGGGAGCCATATTATTGGAAAGGACTAGAAGGATTAGAAGATGGTGGCTTTATTGGAGGAAGTGTGTCCCCAGGGGTGAGCTTTGAGATTTCAAAAGCCCACGGCAAGACCAGAATCTCTCTGTTTGCAGATCAGGATAGAGCTCTCAGCTATTTCTCCAGCACCATGCCTGCCTACTACCACACTCCCTACCATGATAATGGACCAAGGAAAGTCTAAGGAAGGCCCCACTTAAATATTTCTCTTATGATAGTTACTTTGGTAATGGTGTCTCTTCACAGCAATAGAACAGTGACTAAGAATTCCTTTAGGCACATTCACAGGAGTGACTTATCTGGATCATGTGATAGTTCTCTTTTAACTCTTTGAGAACCCTCCACTTACTCCAGAGTAGCATTTACATTGTCCTTGACAGTGTATGGAAATGTCTCCTGTCTTCACCCTCCACACCCTCACCAGCGTTTGTCATCATCTTTTTTCTTGGTCACAGTCATTCCCACTGGGGGCGAGATGGAATTACAATGCAATTTGGATTTGCATTTCCCAGTAGGCTAAAGACACCAAACACTTTTTTTATTGAGACCATACATTTTTGACCAGCGCACCTTGACCTGTAGATGGGAGCTTTCTGGAGAAGGAGAAAGAACTACTGAGGTGGACGGATAATGGGTTTTGAAGTGGGCCAGGAGAAGGCAGAGGAAATGATAAGAATCAACAAATTCAAAAAAGATAAAACAGTAAACAAAAATACCCATACACTCCAAGTCCCCTGTGGACACCAAGTAGCAAAGTTCATGTGCTCATGTCCCCGGGCTCACTGTACTTACAAAGCAGAGCTTTCTCCTCAGAAGGCAAGCTGGGTCAGGTGTCACAACTCCTAAGATGATTGACAGTAACAGCTGTGCAGAGTCAGTTCCTGGTATAGGAAATGCAGAGGAACAGAGCTGCTCTGAGAAGCTTAGCAGGCTTAGTCAGGACATCAGGTGCAGGAAAATGGCAGCCAGTCCATACAAACACTGCCACAGCCAGCTTACAACGAGGGGAGCAGTGCTTACACCTCAAAACTTACTAAAGTTAAAATAGCTTATGACATTTTAATGTGCTTTTAAGTTTCTGGCATTCTTAAAATCCAGCCTGGCTTTCTGCAGCTCCGTGGCCACCTTAATTCAGCAGCTGTTCCAAGATCATTTGGGAGCAGGGTTCTGTGAGGAGTAAAGTGGCAAAGTAGTGTCTCCAGAAGGGCCCACCCACCCATCTGCTAGCTACAAAACTGTGACTTCACCAGTGGTACAACTCCACACGGTGAGATCGAAGTAACTGTCTGCAACTACAACTCAGTGCTTAGATACAAAACAGGACAGTCCAGTGCTGTCATGGGGGGGGGGTGGGCAGTAGAACTGTAGATGAGAGTAGAACAGGACAGGTAAGTGACTGCTGATACTGCAGTGTGTGTGTGTGTGTGTGTGTGTGTGTGCGCACGCGCGCTCATATGCACACATGTGTGCAATGCATATGGACATGTGTGTATGTGCATACATTGTACACATGTAGGGAGCTCAAAGAAGGACATCAGTGTCCTGTTCTTACCCCTTGTTTTATGTCCTTGAGACAAGATCTGTCACTGTACCTAATCAGCAAGCACACAGCAATCCTCCTATCTGAATCCTCCACAGTGTTGGGATTACAAACACACACGGCCACACACAGCTTTTCACAAGAGTGATGGAAATATGAACTTGGGTCCTCATGCTTGTACAGCAAGCACTCATACCCACAGAGCCGTCTGCTTAGGTTTATCTAGGGTATTTTTCTGTACAATTAAGAAACTGTTGACAAGCCGGATGGTGGTGGCTCACGCCTTTAATCCCAGCACTTGGGAGGCAGAGGCAGGCAGATTTCTGAGTTCAAGGCCACCCTGGTCTACAGAGTGAGTTCCAGGACAGCCAGGGCTACACAGAGAAACCCTGTCTCGAAAAACCAAAAAAAAAAAAAAAAAGAAACTGTTGACAATGCCAGGTGGTGGTTGCACACCTTTAATCCCAGCACTTGGACTTGGGAGGCAGAGGCAGGCGGATTTCTGAGTTCGAGGCCAGCCTGGTCTACAGAGTGAGTTCCAGTACAGCCAGGGCTACACTGAGAAACCCTTGTCTCAAAAGAAAGAAAAAAAAATGAAAAGGAGAAAGATACAAAAACAAAAAGAAGGAAAGACAGACAGGAAGGAAGGAAGGAAGGAAGGAAGGAAGGAAGGAAGGAAGGAAGGAAAAAATTTGTTGCTGATAAAATCATTCCATTATTGAGGGTGGCCAGGTTTTTATTATGAATAGAAGAAAATATCCAGAAGCCTCTGAAAGACTCTGGAGTATACAAACAGTATGAGTAACCTCTCCCATGTATGGCTATGGAAAGGATTTTGTTGTAGATATGAGGGAGATAACAGCAGAGACATCTGGAAAAGTCTAGAACACAGAAAGAAAGAAGACTGAACATGGCCAACAGACTGGACCTGATCAGAAGAGAAGCAGTAAGAGATCAGAGAGAGGGAGTGGGGTGGGGGAAGATGAAGACAAAGGACCAAGAGAGCACATACCCAAAATAGCAGGGTTATAAGGAAATTGAATGACTGGGGAGAGGGAAACCCATGAGCTGGAGAGGTTTAGAGTGGGAGGTGGGGATTGTAGTAGGATAATTATTCTGCTACACTGTATTCGCAGTGGAGCTTGGTGATTAGGCAGTAGAAGAGGAGGTGGAGCTGGGAGAAGAAAAGAGGAAGGGGAAGGGAGAAGGAGGCTAGCCACCTTAGAGAACCATGGATGGGTCAAAAGCTGTCCTGGGTAGCAACTTCTATCAAAAGGTTAGATATTGGGTAACAACTCTAATTGTGTGGGCATCTTGTTGACTGAACATTTCTAAATATAAAATCCTTTAGATAATCATTAAGTTTTAAGAGTCTCATTTATGAGGCAAGGGTGGCAGATATTGTCTGGGGTTCAGCCAAGCTTTGTGGATGCAGTGTGGTGGGTTGGCAGAGCCATCCCCCTTGCTGACGTCTCGTGGGTGGGTGCCAGGGCCTGTGCATCTAGCTCGCCAGAGCCCCTGTCAGAGCCAAGGAGCAGTGGGAACATGGTGGCATCCCAGGAATAAGCCAGACTGGGCAAAGTTTTCTAAATATCAGCCCTAAAGGGGACAGCTGAGAAGATAAGAGGCCAGCATGGACACTGAAAAGAGCCAGGTTCCCAGCACAGACTCTGAAGTGTGTAATATGTCCTTGTGACACTGAAGAGCTGGAGGCCATCATGTGCTTCTGTATGCTAATAACACCACAGGTAGCCTATTCTCTGCTTCTTCTGCCAGGGATAAGAATGGCTCCTTTTGGTCAAGGAGAACCAGTTTCACAAGTTCCTGAGGAGTGCTAGCTTTTGTCTACCTGCCAGAATTTGGGGAAATGGAGTTTCCTTTGGACCTGACCCAGAGAGAGAGAGAGAGAGAGAGAGAGAGAGAGAGAGAGAGAGAGAGAGAGAGAAGACTGGATGTGGCCAGAGAAGCAAGAGAATGCAAAAGAGCTGAGAGTGGAGATAGTGAGGTAGCAAGAGGTGGGGGGAGGGAGGACCCCGTGGGGAAAACCAACAAGATAAGCTTAACGATCTGAGAAGGGACAGAAGGCTAGCCTTGGGGCCTTTGAAATACATAGCAGGTACCGTGAGTAGGAACAGAGGGAGCCTGAGGCCAGCATGGGCTTTCATGTGCAACCACGGGTATATATGTCTATTTCTCTTCTGGTAGAGCTTAAGGAAATGACTCCTTCTGGGGATGAAAAACCAGTTTCACAAGTTCCTGAGGAAAGCTGGGTAACCACCAGAAATCCTTCTATAGTCCACCCTGAGTTCATGTATAGACACATGGACTGTCTGTGATATAACATTTTCTAATGACTTTGCTGAGGTCAGGAGAAGCTTCCCAGTAAATAAGAGAAAGTTGCTATATGATTATAATGCTGAGCTGTGTAGAGTGAAAAATTATAAAGACCATTTTATGAAATATATATAGGCTTTTCCTTTATCCTGAGCAAAAGAATGCAGGCTCCAGAAGGCGGAACTGAATGTAAGATTTCAGGCCTTCATTGCCCCGAGATATTCCGGGTGGAGGGCATTATCCCTGAATCAGAGGACACTTGCTGGATTACATTCCTCAAGCCTCTGGGAAAAGAACCCACCTGTGGGTGAGGAAAGCCCAAAGCAGGAAGACACATTCCTGACCACAAAAAGATGCAAGTCACCTAGGTGGGGCTATGACCTGAGCAAGTGAGAAATAGTTAACCTGAAATAGTTGGTAATGACAGGGTAGGACACAGTGACTTGATCATTTAGGTTTGGGCTCCTATGTATCCTTGACAACCCCTCACCCCCTCCTCACTCCCATGGTTTGTGGTTTTCCTCTTTAAAAGGCTCCTTAGCCTGTCACTCAGGGTCAAACTCTACTCCTGTGAGAGAATGCAGTTTGACCACTGGCTGCCAGCTCCCTAATAAACCTCTGCTAATTGCATCCAGTAACGGTGTCTTGGAGTTTGTGGGTGTTCGAGACTTCCCGAGACTTGAGTAAGGGTCTCCCGAATTTGGGGGTCTTCAACTGGAATATTAATAACTCAAATAATTTACTCTTAGTTCTAAAAGTAGATGGAAGCTACTATATTATCTAGCACCAAAGAAGTTATTATATAGGCTATGTCTACAACAGTCAGTGGAGCAAGAAATCTTCATCTGCTGGCACCATCTGGATGAACTCAGATCTCTAAATATGACAGCCACAGGAAGCAGTCTAAGCACCAACAGCTGAGAATTAAGTTCTGCTTGTTTGCTGCAACTGAGTTAAAACAATACTAATTATAAAGTAGTCCTAGTTTCTGAGCTAGAATTGGACATACTCTCTCATCCTAGGAGGCTGAGCAGCCTTCCTACTTTTGGAAATGTGAAAAATGGGCGGAAATGAGTAGTGGACACATACAAGTAGATGGAGGGGGGAAGGGTGTTACAGAGAGACAGACAGAGACAGACAGACAGATTAGAGAACAGCCAGAGGCATCTGGAAGAGTCCAGAGCTGAGAAAGAAAATAGTGGACTGAGCATGGCCGCCAGCAGACTGGGTCTGGCCATGAGAGACAGAGGGAAGTTGGGAGCAGGGAGGAGACAGAAAATAAGATAAGAGTGTGAGCATAGTGGAAATCACAGGGTCATAGCAGAAAGAGTAGCTGGGGGAGATTAGGGTAGGGACAGAGGTAAGAGCTAAGAAGCCAGCATGGAATTTGAAAATGCAACAGGTCCTTGTGGTACTGAGAGAGCCTGGAGGCCAGCATGTGCTTTGGTATGCTAATAGGTGCCACAGGTAGCCATTTGTCCTTTCTGCTAGTGGTAAGGTTCCTTTCCATAGATGTTGGGAAATGATTCTAATCCTTTGTCTTAATTCGGCTCCCAAAAGCTGTGCTTCCAGAAGCTGAGGGTCCCTGCCCCTAGCTGGATTTGATTGGTAATAAAGAATTACCATACTGCCAATGGCTGGGCAGGGAACTTTTGGATTGCATGGCGAGGGACAGAGTGGAAGGAGAGAGAGAACCGCCATGATGGGCAAGCAGAGAGATCAGAATTAAAGGCCTACCAACATGAAAGAATCCAGGGAAGCAGCCCCGGGAGGCCACTCCTCGCCTTGTTTCTGGGGAACCAAATATAAAAATTAGATTTAGAAAATGTTAACTCAGGAATACTGGAAGAGACTGGTGCTAGCCACAGGGAAGTTTAGAACTGCCCAACCACTGAGCTAGTTAGGAATTTAGGAATATTTAAAATTAAGCTGACGTGTGTGTGTGTGTGTGTGTGTGTGTGTGTGTGTGTGTGTGTGTGTGTGTGTGATTCTCAAATCCAGAGAGCTCTGGTGAGTGACTAAAGGCTGGCTCACCAGCTGGGAGGGAGCTCAAGGCAGATTAACTATTCATTCATTAACTATTCTACTTACAGGTAGAGGTGAACAGGCTTCACAAGTTCCTAAGTTATGCTGGCTTTTGTCTAACTGCCAGAATTTGGAGTTTCCTTTGGACTGACAGTTATGAACATATAATGATGTCTCTTCGAATCTCCACCCCCATGAACCAGTTTATTCTCTTGGCCTAGGATTGACATCATAGGCATTCGTTTCTAGAATTGCTATTCTATGATGGGCAAGCAGAGAGATCAAAATTCTGTGGTTTCCCTCCCACCATGTTAAGTTTAGACATGAGTGCTGATGGGATCCAATGCCCTAATCTGGTATGTCTGAAGACAGCTACAGTGTGTCACATACATAAAATAAATAAATAAATCAGTTGAAGATGCAAGCAGAGGCCAGATCCTGTGGAGCTAAAGCCATTGAATGGTTAAAGTACTTATGGACCATAACAATATATTGTAGCTAAGTAGACTTTACAATTACATCCCATAAAAACAGAGAGAATGGATAGTATAAGTATATGAAATTCCTTAAACTCCTTAAATTCTGCTAATGACAAAAACAAATTTTTAACACAGATACTACAACGGATGACTCCTTTAGAGACCACCTGTGTCTCCCCTAAACACTAACGTCCAGCTGTTCCAGCTGAATGAGTACTAGTTATGTCAAAAAATTTGCATCAATTACCTGACTTAATAAAATACTCTTACAAAATGGATTCTAAAAATGAGATATAAAGGATATAACTTGTCCAAGTTCTCGGAGTTATTAGTAAATAACTGAAATGTGAAACTGAGCATTCAACCGCAAAGCAGATGTTTTAAAAAGAAAGAAAGAAAGAGAGACAGACAGACAGACAGACAGACAGACCAAAGAATGAATGAAATGTGTTGTGAGCTCCTAAGAGTTACAACCATGCAGTCTCCAAATTAAGGGCTGGTGTGCAACAGATAAACAACTATCATAATGTCCACTAGGTGTCAGACACGAGTTGCAATGGTGTTTTCCAGAACAGAGGACGCTTCAGCTCTCTAATTGAAAACATTTGCAGTCAGGGTGGTTTCCTTGAAAAAACAAAAACTAAGCCAAGTACTGCAGTTACTTTTCTGTATAAAACAGTGATTTGTTTTTTTAACAAGTAAAAAGGCAATAAACTAACAAAACTATGTCACTGCTCTGTTCAATGTGCTCCAGTCTGTGTCCTCATTCAGGAAGAAATTCAAGTCCTTAAGAAAGCCTAGAGCCCTTGCTTCCAGGCTTTTCCCCCTTGCACTTCAGCCCTTAATCTAATTCTGAGAACGTGACAGGCTATATTCTTTATATTTTGTTTTTAGAATCCATTATGTAAAAGTATCTTACTAAGTCAGATAATTGATTCAAATTGTTTGACGTAGCTAGTGCTTATTCTGCAGGAACAGCTGGAAGTGTTTAGGGGAGACACAAGTGGCCTCCAGAGGAGACACCTGTCGTAATATCCTCCCTCACTTCAGTCTCCTGTCTCTGGGACAGACTTGAAACTCTTCATAAATCCCTACATGGTGGAAGCAGACCTAAGGCATTGCAACCATTGTATCTGAAAAACCTTCCAGACCATAAAACAGCTGCAGCCTACTCTTTCTGCCCTTAACTGCTCTCTGTTCCCTTACCCTGACTTAGGTCATCTGGGGCCAGGGAGACTTGCTGCACCAGCCTGGTGACCTGAGTTTGATCTCTGCCACCTACACACAAATCTGGGTGTAGTGGTGTACACTAGCACTCCTGTGGGACTGTGGGAGACAGAGACAGGAGAATTGCCCAATACTTATGGGCCAACCAGTCTGGAGTGCACACTTGCAACAGTAAAAAAAACAGAGACCTGCCTCAACAAGGTAGAAGGGGAGAAGCAATCCTTTGGCATTGTTCAACTGATTGCCACATGGTTGTCCTGACACACACACACCTTCACTCACTCATATGCACACATGAAAATCGCTGGGGTTGGAGAGATGGCTCAGCTTGCTGTTCCTGCAGAGAACCTGAGCTCAGTTTTTAGCATCCATGTGGTGACTCATAACCATCTGTATATACAGTTCCAGAGAACCTAACACCTGACATTTTGGGGTGCTAGGAATGCAGTTGTACACATGCATACATGCAGGGAAATATTTTAAAAGGCAGTATTAAAATTAAATTATTAGTGTTAATCTTGTTATTGGTGTTATTAAATTGTTAATAGTGTTATTAATACTAAAAAGATAATATTTAATCAGGCATGTCAGTTACAGAGGTATATCAACCAACTTTTGTTTTAGTGCCCTGAATATCACAGAACCTTGGTATTCTAAAAATAGTCTGCAAGTACTGGAAGAAATGAGTCAGGCTTTAAGCAAAAGCAAGAGGGTGATGGGCTTGATTATTGCTGGTATAACAGCTTTAATTACATTAATTGCTAGTATCACTGCTTCTGCAATTGCTTTGACACAAGAAGTTAAGACAACTACTTTTGTTAATCATTTAGCAAAAAAGTTACTAATGTTTTGAATATACAAGAGGATTTAGATAGGCATTTGGAAGAATAGATTGATGCTCTTTATCATATTCAAATTATTGGAAGGAGGTCAGAATTTAAGGGTAAGGAGCCATCTCGGGTGTCATGCCAAATACCATTGGATTAATGTTAGTTCTAAAATTTATAGTGGTAGTTACTATAATTAGGAAAAAGTTTAAAGACGTTTGCAGTGTATTTGGAATAATTCTAATACCTCTCTGGATGTTTTAACTTTACATAGTGAGCTTATGAATTTCAGGAATGCTACTCTGCTGTGTTGATGCAGTAGATACTGCTAATAAAATTACTCTTGGCCTGAAGTCAGTATTTCTATTTTAGTCAGGCTTCAAAAATGGCATATATAGCTTGATCATGCTAGCCCTTTTTATCCTAGGAATACTTTTATTTCTGCCCATCATGTTAAAGCTTGTCTTTAACATCAACATGTTGGCAGCCAAAGTACATGGCTTGAACCTGAAAATGGACCCCCAGGTAAAGTTATTAAATTAACAGGCTGGCAAGCCAAGGACAGGTAAGATTCTGCACAGAGCCTTACCAACCTAAGACATAAGTGCATTGCTTTTGATAATGCATATTCCATGACAGGTAAGGAAGGCATTCTTGTCAGAATGACCTAAGACAGACTCAATCTTGTTAATGAAATAAAAAAGAGGGAGAGACAGAGAGCCTTTGGGGCTGCTTGGCAAGAATCTGACATGAGCCAAGGACAAGGAAACAGGCTTCTTGGTAGAAATATGACATTGGCCAAGGACAAGAAAGTAGGCATCAGGCAGGAATCTAACATTAGGCTAGAACAAAGAAGTAATTTCAGGCAGGAATCTAAATCCTAGGCTAGAACAAAGAAGTAATTTTAAGCTAGAATTGAAATATTAGGCTAGAACAAAGAAGTAATTTCAGGCAGGAATCTAAATTTTAGTCTAGAACAAAGAAGTAGGCTTCAGACACGAAAATGACTTTGGGCTAGGACAGGGAAGTTGGCTCAGATATCTTGGTCATCCTGATAAATCCTTAGAAGCAGTGATCATGGAATTTTTTTATTGCTTTGCTTGTTCTTGAACTATTTGTGTTTATTGTCTTGTTTATTCCTTGACTATTTACATCTATTGTATTGCTAGTTCCTCAACCTAGAACTGACCTTAATACTTGCATGTAATTTAAATGGTAAAAACACACAAAAAAGGAGGGGGGATGGAATGGGGGGTTTTAGGGAGGGGAAATGGGGATGACATCTGAAATGTAAATAAATAAAATATCCAATAAAAAAGATATTTAAAAGTAAAACAAACAAAACAAAACCAACATTACACTTTCTCATTTACACTAACAGACCTTACCTCAGTATATGTATGCAACAATAATTAATGAAAAAAGAGGCCATGACTCTGGAAGAGAGCTAGGAAGGGTATCTGGGAAGGTTTGAGGGAAGGAAGGGGAAAGTGATGGCATTATATTACAATCTCAAAAAATAATTAAAAAGAACATTTAGTGAGAATCTGCTTAGGCTTCCCTTTCCTCTCTGGGTGGAGAGCATTGAGGGACTGAAAACTGCCTGGGGTCCAAAGGAGCCTGTGAGTCACTACTGTCTCCTGATGGAAACCAACCCATAATGTATTCAACTGATTGTTTTCTCTGATTTTCTTGAAACTTTGTTTAAAAGAGATGATAATTATTACATTAAAAAATTCAATGGGCTCCTATGAGATACAGAAATGGGAGAATGAAGAAGGAAACCATGGATTTTAATCACGTGGTTAAGTGTACATTCAGTGAAACAGTGAAAAAAAGGAAAAAGAAAAAAAGAAAAAAAAAAAAACAACAGCCAGAAAACTCAACTGGTCAAAGCCAGGAGCAAGCACTTCAAATGCCTGACATTGTGCAGAAGGCTGACTGGTTTTCATTGTCAATGAGATAAAAAGTGTAGGTTTCAAGTTCTGGAGGGAGAAGGAGAGGGGGAGGAGGAGGGGGGAGGGAAGGGGGAGGGGGAGGGAAGGGGAGGGGAAGGGGAGGGGGGGCAGAGGCGGAGGCGGAGGCGGAGGGGGAGGGAGGAGAGGGAGAGAGAGGCAAAAAAGCTCTTAAGTTGTTCCTCAGGGGTCCCTGCCAGGGAGGTTTTAAGAGTTGAACAATTCTGGTTTTGGAAACAGAAAAAGAATTCATACAGTTAATTGATGTATCCATGCAGCTACGGCTGTCAATGGAAAGCTTGTTCGATGGAGTCTGATGAGATCTAATAAATGGTGACAACCAGCCCACAAGATTATTAGGAACTCGGGTGTTTTACACTATGACATGGTGGGAAAACAAGCCTGGAGTGATGCCTTCACAGACTCAGCAAACCATACCCACTGTGCCCCTTGTCACACATCAGGTTCCTATGGAAGTAAGTTAAGTTTGGGAGAGGGAGCATAGGAAGCCATGCCTGAGAGATTCCTTGTCCTTCCTAATTAATGGTGTCAGAGTCACCAGGGAGATTTTCCCGGGAGTAGAACTCAATTTGGGATTTTGTCAGCTATGAAAACCTCTCCTTTCAAACTGTCAAGATTGACTGATGAAAACCCACCACTTCACCTATTTTGTCAAAAGTGCATGAGGCTGGGCGTTTAGCTCAGTTGATAGAGTGATTACTTAACATGCAAGGCCCTAGATGGAAGCAGGAAGGTCAAATATTCAAGGTGATTCTTGGCTACATACATAACATGTTTGAGGCCAGTCTGGGACACGAGATACTATCCCACCCCCACCCCACCCTCAAAATGTGTTTATCTCAGCCTCCCCTCTAAGCTTTGCTCTATACTTTGCCAGTTCTCATCCATCAGCCCTCACTTAAGAACAGTGCTTTAGTTCAGTATGTCCAAATCAGGTCTCAGTAAGGGGTAACAGCCAAGTTCATTGGGTCGCATAAAAAAAGACGGATGTACGTATTCTTGAGTGATATGCCTGTGTATATGTTTGTGTAACTGTGCATACTTGGTACCTGCAAGGTTCGGAAGAGGATATTGAATCTGGAGTTTAGGTGCTGTGAGCCACCTTGTGGGAGCAAACCACACACTGCAAGAGCAACTGAGTCATTTTGAACCCTGCACATTAGGACTCGGACTAGGCAGTGCCTTCAAACTGAACCCTGCTTTTATACGTAGTGGATTCTGTGTCCCCATTCCTGACCCCTTGCCACTTCCTTGTGGGGCAGAGGCCTGCCTCAGGGGGGAAGCTTTCATTTCAGCTACTCTCAATGGCTGTAAGTGACAGGCCTGTAGGCCACAGCACCAACTGATGAAATGGGAGGCCCTGCTTCAAATCTTGCTTCCTTCTGAAGCAACACCAGAACATGCACTTCCCCCAAGGAGACACAAAGGCCTATCTCCTGGCAGCACACTACCTTTACCATCAGAATTTGTCAGATGCCTTACATTTTGGATAGTTCCTGTATATATGCAAAGCCTCTGGTAAAGACAGCACTTTGGTCTGCATTTTGCTACTAAGCCTTATATGGTGCTTCCATCAGCTAGAACTTGAAAGAGGAAGAATATGCCCTACAAATGCATTTTAAATCCCTAATACATTCTGATGTTTTATGCTATGATTCAGATCCAACGTGACAAACACCAAAGGATCATGGTAAAAAAAAATGGGGGTTCTTGCTGCAACCAAGGCCATTTTGAGCAGCCACATGTATCCTGGCAACTGCCCTTGGCCAAGATAGCAGGTTACAGCAGCTTTTATTGCAGTCTAAATGGAATGACGAGCAGCTTCAGCTGGAATTTCAGGTGTCAAACAATACACAAGAAGAAAGGCACCCATGTTAAGGATCAGGAGTTGCCTTTCTTTGGAACACAGAACAAACAAGCAGAACTCTGGCCTTGAACAATAAATAGATGGAAGAGCTCACAGTGGCCTTCAACCTACAAGGCAGTTCTACTTCTCAAGGGCATGGGTGTACTGAAGGGAGGGCTGACTAGCAAGAAAAAGCAGCTCTGTGGGAGCCTGAGTAGGTGAGTCCTGAGAGACCCATAGTGAAGCGAGAGCTCTTCTGGATTGCCCAGCCCTGCTAGATTCTGATCTGGGAGGGGCAGCTATAACTACTGGGGCAATGCCTACTCAAAAGAGTCACAGGAGCGACCCAAAACTGAGCAGGAAGCTCCTTTACCTCAGACCAGGCACCAGCACACCTCAAAGTGAAAGAATTGGGGATGGAAACATGACCAGTCCTCCCCTTATTTGGAGATCAAACCTGAATTTTCTTACCAGAGTTCAAAACCAGAAGCTACAGAAAACCTGTCTCAAAAAGAAAAATAAAAGGAATCTAGTGATTTCATTTCATCAAAAATGCATGGTTCTGAGGAACACTTTGTGTAATGTGACCTTTAGCAGATAAGAATACACTGAGGGGGGTTAACAGATGTGTCAACAATTAAAAGAGTATTTGCTTTGTAATCCTGAGGAGGTGGGTTCGAATCCCAGCACCCACAGAAGAAGCTTACCTGTAAAAGGCAGACAGAGGTAGGAAGATGGAACTTGCTAGCTTCTTGCCTAGACGAGAAAGTGGGAGTACTACCTTCAGGGAGAGCCTGCCACCAAAGAATAGGTGACCTGCCAGAGGACACCTGATGGCCTCTTCTGGCCTCCACACACAAGTGTACACTCATACACACAGACATGCATAAATAAATATTTAATTAGAATAAGAATCGCCATGACCACCAGGCCTGTTTCAAAACAACTTGTTTAATGTGTGTATGAAAGGCAAAGAAGGAAGACAAAACAGTCGGATGTTTTCTTTCTGGCTTGTACTTTTCATTCATGAAAACTTGTTTTGGGGAATACATACAAGTCCACTCTCAGCAAGCTGAATGCCCATGTTTATTTCTCTATAACCTGTAATCAGGGGCCAAGCCGCTGTTCACTCCAGATACCTGGATCATTGCATGCAGGAGATAGGCTTGCACTTCTCTATCTCCCCTGGAAGAGCCTCAATACCGGGTCCCCACCTCTGGCATCTGTGGCAGCTGCTCTGCTCCATCTCATTACTAGAAGGGGGTAAAGCTCGCTAATGGTTTGACTTGAGTAAATTATTTAAACTCTGATGTGTTATGCTGCGTTACAGATCAGTAAGTAACCCGATGTTTCCCAAGACTTTTAAAATAATGAACACTGACTAGAATATGACTTATGTTTGAGTGAGTGTGTGGATTTTGCAACCCATCTTCTCCGTGCCATGGAAGCAGGTAGAAGGTGCAAGAGATTCTGAATGTGGGATCTAGGGATGTCCTAAACATGAAAAGATGCTGAAATATTTCACAACACGGAGGGGAAATCCTGGTACTGAGAAGGAAGCACAGGGCTGCAATGAGCTGTCAGCAACATGAAACACTTGGTGGTTCTGGTGCCAAACTCTAGCCAGACGAGGAGCTGGCCGGGCCATACCTCTTTCCCCATCAGACTCTATCTAATAAAGCTGCAGGGGCAATGCGTCATAAGCTGCCAAGGCTGAGTATCAATGAGTCAGGAAACAAAAGCCCCAGATATGTGCAGAAAAAATTTTTAGACCAAATGAAACAAACTGAAAACCGCTGTAACTTCTCGATATTCTTCCTACCCTCGACTTACCTCATCCGTAACTTCTCTATATTCCCTCAAGCCTTGATTTAACCATCAGTCAACTCATCTTTCATTTGCATATTGCAGTTACCACTCATCATCAGTTAAAAGATTTACAACCACAACACTGGGCCTCACATTCTGCAGTAACTTCATTTCACACTCAAATGTATTCTTGGACACCATTAACCTCCTTCTAAGCTGTTATAAAAATGTGTTTGGAGTCATTCTTTCAAAGGTTTATTCAATGCTACACATGCTTTAGTTTGCAGTATTAAAAGATAACAAGATGCTGGGTGGTGGTGGTGCCGGCCTTTAACCCCAGCACTGGGGAGGCAGAGGCAGGCAGGTCTCTGAGTTAGAGACCAGCCTGGTCTACAGAGAAAGCTCCAGGACATCCAAGAAGGCCACACAGAGAAACCCTGTCTCAAAAAAACAAGCAAAAAAACCAAAAAGGAAGAGGAGGAAGGGAAAGAAGGAGGAAAAGAAGGAGGAGAAGGAGGAAGAAGAGATAGCAAGAACATGTATCCAGGCCGAGAGAAAAGGAAACTATACTGAACTGTATATATAAAGAGAATCCAGGTTCACTCAACTTCACTGTGATACTGTTTCAGCCTTCTCGGTGCTGGGGCAGCAGGCATGCACCCCCATGCCTGCATATATTCAAGTACTACATGATTATTCCAAATTAAACTAAATGTAAGTAAAAAAAATTATCAAAAATTCTACTACCTCCTCCATATCAAGAAAATGACCCGAAGATTTCAGTGAGCTGGAAGCGCAGAATCGGTATGGCTTCCCTTCGGCAGCAATATCTACTTCTTGATCACCCAGATCTAAATCTAAGAGTTAAGAGGAATTGGACGCCCTCCAAAGAGGCTGTGACAAAAGCCGATGGGCACTGCTCTTATCCCTACAGGGCTCGCTCTGGAAAACAGGCGTGTCGGAGGTCATTTCCATGCCCAGCACATCAGGGCGGACCATAGAAAAACCTGCTTGACAACCGAGCCCTAGACTTCTACCTCGTGCTATGCAAGCAAAACCTGCACGTGTCTACCCCACATCCAAATCTAAAGGAAATTAGAGCCAGATTTCCAAGGAATATGTTAGGGCACAGTTAAAATGCCAAGGTTTGGTCTCAGCCTTCAATGGGAAAGCGTCCGTCCAAGCATTCGTTTTCTCAATCTTCATTCCGTGAAGACTTGTGAAGAACAACTTCGGCTTCCGCTCAACTCTGGCCTCCGAGTCTGTCCCGAGGGCTTCTTCACAGATGTAACCGTTCCGTTCTGGTTTAAGGGAGGCCAGTGTGGTTTGTGTTTCTCCCCTTGTTATGTCTCGTTCTCACACCCTCTGTGACATCCCCTCAGATCTCAAGTCCTCCAAGAAGTACAGGACCTGCGAACCCTCTCCATTTTTACCATTGGGGATAAGTGGTGACCAGCCAAGTGCCTCACTAGTAATAAAGTTATGTTGCCACCGCTAAATAAATGTTCAAGCCCCAAACTTCTATTTCCTTTCCCTGACACAAGAATTTCATAAGCTTCATAAGGCTACTGATTCATTAATGAGTCTCCAGATGTGAACATCTGGGTAACACAATGTACTGACCCAAATCTACAGTTTGCTGGTGAATGAAGGGCACAGATTTGTCATTCCTATGAATGACCAACCATCTAACTGACCTGTGCCGTGCAACTATTTTCTCATTGACCAAGAGCTACCACAAAAAGACATGGCATAAGGGCAGAGTGGGGGGATGCTGTCAGAGTCATATATTCTCAGGGGAATAGAATTCCCAAAGAAATGATAAGAAAATTCTATATAATATTCTCATCATCTTTAGGATTTTAAAGGTAAGAAATGAAGCTTTTATACCATTTGCCTTTCCACTGTGTATGAATATAAATTACTACACCATTCAAACTACGACCACATGATTCCAAGTGATGGACGCTCATACTTAAATCCTCTATGAGGACTGCTTTAACTCCAACAGGAGTGACTCGTCATCCTCTACTCTCACCTGAGGTTTAAAAGTCACCTTCAAAGGCTCAGGACTTGGGGGATCCCCTCCTTCTTGGGGAATGTACCCTACTTTAGTCACCTCCTTTTCTGTTTCACTGAACTCATCAGAATGAAACTCATGGATGGGCCCCAGAGCCAGGCTACCTGAGATGATGTCCACGCCCATTCCTCTGTCTACCTCCTGGCCTTCAGCCTTGGAATCCTTCTGTTTCCTAAGGCTTCGAATCTTAAAAGCTTCCTTTGAGGGGGCAGCATTTGAAATCGATTTCTTAAATCTTTCTCCCGACTGCCTCAACCTCTCTCCCGACTGCCTCAACCTCTCTCCCGACTGCCGAAGCCTCTCTCTCCTTTCAGGAGTGACTATCCTAGTTCTAATTCCACTCACTTTCTTGTCAAAATTCTGCCGTGTCTTCTGCATGTTTTCTTTGGAAAATGCCTTCTTAATATGATCAATGCGCTCTTTGCCTGACTTTCTAAACCTGGCAGATCTGCTTTCTTCAACATAATATTCTTCATCCGATGAGAGATCTATTGGGGGATCGAAGACTTCCTCGGCTTCCTCCTCGTTCTCGGGCAGGCTTCTGTCTTTAACAATAGACAGGGATGCGGGGCAAGGAATATCCTCCTGAAAGAGAGAAAAGCAATGCATTGAGTGCTTTCTGTGCAGCAGGCGCCAGCTTTCACCTCTGGCCATATCTTATACCTCTGTGATGTCTGTTCCCAGCCTGCATCTTTCAGGGTCTCTCTCCTTGGCCTTTGTCTCACAATATTGTATCTTTGTTTCTCCACTCCAAAGCTGACAAACTTCTCCATCCAAATATAGCACAGGCACCTCTCAGAAGTACAAGCCTCAAGGCCCGTCCATTATCCTCTCTCCTTATACTGCCGTTCCTGCCTTTCTCAGCACTGGTGGCCATCTGGGCAACACACAAGGTAGAGACCTCAGAAACATTGCCCCAAATACATTGTCCCACAGTCAACTAGTCACCAAATTCCACTAGTAACACTGTAAAAACCTGAGCTCACTTCTCACTCCTCTACACATGCCTTACCTCAGCTCCTCATCACCTCAGGTCTGACCTTGAGCCATCAGTCTCTTCCAATCCCTCTCCTTCCAGACCATTATCTGAGGGTTTCCTGAGAAATGCTTTTACAAGCAGAATTGGGTTATAACCCACTGAAGACTTCTGAGAGCCCACCAGTGCTTAAGGATTGAACCTGAACCTTCCAGTATGCTTAGAAAGCTCTTGACCTGACCCTACTTTCCCAATTCTCAAGCCCAGAGACACAGATCATTCTTAAGTTCCTCAAACACAAAAGATTTTGAACCCTCTAACAAGATGGGTCCACCTTATAGCATCCTGGGATGTAAATCCCAGGGTAGCTGGGAGTTGCCCCAACGTATTTGCAGATGTTCATGTCACATCTCAGTGTCAAGGAATTGGACACTAACACTCTACACCTTCATATATATGACTGCCTTTATCTTCAACGCCCTGAACCTCTTTTTTAGCTTTACAAATGATAGCTTTCTTCAAGAATCAATTCAAATGCCCTAATTTCTCCCAGGCAGAGAGTTGAGAAGACCAGGTCAAGAGAAGCTCAACAGATTTAATAAATACACAGGAAGGATGTTTGCAAATACTCTAAAACACAATCAGCTTAATAGTCAAGAAGGCATCCTCAGAATCTAATTCTTTAATTTAAATGACATTTTTGACTACAGGATCAGAATGCTCATGAGCCCCGCCTCTCCCCAACAAAAGAGGCAGAAGTGGGTGTCTCATGACTCTCTGATGAATCAGTTAGAGGCAGGGAAGTTATTCCTCTCCCTTCCTGACACCTGTTGTGGGGAGCCGCCTCAGCAAAAGTGTGGGCCGGGCAAGCCTAAGAAGGTATAATTAGAAAAGGAAAGAGCCAAAGGGTATTAGGGTATTACTTGGTAGGCAGAGATCCCCATAATCCTGCAGGGAAGGCATCAGACACAGGGAAACTGGCATATCACGCACCCTTCTCTTCAAACACACAGCACACAGTACAAAATCAGGCAGACAGAGACAAGGGTAGGGAAAGACCTTGCCCGGGAATCTATCACAGCCCCCGTGAGTTGGTACTACTGTGAGTTAAGGGCAAACACTGTACTAATAATAGAAGGTTGTTGGGGTTGATTATAGTTGACTTTTGAATGCAATCATATTTCTATGTCAAGTCCAGGTAAAATTAGCTTTTCACTGTTTTTGAGACAGGGTCTCACATAGCTCAGGCATTCGTCAAACTCACAGTATATTTGAATTCCCAATTCTCCTGCCTCAGCCTGGTAACTGACAGGACTGTAGGTTTGCACCACCACACCTGGTTTAAAGGATCATTTTTATAACAGAATGAATACTATGGATCAGAGTAAAGTAGAAGTGAATCAGTATAAAAGGAACACAGATAGGGACATTTTGGATACACAGAAGTCCAGAACTTATCATTAGAAGCGGCTCAAAACTTTGGAACCACAGATGTGTGCTTACTAAGTAACTGGAATTATGAGAAGATATTCTGTGGCTCATGCCATGCACATGGAGAGGGATCACCAGTGTTCAAAGAGAAACAACCTGGATAAGAATGTTAGTCAATCTTTAAATGCCAACATCCAGAATTTGTCAAAATCTTAGACATATACAACTGTAGAAGACATAAATATTATCAGCAAAAAAAGATGCTGGCATAACCTTAAAGAAAATCTCAAATGAAAATGAAGACATACTTTAGCAGACTAGCTCAGTCTCAAATAATTTTAGAAGGGACAATCTTCAAATAACTATGATAATTAGCTACGGCTAATCTTAACTGCTAAAAATAACCATGTAAATATCGTACATATCTATATACATTCTAACCTATAACAAGTATATGAATTTGAATCTTAGGTCCATAAGATAAGAATTCATGTTTTCCCTGTAGGCTTATAAATGATAGTAACTGGATTTTGTTGTTGTTTTGTTTTTCATTTTTTGGACAAGCTGCTGCATAATTTAAACATCTTAATTTTAAAGAATCTTTAAGATAGACTATCTTAAAAGAAAAGAGCATTATCATTAACTAGTATCTCTCAGTTTCTTTAGGGAACTATAGGCTCCCAAGGCAGGAGGGAAATACAAGTAAGTTATAGAGAATAGAGACAAATAGAAAAACAGCTTTCCGGTAGGGGTCAGAGAGAGAGAATTACTCCAATAGATGGAGACAGGTGAGATTTCTGTTTCCTTGCTGTAGCTTTTGTGAATCCTGAGGGAACTGTTTTGCATATAGGTTCCCCAGACACATGGAACCCCAAGCGTACTTCCTGACATAATGCATGCAGATGGAGGGTGAGCACCCAGGCAGTGGCTGATACCCCAGAAGGTGAATGGATCTATCCTTCAGTCCCACATGCAGCTCACCACTGTGTACACCAATACTGGAATGGACACCTGAAATCAGGTGACATTTTAAGCCTAGAGAAAGGCTTTTATGAGCCTATAAGAAAAGGGTAATGGGAAAGGAGTTCTGAAGACACCAGTTTTCTCTTCTATTTTCAAAATTCTCTATTTTTTTTTCCTAAATAACCTGCGGATTCCTAAAAACAGATCCAAAAATGCCACTCGCCCATTGCAGCATAACTTGACCACTCAGAATGTCTGGGGCACTGCCGAATGCACAAAGAACATGAAGGTTACAAGCTGGATGTTTCCACCCACTGTGCTCTTATTTCATGTTGTGTTTACTATTCTAGGGTTCTGTACACACGGACTTCCACTTTTAAAAGTATATAGGTGTGCATATGCATGGATGAACATTCCCACACATTCCTGATTTTATGCTTATAACAAATCCTCTGACATGAAATTTGGGGGCCAGTAGGTTTGGGAATTTTTTAAGTTCATAATACACACTATGTAAAACGTCTTCCAAAATGTTATGCCAACTGATTCTCCCAAGAGCAGAACAGGAGAGGCAGGTCTTTCCTAACCTTTGCACTTTGGATTTACAGTTCTGTATTGGCCAGTGTTTAAGTAGGTGAGCAAAGAATTCTGCTATCATCTGTTTTGTCTTTTCCTATCATCGTTCATTCAATGTGGCTAAAGAGTCTAACTTGTCCCTTTTAATTTACAAGAGCTTTAAAAATGTACTGTACACAATATATGCACTTGCCATGGGTTTTTAAAAAATTATTGAGTAGTTATAGGAACTTAGCAAAAAGGGGGGGATTTCAATTGAGTAAGGAATTATCTTTGGGACTTCTGTAACTGTATTATTGTAAGGAGGGTTGTGACTCATGTCTACAATCCTAGCACTTGGGAGGCTGGGGCAGGACCACTACCATAGTTTGAGGCCAGCCTGGATTATTACATAGTGAGGGTTAGGTCAGCATGAACTACATGCTGGACTGTCTTACAAAAACAGTCAACATTTTAAAAACAAATAATGGCCTCATAATTCATTTGGAAACAGGTAGCTTTTCTTATTGTAAGTAATACAAAAAAATTCAATGGACAAACAATATTCAGAGTTTTTGATTTACTGGTTGGGTTCTTGGTAAGAATAAAACCATGACTGCCGGGGTGCTGCGTCCCAATTTGTTTTCTTTTAGGGGGATGCTGTAAGTCGAACACAAGCCTCAACCACATGAGTAAATGTTCTATCACTGAACTGCATCCACTGACCCTCCTGGTTTCTTCTTCTATGTAGAGCAAAGATAGTTTGTAAACTTGAGATTTCTTAGGACCCTTTCGGTTCCAACATTCTAAGTCTACTGGGTCACTGCGCTTAATAAAACTCAAATGCTGAAAGAACCTGACAGTATTGAGTTTCAAAGGCAAGAAATAGCCTGAGCTACAAGCCACAGTTCACATTCCATGACCAGTAAGAAGCCTGACGCATGGGTGACAGCAGCACTGGTTAGGAATGTCTCTCTCCCCTGAGGGGACCACTCTGTGAGCTCAGTATATTCCCAAATACCATGGCCGAGACGTGACACTAGAAACCCCTGTGACCCGACAGCAAAGGATGGAAGGGATGGTGGTCATCCCGCTGGCCCCAAGTGCAAGCTTACCTGGAAGATTACCACACGGAATTTGTTTTTCTTCATTATTTCTTCCTGCTTGGTTTCGACTTTGGTTACGTGAACCTGTTGCTTCTCTACCCGGGCCTTCACATCTTTAATGTGAGCGCTGACTTTCCGGGTCTTCTCAAACAGCTTGTTGACAATGTGGCCCGTGTTGCTGTGTGATTGTGAGAGCTTCAGCACGTCGATCTGGACAGACTTTATCGCGTTTCCCATCTCTCTGTGTCTCTCCGCGATTCTTTTCTGGCTTGCCTGCACACTGTCCACGACCGTGGCCACCCTGTCCAGCACAGTCACAATAGTGAGAGCTGCGTCTTGGTCTTCATCTTCAGTCACGCTTGACAGTCGATTCTGGTGGATTTTACCAGCATTTGAAGCAGACCCATTGTGTTCCATTTTACTTTTTTTCTCAGCAGAAGATGTCCTACGGCAATCGGTTCCTACACTCAGAGCCAAAAGTCGGCCTGGTAGCAGGCAACGAAGCTGCTTTAAAGGGCTGAAAACCGCACCCTGGAGAGTGGTCAAGTATTTATAACTACAAGTGCCCATACGTGACTGCCTTGCAACATGAGCCTTTGCAAAGCACCGGGGCCAGTTCCAAACATGCTTGCCGACTGACTAAGGATCTCAAATAAATCTGTGTGGGTGGAAGGGGAAAGCTGTCTGAAGAAGTTCACTAAAGCCACTATGGTACTCATACTAAGCCAGCAAGCCAAGTAGTTCCAAACACTGAACTAAGTTTTTCTCTTTGGATCATTTCAAGGGATAGTTTGTAAGAAGAAAGGGGATCCTAAACTGCAATCTTCTTGTCCTATGAATTTCACCTTTATGAGCACTAACAGACCAATATCAAAGAACACAATAAATAACACACAAAGCAGACCGTATAGTGAAAACATTATATTATAACATGCTTTTCCAAATCAAATTATTAAAATTAATATTTAAGTTTAAACATAGTCTTTAAATTCTACATGCATACTTTTGACTGGCTAAACTACACGTTAAACACCTCGATACATTCTACTCACAAGTTCAGACTTAAACATCAACAATCTATTAATAGAGCAACTACAGGACAGATTTGAATTAGAGGTCTTAGGTCATTTTTAAGCTCACTTTCAGAGCACCAATCATTAACAATTATTTCTGCATTGTATTCACAAACACTGATACAATTTGTACATTTATATTAAAACAAATACAATGTTTAAAAATGAATATGTATTAAAGTAGTTTAACTGATACTGTAGGTTTTATTCCAATCTGCTCATTAAATGCCCTATCTTGACAATATCTAAATCTATTTTCAGTGACCTGTTCCATCATTAATTCCCAGATATCTTTTAAAATTATTAGGATTATTTCTTCAAAGAGAGAAACTGTCCATTCCAGTTCATACAGCTTATAAATATGTTACATCTAACACACACACAGCTTTGCAGCTCATGCAATTAGGGGAAGTGTCTAAAAAAATCAGGTACTAAATCTCAAAAACATTTAAATATCTATTTAAACACAGTGTCCTCTAGATTTTCTTTTTGTAAGAAAAGTAATCTGTAAACATCTTTACTTTTAGTTCATGCTTTGTCATTTGCTGTGGTCACTGGGGAAGAAGTATGACTTTATAACCACTGTGAAGAGGGTCCATCCGTCTCTGCAAAAATATTACATTCCATGGATAAAGAACAAGTCTTAGTATTACCATGTGTTACAAATTCGTGAAGCCAATTTCTGTATTTAAAAACATAAAACAGAGACTACTAAACAGTCAAAAACTGTTGTAGCTAAATATTCTAAATACGAGCCAACAGTACTACACCAAAAATGTCCAAAAATAAGGCCTCTGAAATAAATATTTCCATTCTTTAAAAAAAGACATAATAAATGTACATCACGTGGTCAGTGTGCATATAAAAGTCAGCAGCTCAAACCATTCTGGATGAAGTATCTGAAGTAAAATGACCTAGGTTTTGCTTCTGCCGTCGTCCTCTATTGTTCTTGGGGCATTTTCTGTTGCATGAAAATACAGAAATTACAAAACAAAATCATTGAAGAATGTTTAATCTACGTCAAAGTAACACACAGTTCCCACACGGCACCCCATTAGAGAAGGAAGAAAAAGGTGGGTAGTTCAAGGCAAAATGAGGACAGGCATAATGACTGGTTGTTGGGAGGGGTCACACACTGCTGATACACATTTCTGAGAGGAATGCCTGCCTCTCTGGCCCGGTAACTCCTCAATTCCTGTGATTGATCGCAGGGACGGTAGAAAGATGCTGATCTGGGTACTTTTCCTGAGCATTATCACAGCATCAAAAGCGACAAGAAAAGCTTTGCTGGCTGAGACCAAGAAGCACTGCACTGATGATCTCAGACAGAATGCACTGAGGGCCTGGAGTCAAGGAAACAAGTGAGGCAGAGCTGGTGTGCACCTAGCTGCAGCATGCCACCGAACGTCCCTGGAGACTGGGGTCCCACAGGTGAGGGACTCTTGGTCTCTGCTCTTACATTTCAGTAAAAGTGGCCCTTATGTGGAACAAATGTCAGGACAGTGTAGCTATCCCTCTCTCTACCCACCGGACTGCATGATTGGCTCTTGCAAGGGAACGTGTAAATGCAGAGTAAAGCACTGACATGAATTCTGGCCATTTTGAGTTTGGACACTACTGTTAGTAATAACCACCTAGTATCTGTAGTAGCCATCTGTGCAAATTCAATGTTCCTTTGTGGAAACAGTGACATTACAAGACCATTTCCACTGTATTTGCTCTAATATCCCATGTTTTCATTCAGTTTCAAAGAGGGCTGCTTTGCGTTAGCTTAAAAGCCTTAATGACAATGTTTCTGGTAGTTTCAAAGGATTTTTTCTCACTAATCCTTATAAATATAGTCTGATGTAGACAGGGCTGGGATCTTATCCATTTCATAATGAGGGAGCTGGCTGACAGGCCAAGCAACTGGCTTCAACTGCCACTAACCCACCATGACCGGGAGGAATTCCAAGTTCCCGGGACCAGGCCTTTTTCTTCTATACACTAAAGAGTCTGGCTGAGACATGTTCAAAGTCCCTGCCAATATGTCATTCTAAGAGTCTGAAAAATAAAAGATTCCAAGCATAAAAGAAGAAAACACTACTCACAGATAAGTGAGGTGGTAGGAACATCCATTTAAAGGAAGATTCCTCAAAAGAAACAGCCATCAAGGATATACAGCTGTCCCCTAATGGACTACACAGGAGAGGCAGGCCTTAAAAATTCAATGATGTGGTCCAAGAACATAATCACAACATTCCACACACAAGACAGCAAGCTATTCAGGGGCTGGGGTGCGGAAAGGCTGCGTTTCTTACATGGCGATACATGAGGCTGTATGTGGCACAAATGTCAGGACAATATAACTACTCTTCCTACCACGTGGGGTTTTCTTCTACCAGTGCCCTAAATGGTCTTCTCTCATCACACATCAGTCCCAGTCCATCAATCAGTTCTGCACATGACCATTAATAGGGTTCAAACACACTAGACCTTGACAACATCAAGTTAGGTTCCTGTTCGCTGTTCCAGGTCACACCTGGCTGGCCTAATCCCAACACAACTCAACATGGCCCTGCCTCTCAATGGTTCAGTAGAAGGAGGAATGACTGAAGGATCAAACCACACTGAATCCAAATCCAGGCACTTCCTCTTGCTAGCTGAGTGACCGCAGGCGAGGTGGTTAACCTCTGAGCCTGGGTTAGATGGCCGCGGCCGTGAGGCTGTTACATGTTTTCCCCATCTTCTTTTCCTGTTGTCATTGTTTGTTATGGCATTCTGTCCCAGCTTTGATCTACTGCCCAATTTTATGCTCAGTCATCTTGCCAAAAGGCACATCATCTGTTCTGTGGGATAAAGCATGCTGACTTCAGTGCCTAAACTTCATAAAGAGTATCAGCTACTCAGAGAACATTTTCCCATCATTTCTATATTTACCACTTTGCCTCCAGGGTACTGGGACTACTTTAAGGTCTTTTTTCAGGTCTTGGATTAGAAGGCCTATAAATCCAATCAACTTGTCAATATCTGCTTGATATGCTATGACTCTCTGCCCCAAGCCTCGCTCCCAGAAAAGGCAGGAGAATACAAAGATGTTCATGGAACATGAGAACCAAACCTTAAAGGAGGTAAGAAGAGGTGAGGAAGAAACTAGGAGGGAAGACAGAAGGGTGGGACATTCTGCTCTGGCTTTTCAAGTTCAGTCTGACATGTCTCTACTCCATTTGAAACATCCATTTATGGTCAACTGTGCTGCAAATAAGTCTTTTAACATATGATTAATGCTTTTTTAACATTTATTTATTCAATATGTGTGCGTGCGTGCGTGCGTGCGTGCGTGCGTGCGTGCGTGCGTGCGTGCGTGTGTGTGTGTGTGTGTGTGTAGGTCAGAGGACAACTATGGGGAGTTGGTTATCTTCTTCTACAATTCTACAATATGGGTCCTAGGACTGAAACTCAGATCATCGGGCTTGGTGGCAGAAGCCTTTACTCACTAGCCATCTCGCTGGCCCCTGTGCCCCGGCCCTTTTTATTTTTAACACAACATTTTTAAGCCTTTGACTTACCACTGTAATCTAGAATAGGGAGCAATGTTAAGCCAATGATGCAGTCAGAAAAGGTTATCTTTAAAGCTGATGGTTGCTTTCTTTCTTGCTACACTTACTATGGGTAAAGTGCATTCATTCCCAGACCATAAAACACATCACAGTTCTGCAAGACTTAAAGCACTGCTGCAACTGTCATGCTCTTCTGTGAATGTACAGAAACTTCCAGAAACTTGGCTACAACCACTGTCCCTGAAGTCAGCACTCACAGTGCACAGTTCCAGGATCCCTAGCCTCCTTGACTGCATGGACTGTTCTCACACCTCCGCTTATAACTCAGGTATGTCTCTAACTCCGGGAATGAGTTCCTGCACATATTCTAAAGAAGCAAGGCAGGGAGAAGTCAGACCCATGTGGAAATTCTGTCTAGTCAACCAGACGGTAGAACTCTGCCTGGTGGACTGGCAGCCATAAGGGCCCTAAGCTCAGTAAATATGCTTTTCTCTGCTTTACAACTACCAATGTCTAGTTTAAAGAACACATTCTGTCATTACCTACCTTGTTATGCACATGACGATTGCTACTATAATGGCGATCTGTACTGCTCCAATAATGGCTGCGATAAGAACATGGGTGAGCTTCTGCCTACTTGGTACTACATAGAGAATACTAAAGTCCGTCTTCTCACAGTGCTGTCCAGTGTAACCAGATTCGCATCTGCAAGGGGGAAAAAGCAACCCCTGTAAGAATTACATTGTTCATATACTATTCTTACTCTTTGAGACTTTGATACATACACACGATGTATTTTGATCATGCTCATCCTCCCTGATTCTCACCCCTAACTTCTAGATTTAACCCCAAGTCCTCCCAACCTCATGTCCTTGTTTCTTTCTCATTATTAATCCATTGGTTTAATTTGTGCTGCCAATACACACGCAGGTGTGAGACTGTCCACTGGAACAGGATCCACTTACCATATCCCCCTCAAGAGAGAGACTCTCTGTCTCCTATAGCCATCAATGTCCACAGTGCTCAGTTCGGGGTGGTGGCTCACGAGCCCCTCCCCTCTCTATGCTGGACCATTGACTGGACTGATCTTGTGCAGGTCTTGTTCAGGAAGCCACAGCTGCTGTGAGTTCACAGAGCAATGGACTTGCTATGTCCATAGGGCACTGTTCACTCCAGTGTTCAGCAACCTCTGACTCGTACCATCTTTCCACACTTTCCTACACGATGCTTCTTGCTCCATGGGGAAGGGGAAGTGATTCAGATGTCTCATTTATGGCTGATTCAGATGATTCAGATGGTTCATTTATGCACTACAGTCACATGAGTATATGAGTGGTTTTGGGTTTTTGTTTTGTTTTGTTTTGTTTTGTTTTGTTTTTTTGAGACAAGTTCTCATTATTTAACCCTAGCTGGCCTAGAACCAGCTCCCAGGAGATATTACTGTGCATTGTTACACCTGAAAGAAATTAATTTTTTTATATTATCAAGGTTTTTAAGTTAAAATACAAAAGAACAACAAAACTTAAACAGGAGTAGAAAAGTCTCTCCACTGCCATGGGGGAGATACGTGTTTTCTCATGTCTGTTCTGAGTAAGGATAACCTCCTCCATACTCATCAGACCACCTTTGAAGTTACTAAATTATCTTTATCACCATCATTTAAAGTAGAATCACAGCCATGTAGGAACTGGCCTACCCATTCTGAGACGCATCTGTTGTCTCCAGATTTCACACTGAGAAAATGGATAAAGTAAGAACCCAATGAAAGTGCCCTTCTCCATTTAGACCTATTCTTTAGGATAGATGCCTAGGAATATAATTACTGAATAAAAAGGAGGAAACATTTACAATTCTATGGACACAGCACCAAATTATACTCAAGACACTCTTCAGTGTAAACAGCATAAACACTTAATATGCAGGAGATGAAAATAAGTTATTAAACAAACAGCGCAAAGCAGCCAAGTGGATGCTAGCCTTACAACTGTCTACTAAAGGTAAATATAAAGCCACCATCATCAGCTGGTGATGATCGTCTGATAGGGAAGCACTGAGGATTTTTAACAGAAGAAAAACTTCTATTTTAAGCTGACAGTACTGAAAGCACTGACATGTGGGAGCACCGTGTGTGCTCACTGGGCATCCGTGTGTGCTCACTGGGCATCTGTGTG
>JANHMN010000004.1:90980554-90994378 GCA_030674055.1 Rhabdomys pumilio
TGTGTGCACTGGGCATCCGTGTGTGCTCACTGGGCATCCGTGTGTGCATTCACTGCTGTCGCACACTTGGTTATGAAAACTTTTAAAGCAGTATTATCGTAAAATGAAAGCAACAACAAAAAAGAAATCTGGGTGTGGGGCATGGGGGTGGGGGTGAGGAGGCCAGGGTGTCATTTGCACTCTCTCTCTAGGGTTCGTGGACACCTGCCAGGAAGATCTGCACTGAGTTCTTGACCTCAGAAAAATTCAAAAACAGTGAGGCAGTACATTGGTCATGGAACCAAACTGAGAGACCAGAAGTAAAGCCTACACCTATGGTTGGTTAACCTGTTTGACAGAGGTGTTAGGGTGAGTCGGTGGAAGTCAGTGTCTTCAAATATGATCCTGAGAAATTGGGATACATGCAATGAGGCTGAGCTTCTTCCCTGCAACCCCCCAAATTAACTAAAATAGAATGTGTTGGTTAGTTATTTCAACTTGACAAAAAGTAGTCATCTGGGAGGATGCAACCTCAGCTGAGGAAGTGCCGCCATCAGACTGGCCTGCAGGCAAGTCGTGTGTCTTTTGTTTTTTAACCATTGATCAACGTGGGAGGGCCTAGCCCACTGTGGGCAGTACCATTTCCAGGCAGGTAGACCCGGAGGATACAAGAAAGGTCACTGAACATAAGCCAGCGAGTAAGCAATGTTCTACCATGGCTTCTGCTTCAGTCCCTGCCTTGGTTTCCCTCAGTGAAGGACTGTGACATTTATAAGTCTAAAGTGAGAAAAATCCTTTCCTTCCCAAGTTGCTTTTGGTCATGATGCTTTTATCATAGCAATGGAAAGCAAACCAAGACAATGGGTCACACATCCGAATGTAGGAGCTAAAGCTCTAAAGAAGCTCTTAGGAAAAAACAAGCATTACAAAGTTTCATAGCCCCAGATTGGCAATAATTTCTTAGACATGACATCAGAACAAAAACCTAAAAAGATAAACTGGGATAAATCAGAATTAAGATACTCATGGTTACAGGCATTATCAAAGTGAAAAGGCAGCCGCACAAAGGAAATGACAACTACAAATTACAGATCTGACATGAGACTTGTACTCATAACACATAAAACACAAGTGAGTGGTTGAGGAGACTGAGCGTCGGCTATAGCTACATAAACCTGATGATCCAAGTTTGATCCCCGGGGGGAGAGGCAGATGCAATGGTTCACATTTGTAATCTGTCATACAAGGAGATGGGGAAATGAAGGGATAAGGGTGGGATGGGGTGGGAGACTGAACTGTCCAGAAGCTGGCCGGGAATACACAGCACAGGAGCAGAAGAAATAAGAGAGATCTCACTTCACAAAGTGGAATGTGAAAACTGACTCCCTCCTACGGGTTGACTGCTCACCTCACAGGCATTCACACACACACACATACACACATACACACACACACACACACACACACACACACACACACTATCTTTAAAATAATCAAATAAAAATTAATTTAAAACATGCATCCTAAAAAATCACCCACTAATTAATGGGCAGAGAATCTGAACTCCATTTTCCAGAGAAGATACAGAATTGGCCAAAAAGAGAGTCAAATATGGTGGCACATACTTGAAATCTCAGCACTCAGGAGGCTGAGACAGTGGGATTTCAAGTTCAAAGACTACCTGTGAAACACAAGAACCTGCCCCAAAACCAGACAAACAAAAACAAGCACACACCTTGGACTAAGCACCATGCACCCCAAAACAAGCACACACAGTAGACTAGCATCACACACCCCAAAACAAGCACACACAGTAGACTAGCATCACACACTCCAAAACAAACACACACAGTAGACTAAGCACCACACACCCACAGCCTGCCTAGATCAGAAAGTAAGGTCATCCTCTGCTATATAGTGACTGTAAGGCCAACCTGGGCTACATAGAACCTTTTCTTAAAACAGAATAAGAAATGTATAGAATAGGTGACTTATAGAGACAGAAAATAAATAACTGGTTGCCTGGGGCTCAGGCCAATAGGAAGATTTGGCAACAATGAGTAAAGGACAGATTTCAAAAATGTGCTAAATTTGATTGTGGTGGTACTATATTAACACCATTGGAATGGGAAAGAGGGAAAGAGAGAAAGAGGAGAAAGGAGAGGAGGAGAGGGAAAGGAAAACTAGGGGAGGGCACAGGAGAGGGAAAAGAGAACTGACACGAAAAGCAATCTCCATAAAATAAAATCAAACAAGTCATTTCAAAGGAGCAGCTACTTCTGTTATTAAACTCCGGGGAACTTCCCTTCTCTGGTCCTCATTTAAAGAGGGCACCTTCTAATACAGAGAATATCGCTCTCAACAACACTGCAGCAGTAAATCCAATACTATAATGAAGACCCCTGGGACTTTTAAAATAATGTCCTTCATGGTAGGCTAATGGCTCAAAGTCACAGCTCAGTAAAATCAAAACAGCTCCACAGAGAGCTACAATACCCAAGATGTATAGCTCCCAGACAGATCGGCTTAATTCAAAGATTAAAATCAGAATATCAAAAAGGACCTTTAGACCACATATCATTCAAGTCATCTCCCTGGATATTACTTTCCACAACTAACTTTAATAGTCTTCAAACATCTAAAGTATGAAGTTCTAAGTTGCCATTGACTCTTGTGTTTCTAAAGGAAGATCCAGGGGTTCAGCCCACTGGGAATCTCCTTCACTCCCAGAGCTTCATACACGGATTCACTCACTCGTCCTCTTAGCACATTTACTGAGAGCCTGCTGGGTTTCAGGTAAGACTACAGGAAGCATTCAGAGAAACAAAGCAGCAAAAGAGTGGAATCCCAGGCTATGGAGATGGGTCAAGGGGTAAAGCTTGAGGACCTGAGTTCAGAGCCCCTGTATACATGTAAAGCCAGATGCAGTGACCTGTGTCTCTCAGAGATCCTATGGAGATAGACAGAGACAGGAGAATCCCCAGAAGCTACAAGCCAGCTAGCTTCACCTACACAGCAGTGACCAATAAGAGACACTGAAATCTCAAAGGAAATAAAATGGTAAAGATGAAGGCGACCTGAGATTGTCCTCTGACTTCCACATGCGGGCCAAAGCCTGCATGCGCCATCAGTGCCACATACATTCACACACACACACACACACACACACACACACACACACACACACACAAATATTTTTTAAAGCATTTAGTTTTAAAAAGAGCTTATCCTCTAGTGGAAGCCCAAAGACATAATAAGCATAAGCAAACTAAATGGTTATGTTAAAAGGGGTGTGTGTGTGTGTGTGTGTGTGTGTGTGTGTGTGTGTGTGTATGTGTGTGTGTGTGTGTGTGTGTGTGTGTGTGTGTGTGTGTGTGTGTGTGTGTGTATACATGCATGCATATGAGGGTGTGGTGCCTGGACTGAGAATGGCTGTAAATGAAATTTTGGTTAAGATATATTCTGAAATAGAATAATTAAGACGACTTCTCAACTAATTAGGATATATAGAACATGAAAAAGAGAGTCAAAGGTGTAAGGTGTCGTGTGGTATTCTGTCTGAACAAGCGAAGAGACACTGGAAAACGTTGCATGTGGACGTAGGCCTGTGGTAACTAGGGGAGCAGGGGGACGTAGGCCTGTGGTAACTAGGGGAGCAGGGAGGTTTAGTCCAGGTGAGACTGAGCCAGACAGCACAGGAAACGCAAAGGAATCAGACTTGAACCTCAGATTCAAGAGAAAGGACTGGGATTTATGTAAATTAGGAGCCATCTACAAAAGACCCAGATCTAGTCATTTGGGAAGAGCACAAGATAGAATTGTAGTGTACTATAACATGGTGAAGTCAGGGAGCAAAGAGGAAACCAATCAGGAGTGGAATATCCAATCGGACCAGAGAGTTTCATCTCAGAAGCCAAGAGAAGAACACACGACATGTGGGAAATGGTGCCAACCACTTGGATGTGAATTTAACAGTAAGACTTGACCAGTGACTTTCACCATAAAGAACAGGCCCTCTAGGATGCTGGAGTGAAAAGCTTACTGAAGTGGCTTCAAGAGAGACCAGAAAGGACAACCTGAGCCAGACCAGACAACACAAATTCTTCTGCAAAAGAAGTGCAATGAGTTTCTTCATGGAAGAAATCAAGTGCTCATGTTTATAAACACGCATATCATTTATATCAAGATATGTAATCTTGAAGGAGGACTGCTTGGGTGACAGTGACGGCCTGTGGAAGACCCTGTCATACTGCTCCGGTTTCAGTTCACCTGGAAACAAGTTCATCAGCTATGGTGAGGAAGACAAGAAGTGCTGATGGTATTCTGAGAAGAGGAATGGCTGCAGCATGCTAGCGAGGTAGTCCAGCGGAGGCTGGAACGAACTAGACTGCAGCTGGGTCAGTATGAAGAAGCGAGCGTGGAACAGAGGTGATACTGGAGATCAATACAGGGAATGGCGGGTGCAGGGGGCCTAGAAGACAGGTTACTACAAATGCTAGAGGGATATGCTAGAGACAGGACTATTCTCAAGTCTACTCTCCAACTTGTATCTCCCGTGAGTTTCCAAATCGACTATCGTGAGCAGTTTAGTAAACATTCATAAATGGTTAGCCCATAGGCATGGTACATGTAAAACTGAAGACGACGTTTCCCCAAAACCTCTTTCTCTGAGTTCTCCTATTCAGGTTTTCCATAGCCAGAAGCCTAGGAGACTCTGTACACTTCCTCCCTCTTCTCTCAGCCTCCTCTATGCTTGAAGTCTCAAACTGCCTCATGCACTTGTACAGACGACAGCATTGTTCATATTGTATTTTGGTTACTAAATATTTTCTGAAGACAAGATCCCAAGATCCATGATATATGTAAGTTTAATAAACCATTACCATGGAATTTGGCAGAAAGAATAAGGTAGTCTATCAATGGTGGGATAAGACTAGATTTTAGTCTAATGAAAGGATTATGGCTAATGGTTATTCATCCCTGGCTAATATTATAGACACATGATATTTTAGCCTGGTTCTTACAAAATGCTATAAATACACAATAGAAAGTTACAAGCTGTTATTATTCTAGAAATAATAAATATATAGGAAAGAAATTCTTTACCATTTCCAAAATTTCTCCATTCAGGAGAAGATGGGAAAGATGATAATCACTGTATTATTAGAAATTTATTTGCTACAGACCTACTGGGTTAGGAACTAGAAAGAAAGTAATTTGCAAAATGGAGTCCTTGATGTAACAGGCTTATGGTCTAGTATCTGTTGCTATTGATTATACTACTACCAGGCAAATGGAGTGAGCTACACATGCCACACACACATCACTATTGCACCCATTCTGGTTTGTTGTTGAAGGTTTGTGAGACAGCATCTCACTGTGTAGCCCTGTCTGGTCAGGAGCCTGCTATGTAGCTCAGGTTGGTGTAGAACTCATGATCTTCCTGCCTCATCTTCCCAAGAGTGGAATTACAGACAGTGGTCCCACAGCTCGATATAAGATGCCCCATCTCAGGTTATCAGGATCTGAACTGCGAAGATTTCTATACCAGTGTGTGACAAACTTGAAGAATCTCTTGTGTGGTTTGCATTATGCAATCCATTCTATTTTATACAGTTGTTTTCAAATGTTTGGGGAGGGAGGAGGAAACAGAGAAGTTAGCTCCTTCAAAGACAAAGAGAACTGTCCATGGGGAAAAGCCAGTGGCTTTTACAAAGAGCTGTTCAACCATTAACAGTGAAAGCATTTGCTCTGCTATTCATCTTTATGCAGGAGGAAAGGGAAGAGAGCTAAAGAAGAGGGATCCAGGAGGCCCCAGGGCCAGAGCAGAGTCCTTACCCTGTGGATAGATAAAGAAAAAGAAAAATGCAACAACTCTCCATGTTTTGATGTTTTGCATAAGAGAGAGAAGCAGGTTCCTTGCCCAACTCCCAGAAGTAGGAGTGAGTGGAAAGACAGCAATGGCCCACCCCCTTGTCTGCAGAAACCCAGTCTGGCTAACCAGACACAAGACAGTATGCAATTCATGACAGCAACAGCAACACACACACACAAGTGCACATGAATACACATGCACACACACATGCACAGATAATCACACATGTGCACACACATGCACACACACACATATGCACACATGTGCACACAAACACACACCAGCAAAACACACTGAGGTCCTCAGGTTGTGTGTCAGGGAATCTGAGGTCTAGTTTCTTCTCCGCTCTATTTCCAACTTGCTGTTGACCTTGAACAAGTTATGCAACGTCTCTGGAGTACAGGAGCTGAAGGCTGACACTCTTTCCACTTCCCTCTCACAATTCACACCTGGTTCCTCATCCCCACTCCTTTATTTTTAGAAATCTATTTTAGTGTATGTTTTATTGGAGTTATTCCTTCTCTGTTCGTAATATATTCTTCAGTCGTTCAACCACCTTGTGACAGATTGCCGAAAGATCAAAATAGCGTTGGAATATGGCAAATTAATATTAAAATGTCATCGTAAAGATGTTAAGCTCACAGCCTCCAAACCCTAATTCGGCCTGTTTCTCATCCTTGCATATTTCTTGCCAGGTTTGGATGATGTATAGACGATGATTTGCTGGTTTATTTTAAACTTATCTATTGCAGATAACACCATGTGGTACTATTCAGTCTATAAGGCAGTAATGACCAATGGAAAAAAGTCTCTCAGCCCTGATCATGAGCAGCCAACTTACCTACAAGAGGCCTTCTGAGTAGAGTAGGTGAATTCACATTTCCCGTGGATGCAGTACCCATTCAGGTTTTCAGGGCAAGGCATGTGGCTTCCGATATAAACATCTTCCCTTTGATCACCTGCATCTTAAAAGAACACAAACCGGGTCACTGAATACCGAAAACAAAAATGGAAAATACAAACCGTTTCAAAGGCTCTGAAAAAAAAAAATCACCCTGTCAATCACCAGCTGGGCGATTTAGAAGGGAGACTTATCAGAGAGGGTAAGCAAGATCTAAGGTCCCTTGCAACGCACCATGCACAAACACAGCAAGTGAGCAGACAAATTAGACAGAGCGCACACAAAAACAGTCACATAACATGACCGCTATGAACTACCGCTACGTTAGAAACAATCTGAAAAAGAAAAACATCTTTGCTAAACTATCAATGCCAGGTCTAGCAGGAAGTTGGCCCTATGACAGAGACGCTGTGCATACTTTTGTCTTTGGAGGGGTGAAGCTGCTCACTTACCTGGAGCCTGTGAGACTGTAGATCAATGGCATAGGCAGAGAGCAAGTTAAGGGATTCCGAAACTTTGGGTAAAAGATTTCTTTTTTCTTTTTCTTTTCTTTTCTTCTGAATGAAAACTATCAAGGGTGTGTCTTTTCAAATGGTAACAACTTTAGCCAGGTATGGCAGCATATACCTGTAATCTCAGCACTCAAAAGGCTGATGCAGAACAAATCCAAGTTTGACACCAGCCTAGGCTAAATGTTAATACTTCATTGCTGCATTGTGTCTCAGAAACAAGGTAGAGAAGGAGAGAGGAGGGGACAGCCAAGAAGGGGAATGGGGTGGCAGGATACATTTTCCCCCTTCCCTTCTTCCTCTCGCTCTGGCCCTGCTCGATCCAGCCATAAGGTTTTTATTTATTTATTATATGTAAGTACACTGTAGCTGTCTTCAGACACCCCATGAGAAGGCATCAGATCTCATTATGGATGGTTGTGAGCCACCATGTGGTTGCTAGGATTTGAGCTCATGAACTCCGGAAGATCAGTCAGTGCTGTTAACAGCTGAACCATCTCACCAGTCCATGGCAGAATGCCTTTGCTAGGGGTTTTTCACACAGTATTTTTAAAGTAAATGTTCCTTCGAAAGAAGTCAAATCACAGAACGTGACAAAACTGTCTTACAGACTCTGCACATGTCAGCTGCATGACCTTTACCATTCTCTCGCTAACCTTAGGATTCATAGCTGTAAAAGCAGGATAGCACAGCCTATACATCATGCAGATCTGAAAGGATTACATGACATACATTCTGCACAGTGGCAATAAAGTAATCAGATATCTATATGACACCACAACAGTGGGCTTGTCTCCCCGAATCACAAAGTGTAATAAAATCTGAAAAATGTTAACAGAACAGATTAGAAAGATAAAAAGGTGGGGCTATAGGAGCATCCACCCCTCTTCTCTAGTCTCTTTGGTGTGGGAAGATACTCTGCAGGCTACCAAAAGAGAGACATGGACACCAACCCAGCCACAAAACCTTTGACTTACAGTCTATCCTGCCTGCAAAATATGCTAGGGCAATGGTGGCACAGATATTGTGGGAATAGCCAACCAATGTCTAATTTGACTTAAGACCCACTCCACAGAACCCACTCCACCCAACATTGAGTAACCAAGAACCAGAGACTAAAGAGCCCAGAGACCTGTAATAAAACCAATAAAACTCAAAAAAGAAAAAAATCAATAACATGGTTCCTAATGACAGTCTGCTGTAGTTATAGTTCGGAGCCTTGTCCAGTCATCATCAGAGAGGCTTCCTCCTGCAGCAGATGGGAACAGATGCAGAGACCCACAGTTAGACATTATGAGGAGAGAGACAGTCTAAGTGGGAGGTCTCCATAAATTCCTCCCTTGAGCTCAGGGAATCCCATCAAAGGGGAGGCATAGAGACTGTAAGAGTCAGAGGGGCTGGAGGACTCCTGGAGAACAAAGCCCTCTGAATCAGCTCAGCAAGTAATGCATATGAGCTCACAGAGACTGAAGTAGCAAGCACAGGGCCTGCATGGGTCTGCACCAGGTCCTCTGTGTGTATTGAAGCTTTCAGCTTAGTGTTTCCTGGGACTCCTGACTGTGAGAACAAGTGGGTCCCTGACTTTTCTGCCTGCTCTTGGGTCTCCTTCCCCCTGCTGGCCTGCTGTATCCAACTTCCATAGGATGGTTCTTGCTTTATTTTATTATATTTTATTTTGTCATGTGAGATTGTTATCAATTCCCTCCTATGTTTAGAAAACTCAACATTCTTGGATACCAGTTCATTAATTTAGTCCGAAGCTTCTGGAGTTACCCTTTTACAGATAAAGCTTAATAGCTGTGATGGAAAAAAAAAAAAAAGAAGGGGGAGTTATACATGTATCAACACAGGAAGAGAGGGAGAGGAGTGCCAGGTGGGAAAAGTAAGCTCACAATACCGATTGTTTTGGGAAATTTACATCTACTAATATGATTTATGCTAGAAAGAGAACTGAGTTAGGATCTAAGCCACAAATCCTCCATCTCTGTGGCTTTGTGACCTCATTCACAACATTAATTCCCCAGTAGACACATGGCAAGATGCAAATATAATCTATTTTTCTCCTAGCTGTATTTTTAAGTAAAAAGAAATATAAATCAATCCTGATCATATAGTTTAATAAATACTAGCGTTTCGATATATCAGTATGAAGATCGAGACTCTACATCTGTCTCCAAGTCATCAAGACTGGCTCAATTTAAGTAGGTCTAGAACTAATGATGACATCTGTTGACCTTCCATAGGCCTAAGTCTTGAGGACACAAACTCAAGACATATCTGGACTTAGAAGGGGTCCCGGGCCCTCCAGATGGCTCCAGGCTCCCAGGCTCCTGGTTCCAGGCTCCCAGATGATAGTTGTGGGTAGCCGAAGCAAGCAGCCACCCTCAGAATGCTATGTCGCCTGAGCACCCCGCCTACCATACACCTACCACTGTATATTCTATACACAGTGGAAAAGCAGTTGGACTTTAAAATCAGCCACAAGATGGAGTTCCTTAGGAACTTAGATACTTCTGCTGTTTGTCCCTGTACAATTTCCAATTCTGAGAAGCAGGCTGTACAATGGGCAAGGACGTCTCTAGAGTTAGAACGTTTGAAGCTGGACTCTGGCCTCAGCAACTCCCTATCTGTGTGACCTAAAGGCACAGTCTTCCTAGTCTGAGAAATGGGGATATATAATAACTAGGTCCATATTTTCACAGAATTGATTTGAGGCCTGAGTGAGGTAAGATCTAGCGTATTAATAGTAGTAGATGAATTGGTTCAGAACTTTATGTTTTCTTTCAGAGTTATTTGTGAGAGTTTAGCTGGCATATATTCATGTCCATCATATGTGTGTTCTGGTGCTGGAGAAGAAGAGGGCACTGGATCCCCTGGAGCCGGAGTTACTTGGATGGTAAGCCATGTGGGTACTGGGTACAGACCCTAGGTCCTCTACAACAAGTATTCTTAACCACGGAGCCAACTCTCCAGCTCCTCGTACAGAACTCTAAACACTGTCCTTTGCAAACAGTGAGTGTAATCAATAGTACCAGCTCTTACTCTATGCTAAAGAATGTTGCAGGAATGAACCACAGCCTTCATTTGTTGTCCTCACACTGTAGTGTGACCTTTCTGGCTGTGTGCCAAGGGAGATGGTTTGAAGTTCTGGGTTCAACCCCAGCAACAGAAAAAAAAAAAAAAAAGAAATAATAAGTTTATGGATTGAATCATCTTTGGTGTCCATTTTTAAAAAATACTATCCCAACAACAAACTAAAAGGCTTCTACTCTGAAATTCCATTCAGAAACAAGCTGCTCTTAACAGTGCTGCCCTGGGTCCCCCAACACAGGCTGGAACCTGATTAACAGATTGCTTGTTTACAAACACTTGTGATCAAAGCAGAAGGCATGCCTCGAGCGATCGGCACTGGTGGGAAGTAGCTGAACAGAAACCAGCTACACTAAAACAAGCATACTTTTTCTGCTTCAGTTTAGCTGAAAGTGGGGTTCAGCAATCCCACTCAGGTGGCAAGAAAGGCGGTCACTACCCCACTTCACCACACTTCTCAGAACACAGAACCTAATAGTGGCACACCATCAAAGTGTGTATTTGTGGGACCACAGTGAGATTGTGAACCCACCCACCACAGTAAAATACTGTAACACGCATAGGACCGAGTGGCTCTGTGGAGGTCAGGTAGTGTCATAATAGAGCATAAAAAAGCCCTATACGATGCAGGAAATTTCAGGCATAATACAGAGATAGAATTTTCTCTCAGAAAATTCAACTGTATGAAAGCAGTATGAAAAAATAGGATAAATTAAGAACCAGTTTTGAGAAATTGATAGACGAAATGTGATGCTAATAAACATGAACTAAATGGACCCATGAGAGAAAGTGGGCCCTGGCTGAACACACAGAGAAGCTGTAGAAAAGAAGGCATATCAGTAAGGCTGAGAGTCTGGCCAGCAGAGTCCAAACTCAGCATTTCTCAATGCCCAAAGTATCCAATACACTCCACTGCCATGCTATTTCTGTACACAGGCTCAGCTACCTGGAGAACATGATGGGGAAGTTAACATGCCAGAAAAACTAATCAAAATGCAGTAAATTTGGATACTGTTGGATATTTTCATGTTGAATGAAATCTCTAACTTGGTACACATTCCCTAGTGTCTGCTCACTCGTTCACTACTGCCTACCTGTGTTGTATTCTGAAGGTCAAACTTCACACTCCTATTTGAACAAGTTTAGGTTACACCTATCTTTAAGAGTGGTACCCAGGGCCTAAAGAAATGGTGGCTCGTGACTGTAACTGCAATTCAGAAGACTCAATGGCCTCCTCTTCTGGCCTCCACAGGCACTGAACCCATGAGGCATACATCATAAACATCCATACTGTAAAATATGAATAAATATTTACAAAAAGAATGGTACCTATCACTAGCTCGGTACATTTAACAGAACAAAAGCATCCTCTTTACTAAATACGTTCATAACAGAGCATCGTAAACGTCTCTAAACCTGAGCTTCATGATGGGGAGCCCAGGAGAGAGAGAGAAACCAGTAAGCTGAATTAAAATTCAGACCTACAGTCATTCCGAAAGTGCTTTTTAGAGATTTGCAGTGATTTGACATGTTCCTGGGGTTTGAGACAATGGCAGAATGAACAGAGTGTAAGGACAAAGCCTCACTAAGCAACTGAGTGTGTGGAAAGAGCTCAGAGCAAGGTTCTCTGGGTAACAGAGGAGAAGGATACTCAGGAGAGAAGGCAGCCAAATAGCGCAGGACTCTTACCAGCTGTGAGATACAGCCAAGAGCACCAGGGTTCACGACACAGGCTTCATTCAGCTTCTCTACGCTGGAAACACTCAGTTTCTGCTTTGTCATGTAAAATGAGGGCAGCATGTTGTCCTGCCGGACTCATGGATCACTCAAAGGCACAGGAGCACACAGAACACTTGCTTAAAAACTGCTAAATGGCTACTGATGCCATTCACGAGCCATAACAGGAATCCGCAAGAGAGGTGTGCTCAGCTATGGTGACACCTTAAGAATAATCCAAACCAAGTACTCATGTATCAAAAATAAAGCCAGGAATCCGGTATTCGATTTTTCAGAGTGATCCCAGCTAAGAGGCATAACCGTCTCTCCTGTGAGGATGTAATCACTGAGGCTCGGAGAAACCAGGTATCAGCCTTACGTGTAGCTCATGTCCACAGCACATGCCCTTGGTTACCACGCTATGACTTCAGCACTTCCCTGGGAGATGTATAGGAGATGGGCAGAAGTGTAATGTTCAAGACCTGCTCTCTAGACTAAATAAGTGAGACTGCTCCAAGAAAGAAAGATAAAAAAAAGCCTTAAAGACCCAATGAAGCATAACTTCAGATAGCAAAGCAGACTCGCAGCCTTGGCACAGAAGCATCCTGTCTGAACAATGCCCTTAGGCGAGTGGTGACAGGCTCCAACAACAGCATCCACTGCTGGTATCTGAACAATGCTTGAAGTGTGTACAGTATACACAGGACATCTGGCCACCCAGGGACTCGTTCCATCCACAGAAGCTTGGTAAACAACTCTGCCACCAGCAGCCAGGTTTTCACACACAAAGGACAGTGCGTTCATTCTAAGTAATGATGTGATAAGAAACGGTACCAAGTGGCCTATCTGCAAAGGACCATTCCACTGATCATCTGGCCTGCTCCACCGGAACTGATCTTAGCGACTGAGGCATGTACCTACAAGGTTAGTGGCTGCAGTACAACTCCATCAGCACTTCACCAGTAACTTTAGGGTTCCCTGTCTCTACAGAGTTAAAAAATTTTAAATATCATGTACAGCTTTCCAAACTACACCACTCTCTATCCCAACCATTACCTATCCCTCGGCAGACTTTCCTACCCCAGTCTCCTGAAATCTCAAATTGAGGAAGTATCTACCCAGTAAATACATTCCTACCTTCTCTCAGTTATAAATCTATTGTACGTCATCCCAATCCTGACTCTCCCTAGCCCACTTATGCCAGGGAAACGACTCATCTAATATGTATAGGCTCACCCACCTCCTCAAGTATCCCCTTAAGAAAGATCCTTCCATCTTCCATCCCCCACCTTCCCCTGACATGCTCCCGACAGTTGCTTCCAGCAAGCCTTCCATTCTTACCCCAGAAGAAACCATCCCTCCTCAGGAGCTCTTGAGCAGTTCCAACAAGACTCTCCACTTGCTCACAACTTGGGCTTCTTTCAGTGAGTCTAGCACCTGTGTTATTGACTCATTGTCGTTAAAAGGACACATCAAAAGATGATGGACTGAAGCACAGGAACAGCCATCGGGCAAATGAGACTCATGGTAACCGCACTGTGATATCTCTCGTGCCCCTGGCCAGTACAAAACAAGAAGACTAAGAAGTCTCAGGAACAAGGACAAAGACGAGAGGAGGGTTGGGATGACAAGTCTGGGTGTCTAACTAAAGTGCTACAGTTCAATGTGGGCCGTGTGAAAGTACTTTGGGATTGTAACGTCTAGATCATGAAAGAACTTCCTGGGCAGCTGGAAATATATGAAAGAACTTCCTG
>JANHMN010000004.1:90994388-91004817 GCA_030674055.1 Rhabdomys pumilio
ATGAAAGAACTTCCTGGGCAGCTGGAAATATATGAAAGAACTTCCTGGGTAGCTGGAAATATTGCCAAGCACAGTGGGGTGTGGTGTAGGTGAAGCAAATTGATTTCAGGTTGGAAATTATATCTGAAAAACCGTAAAATTAGAATTAGGCTGATAATGTGCACTAAAGGTAAATAGAATAAAATACTAATGAAAACCGACAGTGGCGTGGTGACTCGTGGTTAAGAGCATGTGCTGCTCTTGCAGAAGGCCTGACTTCAGCTGCCAGCACCCACACTGAGTGGCTCACAACTTCAGAGAGATTCCACATCCCTCTGGCCTCTGTGGGCCTCTGCATTCAAGTGCACATACACATACATACATCCACACACACATAATGAAAGTTAAATCTTAAAAAACAAACAAACAAACAAAACACTCTAAAGGTGGGTACTGAATACATACAAATTTGTTAGGTTGTTCTCTTATATTCTTTGAAATTTTCTATAGTAAAGATTATATCTTTTACACACATACACACACACACACGCACACGCACACGCACACGCACACGCACACGCACACGCACACTCCTCATACTCAATCAACACACCTTTATGATTACAAGATCTTCTAATGCTACTGTAAGCAGCACAATTAAACGTATTGAGTTGGCTTTCTTAAAATAAACAAACAAAAACCACCTTTCCCACTGGGCGTCACCTCTAAGTTTTATATTCTCTTGCTGACGGAACGTTCCTGCTTTCTATGGCAGGCCCTGTTTTAGTACCTCCCACCTACACGGTCTGGGCTATGGACAGACAGACACAAGTATTCACCAAAGGCTCCTATGATGCTGTGAGGACAGAAAAAAAAAAATGTAACAGCTACCTTTTACCACATTTCCCTACTGTTCTACAGCACTGTGAAGAGACAGCATGACTGTGGCATGTTCTAAACTCCCACAATCTGGCCTCCATCTTAACCCTATAGAGAAATTCTTTCCAATGACCTTACTGATTACAATTCAAGATGGTTGACTCCTCATCCCAAAATGGCTTCCTGCAACATGTTAAACTACTGACCACCATCCTTTCCACTTATCAACTCTGGACCAGAGGTTTGTCTTCAGATTTATGCTGAATAGTCTCCTGAACAGTCTCACATCACATCAAATTCCAAAATGCAATTAGTCACCTTCACCAACTCCTCCTTCACCCACACTCCAAACACCTCTCCCTCCTAGCATATCATCTCTATAAAAAGAACTGATTGCCTAAGTCTTGGGGTTTAAGTCTCAGTATTTTTAACTTTTACTATCCCACATCTAAGTAGATATCTGTCCCTTCTGAGCCTGCCTATTTCACCTCTCTGCCTTGCCCACGCGCACAATAAAGCACTGTGTTCCTGTGGGTATCACTCACTCGAGTGATTCATATCAGAGCTTTATCTTTTTCATTTATATTATAGAAATGATCTCTGTCATAGTTTTTGTTCTATCAATGTGAAGAGACACCATGACCATGGCAAGTCTTATAAAAGAAAGCATTTCACTGGGACTGGCTTACAGTTTCAAAGGTCTAGTCCATTATCATCATTGCAGAGAACATGGCAGCATGCAGGCAGACAAATGCTGGAGAAGGAGAGCTCCACATCCAGACCCAACCACAGACAGCAGGAAGGGTAACACTGGGTCTGCCTTAGGCTTTTGAAACCTCAAAGCCCACCCACAGTGACACACTCCCTCCAATAAGGGCATACCTACTCCAACAAGGCCACACCTCTCAATCCTTCTCAAGAAGTGTCACTCCTTCATGCCTAAGTGTGTAAATACATTAGCCTATGGGAGCCATTCTTACTCAAACTATCACATCCCTATGGTTCAAAATAAAGTCTCAGTTGTCCAACAGGGCAAGATCTGGTCCCAAGCTCTCTTTGCCACCCACCCTCCCTCTTCTTCCTCTAAATCCCCCAGCACTGTCCAGTGCACCCTGTCATAACATTTGAGTCTGCATTACTCTTACGATCTTTCAGCCTCCCCAAATATCCTGTGTCCTATTCAATCTCTTGTAGGTCAAAGTTTCATTCAAATTCTATCTTCTCCATGACTTTTCTCACATCTTCATGGTCCCCCACCAAAGAGCAATCCATCTTTTCTAAAGACCACGTATACTTACTGTGTGCTATTACAATCATGACAATATTTTATCTCTACACTGTGAGAGCAGGTGAAGTGTATGTCTTGCTATAAGGGACACCCAAAAAATGTATACCTCATACTAAATTATCTTCCCTTCCACAAGTAGTGTGGCTAAAAAGACTGGCATAAATGAGACCTATAATAAATATCTTCTAATATCATTTCAAAGTTATATGACAATTCTTATGTGTGCAGAATATTCAATGCCTCAAAACTGGTGCAGATAAGATTATCAATATGTAGATATATTATGATATGATATCTATGAACATCACACAAGTGTTTGGGGTATATGGAATTCCCAAATTGCCTTTTAAATGAGCTGCTAACTACGGAAAAAATGGTCTTTGTAATGTAGTCCTATTTATCAGTGGTGAGAATAAAGCTGCTATGCTGTGACTCCAGTGGGAGCAGGGGGATTTCCTATTTAAATACAGCATTTTGTATCAGCAGAGAAAACTGTTTTCCAGGGCCTGTGGGCTATAAGAAATTCATGTTTAATACAATTCAAGTGAAGGAAGTAACATATTATTCGATTACAAAAGTTACTATTTACTGAGCACTTACAACCATGTCAGACACTGTTCTAAGCATTGATGAATAATCTTATTTAGCTTTGATGGAATTCTATACAACAGGGACACTTTAAAATAAAGTCATATAATGAAGATCATATTTTTTTTTCTACTATTGTGGTCTATGGATCCAGCCAGGGTCCAAAGTTGCCAGGTAAATGTTCTATTGCTGAGCTACATCCTCAGACCCTGGTGTTTTGAGACAAGGTCTCACTACATAGCTCAGGCTAGCCTTGAACTGCACAGCCCAAGCTGGTCGTAGGCTCATGATCCCCTTCCTTGGTCTCCCAATTGTCTTACGTAGCACACAGGTTTTTACATTCACTTTGTTAATATTTTTCAGAACTTCATACCTGAGTGCCGTATTTACAGTGTTTCCACCCTTCCTTCTGTCCCCTCTAACTCCTCCCGTGCTCCTTCCCCCCACCCAGTCTCAGTCCCTTCCCTTTAATTACTTTTCCTTCTTTAATTACGGATTAGTCGGAGGTCCACTTGTGATGATCTAGGAGTCCAGTGAAGTAGCCCCTCCAGTATCATACGGAGACGATAATCCAGACAATTAACTGGATTATCACCACTGAACCTCACACTGGCACAGACTGGGTGGCCTTCTTAACTGCTACTTATAAGAGTCAAATGAAACAATGCATGTGACCACAGACGGGAAAGAGCAGTGAAACATAAGGTCAAGGCACATAGATTCTAGTCTCTGCTTTGATCTTTACTCGACATGAGACTTTTCACAAATAAATAATGCGACTCCATCCTCTGGATGGATATGGAACAGCTACTAATTTGCCAAACATTCTGCTAGGGTTAGCAACACAAAGGAAAGATGGCTTACTTTCAATCCAAATGGAACTCATGATCTGAGATACAGATGGAGATGGGAATAATTAGAGTTAAGCTAAGTGCTCAGACAGGAGAGGTTGTGAAAGCATCTAATCCAGATTTGGGGGCCAAGGCATGATTCCCAAAGGAAACAATACCCACACTGAGACTGGAGAAGATGAGCGGGAGTTAGTCAGACAAAGAAGTGCAGACTTCCAGATAGAAGGATTGACGTTCAAAGCCTTGGTAACAGGGAGGAATGTTAGTGGCAGAGTCTAGAGAACTTCACGCTGTGAGGAATAATGTCAATCAATAAGAAGCATACACGTGAGCCTCTCTAAATGGAAAGGAACCTTAGCTACTGCAGCAAACACTACTAATCGATTATATCAAGAGTGTTGTCACAGAGAGCTAAGCTAAGGGAAGCAGAAGCACTAGTCATAGCCAATGGTCACATTTCAATGGTCCAAATCTAGAAAACCTTAGTTCAGTACCTTTCACATCTGGCCGGTACTGCAGCCCGTCATCCTTCTTTCCCAACAAACTTGCATCATCTGTGTCTGTAAGAAAAAGCAGCTGCAGGTTAAGCAATGCCTAATGCTGAAGTCACACCAAGAACTCACAATCACCTCAGGTGCTCTGGCTCCTTCTTAACCATATAAGTTTTACCATTCTACTCTCCTACCTGACAGACAGAACTACATTTACCCTGTGAAGAATAACATTTTGACATGTACAACATGAAGGGAACGTTCCCATCATCTCATTATCAGTGGTCCCTTTTCTCTCCCAGCTCTCAGGTGATCCCAGGTACATCTACATCTCTGCATGGTAAACAGATTTTATCCAGACTTCAGCACAAATGTCACAGACTTCAAAAGTCTGGCATACACCCCTTGGAGAGCCTCTCTCTCCAGGGAACCACTGAGCTCAAGACTTACCATTTCCTGCCATGTTTATCTGGAAATATGAGATTACAATAAATACGGGATCTCTGCTAAGTTGTCAGACAACATTTAGATCCTTTCACAGGAACTGCATTCGACTGTGAAGCACACACACGTGCTGAGAAACACGGGCTTCCACCTCCAACGCCCACCCATGAGAGAGCCAATAAGGAGCTACAGTTAGGTGTGGATAGAAAGTTACTGAGAGAATGAAAAGAAAACTTAAGGCTCCACCACTCCAAAGCTGCATAAATTTGAATTAAAACTCTCCGGCCTGCCCGTTGCTCTGAACTGGATACTCCAGGGAGGACCATTTAAACATCCCATCAAAGCTCTAAATGCTACTGCGTGTAATAAACCAAACTGTATTCTAAGACCAAGGCCAAGAGAAATGTTCACCTATGGGACCTCTCCGCCAGAAAATGGCCTCCTCCATTATGCTCATGCCTACCCTACCTGGAAAGCCTGTGAGGAACATCTTGAATCCACTGGCAGCTCAGAACAGTGATGGGAAGTGTGTCACAAAGAATTCTTTACTAAGACAAAGGAATAAACATCTTTATGATGTTTTTGCCCTGGCTCAGACAGAGCACGTGCCTCTAGTAAGTCCTCCAAAGAACAAAGGTAAAGGGAGTGGAAAGACAAAGCAGGAAAGGTCTACACTCCTAGTACTTGAGGAGGCCTGGCCCCCATGAATTACTAGAACTAATCCACTGATATCCCAGCCCACAGGGTATTACTGAGGACAGAAGCCTGTCACTGGCTTCAGTGACCGTTGACATTTCTAATAGGAGAAGAAAGCAAAGCTTATTCTTATATGGTTTATGTTTCCTAAATCACAGTAAACAGGAAGAAGGGCAAATGGAATTGTCCTTTACATTCTGTAACTTGACACTAAGAACTGTAACTGCACATAACATGTTTGGGTGGAGGGAAAAGGGAACTATGTTGAATAAAGGGAACTCCTGTGCTATGGGGGAAGTAAGAATATATACTGCAAATGTATAGTTTTGCTATAGTTAAAATAATTAGTCTAATTTCTAGCTATAATTAAATTTGAAATTATCTTAAAACTATAAATAAACCTCAGACTGATTCAGATACACTCACATTAGACAAGGATAAGCTTAGTAACCAAATAACCAAGACACAGTTCATGTCTGAAGATGGTAAAAATAAACAAATGGCTAAACTAATAGCAGATGAAGTTTTAAACTATACAGTCATACAAGCCTCATAAGACACTAAGCAAGAGTACCACCTTGTGATATTCAGGACAGGTTTCTGGTAGACAGAGCGGCTTTTACCTGTGCAGTGGCCAAGATGCCTTATGTCGATCTGCTCTTGCTTTATACAAGATGCTTCTCGAACGAAACAGGGGTTGTTATAGGAACTCCCATCGGAAGCGCACACAGGGTTAAAGCTGTACCCACTGCAGTCTATGTTACACACACACCTGTTGAGAAAGACGACAGTCACCTACACAGGACAACAAAACGATTTACAATGCAGCATCAGCAAACAGCAACTCCCGACTTCCTCTCTGCCTTCTGCAACACAAGGCAGAATGGTGTTATACATCACAAATCTTCGGTGAACTAGATGCCAAGCTAAAACTGTCTCTCAGGTATGAATTTGGAGATATTCTTAGACATTGTGTTACCCCAGTCAGTAGACTCTGAAATTTTTATTTTTAGATCAAATCATGAGGAGCTGTTCAATATCAACAACATTAATTTAAAAACAAGATGGCACCATGGGAAGAACACAGTGTTCTAAACCAACGGCCACGGTTTGCATCCAGCATCTTCCTCAAGGTCTCATTTTACCCACCTGTAAAAGAGACAATAATAGTATATCTACACCAAGCAGTTGGGATAATTAAAAATATAATAGATATGAACTATGTAGACAGTTCTTTTCTAGCAACACATCTACCTGGGCAACTGAGCTTCCACTGTTTCCAGAGCCCCATGGCACAGAAGCCAGGAGTACCAGGCTATGGCACTCCTCCCAAAACAATGAAGACTAACGGGGGGGTGGGGGGGAGATGATGTCCAGTCTCCAGCAACATTCTAGCCTAGCCTACCTCACCACCCTCCTAATGAAAACAAAGCTGGGCAAAGCACTTTCAAACTCCCTCTTGGATACACCCGAGAGCTGGTAGGAATGCCAGAACATTCAACACAGTCAGCAACATGAAGACAGAGAGAAAGGTCCTGGCTCTCTAAAGGCAGTTTTCACCTTAAAGGGATTGTCCAAATGGGCAGATCCAACCATAAGCCTTTTGGTTTTGTGGCCCTCTGGGGACATGACCCACCTAAGAGAGGCTACAGAGGCCTCCAAAAAGCTACAAGCCTTGGCGTGAGTTTCATTATGACACAGGAAAAGCCTTTTAAACAGGGCTGTCCTGACCCATGGCACTAAACACTGGGAGAAAAACTTCTCCCCTGAGAATCCACAACCACAGTCAGTTCTTTGTTGCAACTTAAAATATAATTGGTTCTTCTAAGGTCCCCAAGTCCAGAATTGAAGAGGTTTAGGACTGGCTGGGGCCCTGGGCAAAAACAGAAGCAAACAAGATGTCCTCTGGAGAAGCCCAACTCCACCCTAGAGTGCAAAAGTGAGAAAAGTAACTTCACATCTAAACACATGTGCACAAGCAGGCACACACAGACACAGACACACACACACAGACACAGACACACACACACACACACACACACACACACAGAGTACATATAAGAGGACTAAACTTTAAATAGCAAAGGCAGGCTGGATAAAATTACAATAGTAAGTTCTATGCTGCATACAGGATAACGAAAGCACAAGCTGCTCTCACAGAAGACACCAGATCAGTTCCCAGCACCCACATCATGTGGCTCTCAACTGCCTGTAACTCTCCAGAATACCTGATGCCCTTTTCTGGACTCCACAGGCACCTGCACCCTCACATGCACATACCCACACAGACACACCGTATGCACATAATTAAAAACAGATATGTTAAAAGGTAATGATACAGAAATTGAGTAGAGAATAACGGTGAAGGAGATACATTTGGTGTGGGCAGAGTTAGTATCATATACAGAAGACTGTAAGACAAAAAGGATCATAATATGGAAATTAGGAGGTTCCCTTACAATATTAAAATAGTTTATTGTCAGGAAGATTGTCTAACATTCTAATATAGTTTCAGAATCTTCAAAGCAAATATTGATAAGACTTCTGTGATGAACATATCTCTCAATAACCCATACAGCAAATAAAAAATGCCAGTAAAATGCTCTCTCTCTCTCTCTCTCTCTCTCTCACACACACACACACACACACACACACACACACACACACACAGAATCTGAGATTTGCTTAAAATGTTATTCCCAAAAAGTTAAGAAGAAAAGATAAAACAAACTTAGCCTTTTGAAGATGAGGGATGGATATATGGGAAGGGGCCCACTTTAATTTTTTTTCCTTTCCTGTGTGTTTGAAGATCCCTTTAATTCCTGATACTCTACAGACCACATGTGAAAGATAAAACTGAACACTAAAAGATTCAGAAGATCAAAGGTAAGAACTTGATAAATCTGACTTTGAAATAAAACAGAATTATGCCCGTATAAGCAACAAGAAAATTAGAATCCAGAATACATAAATACAAATCTATTTCCTAAAAGATATAAAACTGATGGGGAAAGAGGGGAGCGAAAGCAGACAAAGAAAGGAAGAGCCTTAAACACAACACTATAAAGATATGTGCAACCTAACAAGGCTTATCTTTTATAATCATGACCTTGGAGGCTAAGACCACAAACACGGCATCAAAGTCATGAGGTTGATAAGAACTGAAAGGTAGCAGCAGGCACAGGTGGGGATGAGGAGCAGGTGCTGGCATGAGAGCCCACTGGAATGACCGCCTCGGAAACACTCATTCCTGGGAACACCTAGACTTGGACTTGCCCCACAAAGTCGCTCTTCCGTGTACTTGAAAGTCTCTTACGGGTGAGCGCCAGGAGACATGAAGTACACAGTGTTTGTCAGGAGACGACTGTAAATGACCCAAATGACTATCTGCAGCAAAATGGGGTCATAATCACATAAGCACATGGTTCCATCGATCAAATTCCAACATACAGTGAAAATGACTCTAGCCATGTACAGTGCCCTAAATGAATCTCAAAAACACTACCGTTACATAGAAAATATCAAAATAAATAAATAAATACATACATGTGTTATATTTTTTGTCAACTTGATAAAAGTTTCTGGGTCATCTGGAAAGAAAGACCCTCAGTTGAAAAAATATTTCATCAGACTAGCCGTAGGCAAGTCTTTGGAGCATTTTCTTGATTTATATAGTTTATGTGGGAGGGTTCAGGGAAAGCCCATCCTGCTGTAGGAAGTGCCACCCATGAGCAGGCGGGCCTAGGGTGTCTCAAAAAGCAAGCTAAGCAAACCATGGAGAGGAAGCCAGTAAGCAGCATTTTCTCACGGTTTCCGTTTCAGTGTATGCCTCAACTTTCTTGAATGATGGGCTGTGATAAAGACATGTAAGCCAAGTCAACTCTTAGTCCCCAAGGTGCTTTTGGTTGTGGTTTTTATCACAGTCATAGAAAGCAAGTTTAAAAATATAAATCAAACAGTGGGAGAAGTGGCTCAATGGCTAAGAGCATTGTCTGACCTTCCAGACAGTTCTGTTTCCAGCACCCACATGGCAGCTCAGAACCATCTAGAACTCCAATCCCCAGGGAAATCTTCTGCCCTCTTCTGGAATCTATTGGAACTGCAGGCACACTATACACAGACTCACATGCAGGCAAAACATCAATACATATAAAATAAAAAATCCAAAGAGAACAAAAAGGTAAAGAAACCAACAGCAAAATAATATATATGTTAAAAGATATACTATATAGAATAAAACTATGAAGAAAGCAAGGAAATACTTTACACAAAACATGATCTACTGGGTAAATGGGAGAGAGAGTCAAGGGGTGAGGGGTAAATGTTATGGTTTGAATATAAGTGACCTCCAAAAGACTTATGTGTTGAAGCATTCGTTCCTAATATAGTGGAATTCAGAGGTAAAACTTTGGGGAAGTGCAGGAGCAGGAGGGCTCTGTTTACATCAGTGGACTTACCCATTCATAGATTCATAATTTGAGCATCGCTGGATGACGGTGGAAAGTAGAAGGGCCTAAGTGGAGAAAGCACTAGAGCCAGTCCTTCCTGTTTCCCTGTTTCTCTGCTTCTCATGCACTGTAAGGTGAATAGCTCAACTCCATTTAGCTCTCTCTGCCCACTACTCACGTTCCCATAGCAACAGGGCCCAGGGACCACAACCTTCAACCTCTGAAGCAGTGAGCAAAACAAATCTTTCTAAGGTTACTTTCCTCTGGTGTTTTATTAGCCTCAAGAGCAGCACTGTAAAACTCTATTCCTTGGTTGGGAGGAAAGATTCACAAAAGCTCGTTTTATTTTTGTGCTACTCCAAGTATAAAAGTTGTCTTTAGAGCAAAGGAAAAGAATTAAATTCATAAGAATAATATTCACTAGCAAGTATAAACAATAACAATCTAGTACCATTGTTTGCTTTCTAAAATACTGAAGTTGAGAGAATAACCAGAGAGTGTCCTAGAAGGTTAGCTGATCAGAAAAGGGTAAGCTCAGATGAGGACATAGTCAAATCCAGAAAATATCCACCAACTATACATCAGTGAAAACATTTGTACAAACATCTTTCTCCTCCCCTCTCTTCCCCTCTCTTCCCTTCCATCCATCCATCCCCTCCATCTATCTATCTATAATCTATTTATCTCTCTATTATCTATCTCAATGGGCACTCTATCTATCTATCTATCTATCTATCTATCTATCTATCTATCTATCTATCTATC
>JANHMN010000004.1:91007991-91028700 GCA_030674055.1 Rhabdomys pumilio
GATGGATGGATGGATGGATGGATGGATGGATGGATGGATGGATGGATGGAAGACAGATCGACAGACAGATATTCTAATCATCAAAGATTTAATGGATAGTTCAAGTCAAGGTCTGCCAAACTAAAGAAGTAGATCAATGAAGACAAGTTAATCAAATGTTTCTATGTTGTGTGTGCTTGTGTGGGTGGTTTATGTGCCCATAGAGGCAAGAACGAGGTCTCCCCTGGAGCTGAAGGTATAGGCAACTGTGAGACACCAGACATGGGTTCTTGGAACCAAACCCTGGTCCTCTGAAAGAGCACAATCGTTCCTAACCACTGAACCACCTCCCCAGCTCCTAAGAAGGGTTTATGTAAGAGGGGTGACCATAATAGAGCACATGTAGTCCTGCAAAGCCTTAAAGAGTTACCATCTAGCTCTCTGCAGAAAAGAAAACTACCACTAGTTTACAAGACAAAAATAAGGCAAACCTGAAATAGCAATTAAATAGAAATGGCAGCAAGTAGAAAGAGCTGAAGACTCGTTCAGAACCATGAAAAGGGTTGGCAAAAAAGACAAAACACTGTGCCAATCTCATCTGACAAGTGGGATTGTTTATGGTGGGATCAACGAGGAGCAGCCTTAACAAATGTCTGGCAGAGACAAGTGCTCCTCAGTGGGATGGAACCACTGCGTCTACTTCCAAGAACTATGAGCAAACCATTGCCACTGCCTTCTATGGCATCTGAGGAACTGAAATGAAATTAGCATCTTAAGTAAAGGCCAGCTCAGTGGAGCAATGAGCAGGAAAGGAGAATATTAGACTGCAAAGGCCACAGACACAGCCGATTACAGCAACTACAGATGTTCCCAGACTGCCAAAGGTGGTGGAGGGCATGATGCCCACAGACCGGAAGGTGAGGCATGAGAGATTGCTCATGAGTGAGTCAATGCATTTGTCAACACTGACAGCACTTACTGGGTTGGTACATCAGTCACGTCATTTAAACAAATGCAAATGTCAAAGAAGGCGAAAAATAATATATTTTAAAGCCCAAGGAGGAGTGTGTGAGATGACGTTTTCTCTATTCAACTGTTACCTGAAGTGAATTTTAAGCATGGGCATTGTTGTATGGTCATATTAGGAAAAGTCTTTCCACTAAACTGCCTCCCGTTGCTCTCTGACACACCAGGGGCACTTCTTGGGCTTTCTCTTCTCCCATGGTTTTCCAGAGAACTCCCTCTGTTCTGTCCCCCATCTCTGTGTCTTTTCTTAAGTCATAAAATAACTGATGAAAAGGAAATCACTATTATAATAAGTGGGGAGTGGGGACTGGAGAGATGGCTCAGCGGTTAAGATGGCTCACTGGCTGCTCTTCCAGAGGACCTGGGCTCAATTCCCAGCACCCACATGGCAGCTCTCAACTGTCTGTAACTTCAAGAGAATCTGATATCTTCTGAGGACACCAATGCATATAAAATTAAATAATTAAAAAGAAAAAAGGACTGGGAAAATGGCTCGATGGGTAAGGATTCTTGCTACCCAAGGATGAGAGCCTGAATTCAGATATCCAGGATTCACGAGCTAGGCATAGCCTTGAACATCTGGGACCCTACCACTAGCAGGAAGGGAATTCCCAAGGCCTTCCCAATGTGTTCCTCTGGCCAACATACATGTTGGTGATCACACACACACACACATACAAACCAAGGGCACCCCAAGCTGAGGAGTGCACACAGCTAGCCATGAGCAAGCCAGCTTCCAAAAAGTTTAATAATGAGGTCCTGAAAGCTCACAATGATTACAATGTTCAGCACAGGGTTTCCCCTCTGAAGCTTTGCAAAGAGCTCAATTAGGAAGCTCAGTAGTATTTGGAGGTCCTGGCCAGCACCTCCTCAAGCATGGGCCAGAGTCCAGTTGTGGTCAGTGTCAGGAAAACCTTACATAAACATCCTATACACTCAGGCACAAAAGCAAGTGGCTGATAGGTGATACAGGGAAATCAAGAACGACCACTTCCAACAGCCTGGCTTCTGAGACTGGACACTTCAAGTGTTGGGTCCTCCTTTGTGATGGCCAGATACTTTTTGGCAGGGAATGTCATCAACCGGGGCCTCTTCGAAGAGAATATGTTTACCTGTGGGCATCTCTTGTGACAGCTGCATGGGAGCTCATTCTGATTAAAGGATGAGAATTGGAAACATTTATCCAGAAGGTTAGCTAGACCACAACTACTCAGATTGAATAAGATTAATTCTGACATGTTTTTGCTGTTATTCTTTAAACAGATATCTTTTCTATCTTTCTGACTTTTAATATTCACACTTGGACTTCGTATATTCTGAATATTTGCCATGCTGAGAAGTGGGGTCATCTTACATGATCCTCCTGAATTGTAATCTCCTTTTGTGAAGAGGAGAGAGAGAGAGAGAGAGAGAGAGAGAGAGAGAGAGAGAGAGAATATATTGAAGAGATAAAAGATAAAGATAAATAATTAAAAAAAAATAAAATAAATTTTTAAAAAAAAATCACTAAAGCCAAACACTGGTTCTTTGAAAAGACTCAAGTCAGGAAAGAAGGTTGAACAGAGAATGACAATAGAGAAAGAGAAAAACAACAAAGCCAGTGGGGACTGGAGAAAAGGGTCAGCTTTGAAGAGTGCTTGCTGTTCTTCCATAGGACAAGAGTGTGGCTCCCAGCACCCACAACAGACAGTTCACAACCAGCTCATAACCCCAGTTCTGGGAACCCGACACCCTTTGTGCCCTCTGCAGGCAGACACACAGACAGACGGATGGATGGACAGACAGATGAGTGCGCGCGCGCGCGCGCGCGCACACACACACACACACACACACACACACACACACACACACACTTGATCTTATCATCTACATAGTGGATCACAACTATCTTTAACTCCAGTTCCATGAGGTCTAATGTCTTCTTCTGCCCTTCGCCTTGCACGTGGCACAGAGACATATTTGTGAGCAAAACACCAACGAACATACAAAAATTTAAAATTTCCAAAAGGTCTGAAGAGATGGCTGAGTGGATAAGAGCATCCGCTGCAGACCAGTGTTGGTTCTCTATGTGGTGGCTCACACCACTCGAAACTCAAGCTCCAGGGGGCCCAAAGCCCTCTTCTGGTCTCTGCAAGCACTTGCACATACAGACACATAAACACACATACATAAATGGAAAAACATCTTAAATGATAACCAAAGGAAAACATAGTAGGACTAAGAACAATGATTCAATGGGTTAAAGCACATGATGACAAGCCTGGGGACCTGAGTTCAATGCCCAGGACTCACACAATGAAAAGAACCAACCAACTCCTAGAATTTGTCCTCTCACCTCCACATATGCTCAATGGTGTGTGTGTGTGTGTGTGCATGTATTTTACATACATATATACACATATGCTCTATGTATATATATGCGCTCTATGCATATTTATATATATATACACATATAAATGCAGGCACACATATATGCTATTCATCCACATATTAGAATCCTGTCAGAGAGTCTAGAGAAATGACTCTGTAGTTAAGGGCACTGGCTGCTCGTTAAGAGGATCCAGAGTGGATCCCATCACCTACATGGTGCCTCACAACTGTCTCTAATTCCAGCTCTAGGGAATCTGATGTCTTTTTCTGACATCCACTGGCATGAGGAACACACATGGTGCAAAACATATACACAAGTAAACACTTATATACATAAAGCAAAATAAATAAACCTTTTTAAAAAGTGAATCCTGTCAGATATCTCAGCTGAAGAGAGCTTCAACAATAACTCCCACTTCTTTAATGTCACAGGAGGCAATGTCATAATCTCCACAAAGTCAAAACCCAGCTTCTGACTCAGAGGCTCTTGGTGGTTCTTGTTCTTTATTGGTAACACTACTGCCCTTTCATTCCCTGATGGAGTTGAGACTCCAAAGTTGGCAATATTTTATTTTATAGCCAGGTACACAGTAGTTTCCTAAATTACATGTGTGCATTAAACACTTCTGGGTATAATACAGATGTTACAATAAAAACTTTAAGTAACGTACAGCCTGTGCTGTGATGCCTTTATAAAAGAAAATGAATGTGTCTGTGTATCTGCTTGGACATGCATGAAACACCCCTGGAAGAGTAAACAAAACCAATCACAATGATTGAAGGCAACTGAGTGACTGGAAACACGGGTGGGGAAGAGGCCTTCCCCTGCACAGCCTCGCCAAGCTTTTCAATTCTTAACACTGTGAATTTCAAAGGCATAAATGCAGGCACACGTAAGTAAATAAATGACTAAATAAAATGACTTCTATGATTTAGGGCTATGATTTTGGTAAATTGCAGCTCCCAGTCTTTAAAATTGGAACAATACCTCCTGACACTGCTGACAGAATCAAATAAAGGTCTGGGAGGGGGAACCCTTTGAAATATTTCAAATGATATGCATACTTGAAAGGCATCATTGTACTATCATTCAAACGAATCTAACCCTCATCGTTCTTTCTTCTAACTCTGCATGGAAAGTACCATTTCATCTCAATAGTTTACTTAGCAGTTAGGGAAACACTGACTTAAACTAAGGCTGGTGAGTTTATTTAGATTTAACAAACACCTAATCAAGCCTGTCACAAGTTCAATACATTAAATCCTCACAAGTAACTCTGAATGAATAACAGATTCAAACCAGAGAGTGCTATTCACCTAACAATGAAGAACCACAGGAAGCCCCCAACTTGTGGTGGTTTGAATGAGAATGGCCACCATAGGCTCATATATTTGAATGCTCCCTCCCCATTTGGTGGAACTATTTTGGAAGAATTAGGAGGTGTGGTCTTGTTGGAGGAGATGCATCATAGGAGTTGGGCTTTGAGGTTCAAAAGCCTATACCATTCCCCATTCCTCATTCCCCATTTGCGCTCGCTTGCGCTCTCTCTCTCTCTCTCTCTCTCTCTCTCTCTCTCTCTCTCTCTTTCTCTCTCTCTCTCTGTCACACTCTCTCTTGCTCTCACTCTTGCTCTGCCTTATGGATGTGTCTCAAGATGTGAGCTCTCAGCTTCTGCTCCAGTACCATGCCTGCCTACTAACATGCCACCTGCCACAATGGCCATGAACTAAACCACTGAAACTGTAAGTCCCAAATGAATGATTCTATAAGTTGCCTTGGTCATGATGTCTTATCACAGCATTAATCTTATAGCAAAGTGCCTAGTCCCAGAGACCTTACAATCTGCCAGTGACTGCATGATATAAACATAGTGTCACACAGATGTTGTTCTTCAAGACCAAGAAAGAACTCACAGAGACCATGGAAAATGCTTCCAAGAAGAGGTGGTGACATTCTACCTAATTCACATTTCATCTTGATCTAGAAGGAATGGGTTAAAATAGATAAACAGGTATGAAACTCCAGACAAAGGGAGCACAGGGAAAAATGAGGCAAGAAAAGTGTCCAGAGACACTGTAAGGACATTCAGCAGACAAGATGTTGTGGAGAGACGAAGGTCTATACCTTAAAGACAAATCTATCAAGGGGAACAGTTACTGGAAACCCTCAGAAGTTATTTCTAGGAAAGAACCTGTCTTTACTAACATCCAGATTACACTTTGCATAAAATATGACAGAATGGTATTTATTTTCTATTACCATCAGAGAAAGAACTTAAAATTATTTTTATGTAATAATCAAAGGGACCACAGTAGAATTCATTATACTAATTGATTTTTATTTTTATTATCTGACAGACAACTTCATATGTATACAATGCATTTTGATACTATTTGTCCCCTTACCCGTCTACCTTGCTCTCTCAAACCCTCTGGAGCCCTTCTTTAAGGAAGTCCCCCTCCTACTGTTCCTTATATTTTTGGATGTGGGCTTAGCCTTTATCAGCTGAGCCATCTCTCCAGCCCCCTTGTCTTTTTCTCAATGACTCCAGGAATGCAATTAGTGTTACTTGCATGAACATGGGTGTAGGGTTACTATGGGATCATGGGCAACTCACCAAAAGCTACACCCCTAAAGAAAATACATGACCTGTCCCTCTCCCTTCTCCCCCAGCTGCCAATAGCTCCTCAGCTACCTATAGAGCCTTGTGAGTCCCCTAAATTATTTTTAAGTCTATTATTCTGAATGTCCACAGTTAGGCAATGCCAAATGACAGTCATCACTGTCATCTCTGTGTGGAAACAAAGAAGAAAAAAGTATGAGAAACATATAAAGTTTTCAGAAAGAAAGGCAATGCATAGCCATAGCACTGCTCTCTTTTGCAAACATTTTGCTGTGTTTAAGCCAAGATGTCCACCAGGTGAATTAGCCTGTTCTCAATGCTGTCTGCCTGCCACACTGTACAATTCTCTTAGCAGCTCCCAGTTATTTATATCATGCAGGAGTAAAAAGAAAAAGCAGCCCCCAAAGAGCAGATTGCATCAAATACACAGAAGAGCAGAGACTACTTCCACAAAGCTCAAAGAGAACCATTTGGAGACTTTTATAGCTTACCTGAATTGGCTCCATGCTCGGGGATGTACAAATGCCTCAGACCATTCCTAAGCAGGGACTGGGGTCAGGTGCATAAAGACACCAAAGGGAAGGGTCCTGTCATTAGTAGCCACACAGCTCAGAAAAATGGCTAGTAGCTGACTTGTAGCAATAACTAAAGCCTTGGACAAATTAGAAATGCCCTTGAGAAGAGGGAGATGGGTGGGAGAGCAATGCCAAGAAATGCACAGCTTAGAAATATACCTTAATGGAAAGGACATGCTGACCACAAGGTTGAAGGCTGAAGAGGCCATCCAAGAAGTCCCTATACTCAGCCCTCACATTGGAGTACTGAAACCTCACTTACAAGGAAGGGAGCTGTTCCTTTTGGAACATCACCTACACACCTCCAGATATGAATTTGAAAGGTAAGTAATCAGTCAGAATGCAGTCACCAAACCCCATACAAAGCTCAGACACCCCAGGGAAAACAGTCTGCCCCAGGAAGAGGAAAAAGAAGCTCAGAAGTCATTTAATTTGGACGATTTATTTTTAAATTGTGTGTACTTATATGCGTACCTGTGAGTATATGCATATATGTGCAAATGTCAGAAAAGCTCTAGGCTGTCCATCTCCTAAAGCTAGGGTTACAGGTATAGGTGATGGGAACTGAACTTGCAAGTGTAGTAAGTGTTCTTAATTGCTGAGGCTGAGCCATCTCTTGCCCCAGCAATTTAAATTATGAGTGACTAAACATCGCCAGCAAGCAGGTGAGAAGGAAGGTAAGTGACAGAGATGCAATCATCTCTGAGCAGTGCTCATTTGACATTTGAGTTATTCCTAAACCACATGCTGTTCGTGGACTCTCTCGTTTTGTGTTTGAGGAGGCAGAAAGGCAAACCTCAGTCAAGTTCACTGCCAAGGCACACTGGCAATACCAATAAGCAGCAGACAGCAACCTGACAAAAGAGAAGAAAGCTTTGTTTTGCTTTTTGGGTTAGGTTGGGTGGGTAGGTGGGTGGGTTGGTTGACTGTTTTTTTAAGACAGTCTCATATTACCCAGGCTGGCCTCATATTCACTGTGGCCTCATATTCAGAACAACCCTGAACTTCAGAACCTCATGACTCCATTTCTTGAGTACTGGAACTGCAGGCACATTGCACCAGTCTGTTTATAAAGTGCAGAAAGTGAATCCTGGGTTTAGGCAAGCACTCTACCAACTGAGCTATCCCCCAGAGCCAGAAGTGTGTGTGTGTGTGTGTGTGTGTGTGTGTGTGTGTGTGTGTGTGTTGTGTGTTGTGTGCGCTCACGCATGTGCACTCACCCACACGTGCACAGGTGCATCTGTTCACAGGTACACATACACATGTATACAAGTGCATGTAGAAGTCAAAGGTCAATCTCAGGTGTTGTTCCTCAGGAGTCATTACCTTGTTTTCTGAGGCAGTCTCTTCCTGGGAACTAGAGGTCACAGATTAGTCTCCAATGGCTAACCAGTTGGGCCAGGGTCCTGTGTGTCTCTACCTCTCCAGGGCTAGGTTTATAAATATGCACCATCCCACCCAGATTTTCACCTAAGTGTTGGGATCAAACTCAGGCCCACACACTGGCACATTAAGTACTTCACCAACTGAGCTATCTTCCTAGCCCAGAAAACTCATTTTACAAACACAAGAATCCAAAGTACAAAGCAGAGTGGTAATTCAAGTATAACAGAGGGGAAAACACACACACACACACACACACACACACACACACACACACACACACACACACACACCAGAACCCTCACACAGCACAAAGGATAAATTCTTTGTCAACGGCCTGCTAACAACAAGCCTCTCTAGGCTTCTGAGCTCATACACCCCTGGAAAATCAGAACAACACTTTCCTGCCCTCCCGACAACTGCCAGGAAAGCCAATAGAAAAAATAAGCAAGAAATTTCAAGAATATTCTAAAATGTACATGCACTCTCCAAGAAAGCAAGGAAAGTCAGACATGATGGCACATGCCTATAATCCTAGCACTTCTGAGGCAGAAGCTGGAGGACTACATTCAAAGCTAGGCTAAGCTAATTAGTAAGGCTTTGTCTTAGAAGGGGAGAAAGGAGGCTGGGGGGTGGGGGTGGGGAGAGGCAAGGCTCAGTGAGTACAGTGCCTACCAAGCAAGTGTGAGGACCTAAGTTCAAATCCCCAGAACCCTCAGAAAACAAATCATGGTAGACCAGGTCTGTAATCCCTGTGCCATCAGGAGATGAGCAGCAAAGACAGGAGACTTCTAGGCCAGGCAGCTGGCACATGCAGTAGCAGAAAAACAGAGAAATCTCTGTCTCAAGCAAGGTGGACAGTGAGGACTAACACCCAAAGCCACCCTCTCTGACCTCCACATGGGTCCTGGCATGCAGACATCTGACATCCAAACAGACTTTAAGGGGGGGCATGGCTGCAGTGAAGGGCTCTATGGTTAAAAGTGCTGGCCGCTGTGTCAGGAGGACCACAGTCTAACTCACAGCACCTACATCAGGCACCTCATAACTCTCTGTACCTGCAGCCTACAGCTCTAGGGGATCCAATGCCCTCTTATGGCCTCAGAAGCTGCCCATACACACATGTGCAGACACACACACACACACACACACACACACACACACACACACACACACAAACACACGTGAAAAAACAAATTTTTAAAGGAAGGAAATGTAAAAGAACAGAGGGATTTATACAGTGTAATTAATTAATTTAAGCAGCTGAAATTAAAAAATATAGCTCCTTCTCTTAACAAAATTAATTTCCATGGTACCACTATTCCTTCTTCCAAAGTCCTGAATTTTTTTTAATGTATCGATTAACAATAGAAAGGAACCTTAAGTGTAAGAAGCTAGAATGATCAGGCAGCATTTCCTCTGACAGCGAAGATATTACAAAATGAGAAAGATAAAACATTTTAATGGCTGCCCGTATCTAAAACTATGTGAGATTTACAGCTATGATAGTTGTGTTTGAGAGCATTATCTTTCAAACTGTAAGTCACATAAGTAGTGGATTATGAAGTCAATTTGTGGACCACTATGGTATCACTTCCTTTGCTACTGGCTATGGCAAAACGACTGAGAATACGAAGTAGACCAGGAAGCTATGGTGGTTTGAATTAAAATGGCTCATATATTTGAATGTTTGGTTCCCAGTTGGTGAAATGTTTAGAGAGGATTAGGAGGTGTTGGCTGGGGGTGTGGGGGTGTCATAGTCTCTCTCCCTTCCCTACAGCAACACTCTGCCCAACAGCATCTGCCTCCTGCCTGAGGATCAGGATGTAAGCTTCAGCTACTGCTCCAGTGCCATGCCTGACTGCCTGATGCCACCCTCCCCACCATGATGGTCATGGACCAACCCTCTGAAACTATAAGCAAACTCCCAACTGAATGCTTTAGTCTTTATGTTGCCTTCATCACAGTGTTTCTTCACAACAATCAAACAGTAACTAAGCAACTAATAAGAGAATTTGCATCACAGTTAATGGTGCAGACCATCATGGTGGGAAAGTCATGGCAGTGGAAGCTTAAGGGAGCTGGCGGGACACATGGTATCCTATGTCAGGAAGTAGGGAGAGAGGAATGGTGGTGTCTCAGCTTTATGCTATTTATCCAGCCCATAAAACGGTGTCTCCACACATAAGGTGTGGCATCCCATCTCAGTTATTAATTCAGTCTAGAAACTCCTTCACAGATGTTCATAGATGTTTGACCCCTATATAATTCTAAACCTAATGGGAAGCATGCCAGCAGGCAGACAGCCATTACCCTAGAGCAGTAGCTGAAAACTTACATCTTGACACATGATCATGAGGAATGCTGTGGGCTTTTTGAACCCTCAAAGCCTGCCCTCCTCCAACAAGGACACGTCTCCTCATCCTTCCCAAACAGTTCTACCAACTGGGGACCAAGCATTCGAACATATGAGCCTATGGTGGCCATTCTCACTCATCCACAACCACCAACATTTATTAAGAAAACAAGATTAAAAGTATTAGAAGTATTTTTAAATGCATAAGCTTAGTAAAGGATTCCACAGACTCCTACTCAAGATATTTAAGTACAATGTAAATATGTAAAAGGAATGTTAGTTAATGCCAACTATTTCATTTTTACTTTTAAATTTGTTTATTTTATATGCATGGGTTTTTTGCTGGCAGGTATGTATGTTTGCACATGTATGCCATAGAGATAAGAAGGCATTGGATCCCCTGGAACTAGAATTATATATGTAAGACACCACGTGGGTGAAACCTAGGTCCTCTTCAAGAGCAAGTGCTCTTAACCACGAGCCACCTTTCCAGTTCTGGTGAATTTCTTCAATGGAGTGTAGTTTAAAAAAAAATTGAAAGCTTCTTCAAATATAAAGGCACATAAATCCTAGCATCTGGAGGCTGCAGCAGAGGAGAAGATGGAACATCTAAAGCCAAACAGAGCTGTATAGCAACAGTCACTGATAGGAACTTGTTTCCTTTTCAGATAGCTAAGGTTCACAGCTGCAGCCAGACATGCATGATATGTTATAATCCTAGTACTTAGTAGACTAAATCAGAGAGATCATGAGAGGCCAACCTGCACTACATAATGAGACCTGGCCCGAAAAATCATCAACAGACAATCTAATGGCTACTGCCCATACTCTGCATCCCTAAGCCCCATGCTAGAGCTCTGGAACACACTAGGACCACTATCATCTCAGTTAACTTTTAATTTATTTTATGAAAAGACAAGCTTAAAAACCAGGCCCTTAACATAAGGAAAAGACAAGGAGATGGAAATGCTGATTACCCAGTGCACACGTATACTAAAGCATTACGCTTTATACCACCTAAACATGAGCAGTTCTGTGTAAGCAATAATTTGTATGTGGATGGCATACGTGTGCACAAATGCATGCCTGCAGAAGCCAGAAGAGGCGGTGAGGTGTCCTCTTTTATTTTTAAAGATTTATTTATTTTATGTATATGAGTACACTATAGCTGTCTTCAGACACACCAGAAGAGTGCATCTGATCCCATTACAGATGGTTGTGAGCCACCATGTGGTTGCTGGGAATTGAACTCAGGACCTCCAGAAGAGCAGTCAGTGCTCTTAACCGCTGAGCCATCTCTCCAACACCCAGGGTATTTTCTTTATTTTTTGTTTGCTTTTATTTCCTTGATTGGTTGGTGGGTTGGTTGATTTTGTTTTTTCTTGCTTGTTTGAGACAGGATCTCAATATGTAGCCTTAGATAGCCTGAAACTTCCTAGGAAGACCAGGTTAGACTTGAACTCACAAAGATCTGGCTGTCTCTGCCTCCCAGGTGTTGGAATTAAAGGCTTGTGCCACCATAACTGAGGTACTTTTATGTATCAATCTCCACCATATTCGCCTGAGACAGAGTCTCTCACTGAACCTGAAGCTCAGTCTCTGTGAGGCTGTTGGCCAATTAGTTCCTAGAGCCAGCCTTGTCTTCATCCCCATGCTGAGGTTACAGAAACATGCAGCATGCCCCACTCTCCTAGCTCAGTGCTAGGGATTCAAACTCAGGTCCTTATGCTTTCTTAGCAAGTATTCTTACCCAATGAGCCATTTCCTAGCCCCTAAAATAAACTGAGTGACAAATAATAAAGAGAGAGTAGCTGGCTTCTGCGGACACCTGCTCTCACACCAACACAGACATACACACACTTAATTCAAAGTAAATCGCTTTTTAAAACTCAAGACTACTATACTAACTAATGTCATAGTGATGCATGTCTTATTTTTCTGTACCAGAAGTTCTCTGTAGCTGTGTTGTGAGAGCTACAAAACCTTCACAGAGAGCTTTCCCACAATCAGTTATAGTTTACAGGCTAATCCCATAAATATCATTCCCTTTTGTTGCATATCTACAGTAGCATCATTGTCTGGACAAATGTGCCAATCATTTCTTCAATGTTTTCTTACTGTCTCATCATCTCCTTGCCTGGCTTTGGCTATTCATTGCAGTCCATGTTCTCCTCTGCCTGGAGGTAAGCTCTTCCCTGGTTGGTGTCCATTCCCTATGCTTAGAGCTGGTTTCTACCCGAAAAGTGGCAGCCAAGAAACATATAAAATAGGGCTGAATAGAGGTATTGTTAAAGGAATAAAAGCAGACTAATATACCCAGCCAATCAATCACAGGCAGATATATAGCCTATGAACACTATTATAAAACTGTCCTAAGGAAAAGTAATTAAAAAGAGTACACACACACACACACACACACACACACACACACACACACACAGGGCTGTCCCACCATGTCTTATCATTAGTAACATTGAAGGAAAGACAGTATAGGATCTATTCTGGGAATACATATCATTTCTCTCTGTCCTATAGTCCACTGTCTTCTTTTTGGATTAATTAAAAAAAAAATGTTCTCCCACATCAAATCACTATATGAATATATACGCAGGCCAGTCCTGTAAAAAAAAAAATATATGTAGAAAGAACACACATTAAGATTTCTGAAGTTGCAAGGTGGTTGTGGTGCATGCCTTTAATCCCAGCACTTGGGAGGCAGAAGCAAGCGCATCTCTGTGAGTTTGAGGCCAGCCTGGTCGACAGAGTTCCAGGACAGACAGGACTACACAGTGAAAAACCTGTCTTGAAAATCAAAACAAAACAAAACAAAGAAAGAAAGAGAAAATTCTGAAGTCACTTCCCTAAATCCACTTATTGCAAAATCATTTAATTTTACTAAATGCCACCCAAGCAGCTGATATTATGCCGGTAACATTGAAAATGGTATGGTCTTGATTTATAAACTCACTCTGGGCATTAATGCTAATTAATACAGCATCTTGATGAAAAACTTTTAAGCGCTGAATAAAACATAAGATCTGAAAGTACAAAAATATATACAAAAGAAATAAAGTACAAATCTCCAAAAAATGAGTGTTCTTAAATACACACTAGAGGAAACAGAGGAGATGAAGAAGATACACCTAGCTGTCAGGTCCTCAAGTCAGTATCAAAGCTTTGAAATCAAATATGCACAAATTAAGCACTGTAGGAAAAGGAAAGAGCAAGGCGGGGAATATACAAACATGGTTCTGATGAAAGGAGAACTCAGCCTGACTGCTGGCAGATGTCTGCTTGTCCCTAGTCTACCAAATCTAACTTCTTACAGGGAACCGGTAGGAAATCATTGAGTCTGTTAGCAATTAAACACCTTGGTGAGAGCAGAACATGAATAAGAGAAAAAACAGAAACTACACAACTGAGATTTCTAAGAATAACTTTCGATTATATAAAAGTTAATACAGCTACATTTTTGAATTTTTTTTTTAATTTTTCTGAATGCACGGAGACATTAACTTTTGCATAAAACTGCAAGAGGAGAAACAGAAGCTTTGCATTATAGATACCATCAGAGTGGAATGGAACAATTCAAAACAACAGTTTTGATAAAAAATATCATAATTAATATACACAAAATCATTTTTAAAGAACAGATAGAACTCAAAAAGTGTAAACGGATTCTCATTCTAAACATTTAAACAGTTGCTGTATTAACATCAACTTAAAAAGTCGGACTAACCGTTAAAATGTAAATACGCATGTGCAAAACCCACGCATGCGCAGAACCTCCAGGCCCAGGTAGAAAGTTCTTCCCACCTCACCAGCGAAGTGACCTAAAAAGCAGTTGGCGCCTTTCCCTACAACTCACCCAACATTTTCCGCATCCTCGTCACACTCAGCCTTGTACTTGCACGGTCCACACTTGGAATGTTTCCTGTGAGCCCCTGTTCCTGAGCCTTCCTCCTCTGCTGAAACAGAAAAATTAATCTTTCAAGCAGAAGTTGGGATGGATCCTTCTTCCATACATGCTTTCAGGAGCCATTATCTTCTTTTGAAGGAAAATGCACCCAAACTTGTGGAGACTCTTCCAAAGAGTCCTCAGAGTTGGAGGCCACAACTGCTGCTACTACTGAACACATATCCCAAGACACAGCCAGGTTAGCAAAATAGCGTCTTAGGCTGTGTGTGCAGGAACAATACAGAAGGTTTAATAGATGCATTTCTAAAGAATTACCGTTTAATGCTGAGTAGGAGAAAGTAAAAGATAACAAAACTCCAGTCTGTGACTGTGCTCGCCCTAAAGCATGCTCCCTTGAAGGCTGAGAACAACCTACATCCTCAGCAAAACAGTAAGGACTGCATTATATTAGCAAGTCTTGGGACCCTCTGAGGTTCCTAATGGAACAGTGATCACAGGGACCAGGTCACATGATCTCTTAAAACCCTTTCTTGCTCTCAGATCTAAAATTCATGAAGTTAGCTTTCACACATGATTACAAAGCTCCTGCTTAAACACGTCCATTTAAATCAAATCCTATTGTTCAATAGCTTTTATCATTTTCTTTCTGGCTGAAACTCTCATCCTTGAATTCCTTCCCATAAATGTTCTGTTCTCTATAGTCCTTCAAAATCTCTTCCAACTCAGAAACTTTGGGACTCTAATGAAATACAGAGGAAAGAGCAGCCTGATACAAGGTTTCATATGGTTAGGATCATAATTGCAGTTTATATTTGGGCTGAATTTTCCCAGTGAGTGGCCTTTTAACATATCCTCGGGGTACCTCAAATATTATTTTGCATAAGCTTCATTAAACATGAGGCAGATTAGTCATCTTCATTCTGGTCCTGCAATGCTATTACCAAATATGACATTTTAATCATCAGAAATAATTTTTCCTCTGAAATAATATTTAAAACAGAAAATTTTTAAAGTTTAATTTTAACTATTAATTCTGCCAGAGCTGTTTTGTGGGCTTTCTCTTATCTAGACACAATTAACTCCAGATTTCTTCTTAACCTTGTTATTCTAAAAATAAAATCCTTATGATTTATGATTTTTAAAAAATGGAAGCAAATAAAAGATATTTCAAAGTTGTGTTTCATGATTAAAAAAAAAAATCACTTGTGTCCACATCCTGAACAGAAATCAGCTTGTGTACCTGAATTTAACAGGAGCTATGATGGATTCCCTTTAGTCTTGACAACAAACCTTCAATGAAAACAGTGTGGAACAAAGACTTTCTGAGATTACAAGGATAGCCAAAGTAGCCTTGGTGACCAGGGTAACAAGGAGAGCCAAAGTGGCCTTGGTGACCAGGGTAACAAGGAGAGCCAAAGTAACCTTGGTGGCCAGGGGACGGGGCTCCCTGTAAGGATGGTGGTGGTGATGAGCCCACGACTCTGCATACCACGAAAAGTCCTTAAGCTAGGAACTTTAAGTGAGTGAGCCCTATGGTGTCTGGATTATATCTCAGAGTTGTTAAATATCAAAGGAAAACAAAGGCCTTAAGAGGTATGTGAGCTGGACATGGAGGGTCACTCCCAGAATCCCATCACTTGAGAGGCTGACACATGAGAACAAATGTGAGTTCAAGACCAAACCTGAGCGGCACAGTGAGTGCCAAGCCAGCCTAAGCTAGAAATGAACTCTCTCAAAATAGCCACGTATTTGAAACTCACCTCCTTCTCCAGATCCAGAGCCATTATCTGAGAAGAAAAACAAGAAATGTAAACATTTCTCCTGGAAATTCTACCTTTTCAAATAGTAAGTAATATTTCTTATCAAAACAACTGTAACATCTAGGGTTATATATTCCTTTTCTCACATTTCTGACAGCTAAGTTTATTTTCACATGTCTACTTTAGGCTGTACAAAGTAACCTCGACACATAACCATCAGTCTTTGTTATGTATGGAATACACTTCTTACATCTCAGAAGTCAGACGGTCAGGAAACACCCAGATCCTGTGTGCCAAGACTAAAACACAGTAGAAACAGCTAAACAGAAATGATTCTCCCACTCATTTAAAAGGTAAAGGGAAGTTTTAATTTTGTTAAGGCTGGAGAGGAGCTGAACAAACTGCTTCTAGTAGGAAGATAAAGGCTGAGCCTGGCTCCAAAAGTCTTCTTAATCAAATTTGTGGATACAGACCAGAGGCCAAAAGGCTTTTAAAAAAAAAAGATCCCTAAGGTTTAGCAAGGAGAACCTCAGGGTTGAATGTGCATAGTAATGATAAAATTAGCTTCCTCTAGGAAATCTATTCAGGATAAATCTCAGAGAGAGAACAGCCTAAAATGTAATTAATGTACATTTTTTTTTTAAAAAAAAAATTGTAGTTCTGGGCCTTATGCATACTAGGCAATTTTATTTTGTAGTGCTGGGTCTTGTACATACTAGGCAATCCACTCTACCACTGAGTCACACTCCAAACCCTAAAATTTTATTGTATAAGGTAATATTGTATTGTAAATTTTATTGTATTATATATGTACCAATATATAACATAGAGTGAAAACATGAGACTGTCAGATCATCAACATAAAGCTGTAAAAATTAAAAATAAAGAGAGATGGCAGATGAAGATTTTGACACTTTAGTCAGCACTCTATAGGGGAGATGATATCTTGGCCCCTGGGAATTAATTCTAGTCTTCAAATCATCTCTAGAATGGAAGATAATACTGACTACCAGTCCTTCCCTCTAAATGCCACCAGATACGCAACAACAGGGGGATTGGAAAGCACACGCGCAGGCAGTGTGGCAAGTGCACAAGCTCTGTGTGCAAAGTGTTCAGTTGCTTACCATTTTGATTTAACCAATCGTGTAAGGCTGTCTCCTGAAAGGAAAGAGGGGAAGAATGGAGGAATAGAAGAGGAGGAGGAGGAAAACTGGAATTGAATTTGTAAAAACTTATGAAAACTAACCCTTGGTTTCCTTAGGAAAACTAACTCTTCTCCCTTTTATTCTATGTACATTGATTGGAACACATATTAAGTTCCAAGGACTGTGATAAATCACAGAGATAAGACACATTCCTAGTACATGAGACACTCACCATAAACCTTTTTTTCAAGCTGGGTCCACTCTTAATAGATATTTTAAAACGCCACAACTTCCTTGATCGTCAAGGACTCCTAAACACGGGGGCTGGACAGATGTCTCAGCAGTTAGGAGCACTGACTGCTCTTCCAGAGGTCCTGTGTTCAATTCCCAGCAACCACATGGTGGCTCTCAACCATCTGTAATGGGATCCAATGCCCTCTTCTAGTGTCTCTGGAGTTAGTAACAGTATATGTATATGTATGTGTATGTGTACATGTATGTGTGTGTGTGTGTGTGTGTGTGTGTGTGTGTGTGTGTGTATAAAATCTTTTTTAAAAGAATAAATTAAAAAGTACCCTGATAATACAGTAGTTTCTCGTATTAGAATTTTATCAGTGGTACACACACCCCTGAGTCCATCCCAGCCCTGAGAAGATGTTTTGTTTCCTTAGACAGGACACGCAGCCTCCTGGCTGACAAAGCACTTGTGTGGCCGTAAGCAAGCATATCAGTAAGTGAAATGCAGCATGCTGCATGCATAGGTACCTAGAAGATAAAACAGACTTCCTAGAGAGGTCAGAGAAGAAGGACTTCAGAGTAAAGCCTAAAACAGGATTTTTCTGAGTAATTGAAAGAGAAAATATTTCAAACTCTCAGAATAGGACACCTCTAAAGACCAAAAGACATGAAAACACTGGCCCAGTCAGCAAGCAACAAAGACAATAGGGTACCTCACCACCTCGGTATTCCTGAGCTACCAGGCCCAGAAGGCGGATATCCATACAATGATCTGGATGAGAAATGGATGTAGTTCACAGAGCCATAGCGGCCTGCACAAGGTTACACGGTACATAAAAGCTGGGACAACTTTAATGTGAGGCCTTCTGCTCCTAGTTTCAGGGTTGTCTGCAGTCTGCCATGCTACCTCCTGTCTAACACTCACTGCCTAGCAAAGCGCTTAGTGTCTTACACGCATGCTCCTAATAAGTGGTCCATGTGGCATCGAAAGAGTCCCCAAAATTTCTAGATCGAGCCTATGAAGCACAATGTACTTAGAGAAGTCTATGAGGACATCCCATGAGAGCCCAAGAGCACAATACCATCTCAGTACCTAATTACCTTGTGTACAGTAAAAATGTATCCTTGTCCAAAGAGGTCTGATATTTAACCTATGCTTCTGGGCAGTCATTTATAGCATACCTGATAGGAGTGTCTGTTTGGGAGGCAAGTTCTACATCAGAAATGGAGAGTGGGCCAGCCGTATCTCACAGTATGAGGCCTAGTCACATTAGCAAGATGAAGACTGAGGCTCTGAGTTTGGGCCCCCAGCATCTGTGTAAAAAGCCTGATGTAGCAGCATACTCCAGTAACACCATTAATGGGCGGGCAGAGGCATCCTGGGAGCTTCCTGGCTAAGCAGTCTAACTATACCACAGTGGTTTCAGATGCAGTGAGACCATATCTCCAAGAAATAACGACTAGAAGCTGGAAGTTGACTCAGTGGTTAAGAGCATTTGCTGCCGTTATTTCTCAGCACCCACAAATCTAGTTCCAAGAGATTAATTCAACACCCTCTTCTGACACTCTAGGGCTCTGCACAGATGTGGTACAAGCAGGTGAGACACTCATATACAAAAATGAAATAGTAATAAAGGAAGATGGCAGATGTCTATCTCTGGTTTGTCATGCATCCACACATAGGAGTGTACCTGATTACATGCATGCATATATCACATACTCAGACACACAAAAGAAATGAAAAGATCAGTCATATGATTTAAAACGAAAGCTTTGGGTCAGTGCGAGAGGAGCTAGAGTCTAAGGTCAGCGACATCCCACTTAGGTAACGAAGCTGCGCTTTCCCTGTTGACAGTACTCCATGAGGAAGCAACACTGTGACTCCCTGGAGAGGACAGCAAAATGTTCCATGTTTAGACCTCTCCCAGAATCTGCCCTATGCATCTCTGCTTTGGCCAGTTTAAGTACATCTTTTTCATGCAATACATCGTAACTATATCTTTTAGTGAGTTTTATGAGCCCTCCTAGAAAATTATACCTGAGGGCAATTTGGGGAACTTCTTGCACTCTAAGTGACAGCAGTGTTGGGGACTATGCCCACTAACTTACAGTTGGCCTTTCTTCTTGAATTGGTGGTGGTTGGTTCCGGGAGGCTTTAATGTGAACTGCTTACTTGTATTTGAGTTTGTGGGTGTGGTTGCAGGTTAGGTACTGTAACTAGAGTTACTGTGTAGGGGCCAGTGGTAAAGACAGAGGCTGGTGTTGTCTCCATTCATTTGCTTTTTGTAGTATTTGGGTCTTTAATGCTCTCCTTCTTGCTATGTGAAGGATTTAAGGCCAACTGTAAGTTAGTGGGCTTATCTTGGATGGATGGATAGATGGATGGATGGATAGATGGATGGATGGATAGGTAGGTAGGTAGGTAGGTAGGGGAGAGAGAGAGAGAGAGAGAGAGAGAGAGAGAGAGAGAGAGAATATCTTATGCCAGTTCCCAACTCCAAATTGTATCAAGCAAAGGATATATGAAGTTCCCACATAAAACCTACAGTCAACAGGCATACAGTCAATATAAAACTCACCTCAAGTTAAGAAGCAGTAACATAAAATACGAATAAAACCCTCTCAGTCACTACCGATCCCTGCAGCAATGTAAGCCAAATACTTCTGGCTAAATTCTCTTTTGAGAATAGATGGCAGAGCCATTTCTAACATCATACATACCAGAATAGCAAGGTCCACGTGCCACCACTGTTATGTCTTTCTGGTGCTTGCAAGCAGCCCTCCTGAGAAAACACTCATTCTGGTAAGTGTCCCCGTTTGATCCACAGACAGGAATGTAATTTGTATGGCACTGCAGAAAACAAAAATACATGCTCAGAACAAGGCATGAATATTAATGGCATAGCTCACACTCCTCGACACAAAAGCAGAGTATTACGACGTTCTTCTACTGCTGGGACAGGTTGTCCCTGTGTTGTACTTCAACAAAGAAGACCTGCCTCTTCCTCATGCCTTTTTCTCACGTTCATAATAACTACCCTTGATTGAAGCTGGACATCCCTGTGCAGTCTACTTTCTTTGCTAAGAAAAGCCATAGAAGCATTAAGAGGAAAGTCGTGACAATGTTCATAAAGAGCTACTTAGGTGATGTCTCGTTACCATTAAGATTCATTTTCTTAATACCTCTAGTAGGAAAGTCCCCAGGGAAGAAACAGAGGAGATACAAAGAAATCAGCACAGTCTCTGTACTCAGAGATCTTATTTATAATTCTGTTAAAATAGGAAAAAAAATTGCAAATCTAAATCGTGTTCCAAATCAGTCGATCAGACAGAAA